>CM053586.1:119730621-119746555 GCA_028646515.1 Pseudochirops corinnae
TCCAAATCCAGTGCTCTTTATATCATGGAAGGCTCAGATTGGTGGAAATGACTCGCCTATAGTCACAGGACTAGGAAATAGAATTTGAAGTCAGGTCTTTCTGACTCAGACCAATACTATATTTAACATGCTATAATGCTTGACCATACATTCAAATATGCTTATATTGACATAAATATGTAGTATGTATATCTCCATGTGAATATACATACTACATATTTACTCACTATATTTAATCTATTTTTCTGTGTATCCATTTTTCTATCTCTAACATCAATCTACCTACCAATCTAGTTACCTATTTAACACAAATATACTCAGCACATATGTAATCTTTTTAAAAACAATTTTTGCTTTTTGGAGGGGGGGAATGCAGAGCAATTGGGGTTAAGTGACTTGCCCAAGGTCACATGGCTAGTAAGTGTTAAGTGTCAGAGGTAAGATTTCAACTCGGGTCCTCCTGACTTCAGGGCTATTCATTGTGCCACCTAGCCATCCCCACATATATAATCTTAAAGTACACTGTGCTATTCAGTTGAGGACATTTTTCCACTAATAAGACAGACCAAATCCACTAGTGTTTGAAAGAGAAAACTAAGTCATGAAACACTTAGAACTCAGGTCTTTAGTGGGAATATTCTAACAACAACCAGCATTAGGAAGATAATACAATGCACAAAGGCTGAGCCCATGATAGTTCCTCCTTGATTAATCTTGAATCATTTGATAGAGGTCTTGCATCAAAGAACAGGTAGTCCTGAGGTGGTAGGAAAAACAACGAGGAGAGCTGGCAAGCAAGTAAACTAGAAAGAACAGCTGAATTATAATGAAATTTAAAAGACTTAAATCAATATTTTTTTTTTCTTGGTGGTACTTTAACCTGTTCAGAATCTTTCTCCTGAAAGGTCTCTACTCCCAACAAAGAACATAAAAAAATGATGCTGGTCCATGTTAGCCCCTGGGAAAAGGATGCCGAACTGATACCCAGTATACTGTAATTTCTCCATGCCACTTAGGATCCCACAATCTCACATACATTTTTAACACTTTCTACTCAAGCTTGCATTATAATCCTGGGATTTTAGGATTATAGACTAAGAACTACAAAGGACATTAAAGTCACCTAGTCCAACCCTCCTGTTTTCCATACGAGGGAACTGAGTGCAGAAAGTTTAAGTGACTTGCTATAGTTCACACAGGTAGTAAATGATAGAGCTAGAATTAGATTCTAGATCTTCTAACTTCAAATACAGTACTCCTTGGCTCTACTAGTTTGTCTCTCCCTTGGCCTCTCTGTCTCAAGTGTTTTGACCTGGCTTTTGGGTCACTCGACTTTTACTCCTGCAGTTCCTCTAGCTTGTTCCTCTTCTGTCCATATTCTGTGGTTGAAAAATTTGCTGTTTTAGAACTCTGCTTTAGAACTAGGTGTCATTTTTGCTTCCATTTAATTTGTCCCACTAATGTTTAGGCTGGTTGTTGTTTCTGGCTGTTAACTTTTGACTCTCTGAACAGCAGTATGGTTAGGAAGGAAGAAGGAATTAGAGTCCTAGCCTTGGGCTATAATCCTAGTTATGCTATATATCACTTGTGTTACTTTGGACACATCACAATCTCTTGATACCTCAGTTTCCTAACTTGTAAAATTAGGGAGGTTAGAACTAAATTACCTATAAGGTAATGCTTAGCTCTCAATCCAAGATTCCTTCAGTATTTTCAAGAGAGATTTTATTATATCTGGTGGTGGGACTTGACAATACCCATTTCTTCCTATCTTGGGCATCTAATTTTTCTCAGCATTGGGCATAGATCTATAAATCCCCATGTGTGCTGGCCACCTGACTTTATTAATAACAATGATGACCTACAGCTTATAGATCCAGAATAGCTTCATCAAGAACAGAGACTGACTTCACGTCTTTTTTGAATAACGTTTCTAGACTAATTGATCAATGAAATTCTGTAGAAACAATATCACGGGATTTCCACAAAGCTTTTTGACAAAATCTCCCATGCTATCCTTATGGACAAGATGAAGATATGTGAGCTAGGTAGGAGAATGCAGAATTAATCAAATGACCAATTCTAAAGAATAGTCAAAAATAGAAATAAATAAAGAAATAAAAAAAAAATAGAAAAAAGGCTCCAGAATGCTATTCTCATTATAGATGCCTTTGGTATCATCCCTTTCATTAACTTGTGATCTGTTCCTTCTATGTATTCATAAGCTCTTGATGGGCTAGCTCTAGGAAAGATCTCCCCTTCAAGTACATTAAGTCTAATCTAGCTCTTTTTTCTAACCTTTGTTCTCTTTAGGGCCATTGCTACCTCTTCTATAGGCCTCTATAGCATAGAGATGCAAGAGTTAAAGTGTGATAATTCCAGTGTCCTTGATGATGAAGAGTTTGTTAACAAAAAAAATAAAAGTTTTACAATGATTTTTCAGTTGTTCTTCCAATTTCATCTTTAAATAACCCCAGGATGACTTTGCTTAGTTGGATGTCTTGCCAAGATTTTTTGAACTGGTTTTATTCTCTACCACTTATTTCTGCTTCATGAGGTAATACTGTTTATAATAATTTATCATTCTTTTCCATAATATTTTTCAAATGAGTTTGTATTTTAACCAGCATTGCCTTTGGCTATCATATTTCTCCTTTTGGCAAATTAGTCATTTTTGTTAACTAAGGATATTGATTCATATCCATTTATTAAATGATTTTTATCAAATCATTTTATCAAATGATTATAATCTGTGTCTGTATCCTTTCAACTATTTGAACAGGTCAGGTTTTAGTTGTTTTGACTGGATGCTATACCATTTCCATTTTTACTATTCTAGCTTTGTACTAAATTTTTATCAATATTCTAACAAGTTTGTAGTCTGACAGTACATAGAAAGCTGATTCAGGAATTCCTAATCAGGGAATCTAGCTAATTACATTAAAATTTACTAAAAATTACATTGGGTCATATTTAGGGTAGCAGCATGGGGGGAAGCCAGGAAAGTAGAACGCATTTGCCCTCAGGTTACAGGTTAAATATTCAGCCACCTGTTTCGTAAAGGCCTCCTCCTTTTTGTTGCCTTTGCCTTACAGAATTACCTCTTCTGGTGTTTGAAAATACCTGTTATAACCAAACATGCTCAATTACTTCAGGCAGACTTTGTATCCAATTGGGAAGATACAGCAATTTACTCCTTACACAAGGTTACTCGAATGGAACACCTTGGTTCAAACTGTGTAGTTCTTAACCATCTTACCTGGACAGTTCAGTTCTATACTCAATTGCCAGTCCATTACTATCTTGAAACCAGTCAATCTAACACCAACTGGAGAACTATGTGTGTTTCCAAAGTTAATAAAAACTTAGATATTTAAAGAGTATGCATTATGTCTGAGGACTTAGAAAATGAATTAATGTATAGTCTTTCCAGAAGTTGAATAGCACAATGCATTGTCACAGAACACTCCATGGGGACTTTGGGTAAATCTTTTTCCTTTTAAAATAATTTTGGTGTCTGAGGGAGAATGAAACAATGCTTCTCTGCCTCATGGAGGGAAAGACAGAGAGGCAGAGAGGGAGAGAGAGACAGAGACAGAGAGAGAAAGAGAGAGAGACAGACAGACAGAGAGACAGAGGGACAGAGAGACAGAGAGAGAGAGAATTAGGAATAGTCAACCAGTGGTTGTGAAGCACAGAGAAATCAGAACAGAAAGAGTAAGATGTATGAATGTGCTGCTGACCTAGTCCCAGAGGGACAGCCCACGTGAATTATTTTTCAGTGCTGGTGATATGTGTCTGCCTATTCACCCACTCTATGCTTCTTACTCCCGATAGTACATATTTGTGAACAGCTGGTCAGGGTCAGGGGTGTGTTCACTGGCCGTGAAAAAGATCAGAGCTATTAAAGATCAAACCTTGACTTTACTGGTGCTATATCATTCTATTTAATTTCATTATATGATAATAAAGTAGAAACCTTTTATAATGCTAGTGTCAAGAGACAAAGATAACATCTAGGTTACAATCTTTGAATTATAGCTAGAGAAATACATTCTATATTGTTATGTGTGAGAGGATATTATTTGGCTGTAGTATAACCAAATACAGAAAAAAAACCCAAGATGTTTTCGACTAGGATTTTATGTATTTTCATTTAAAGAAAACAATAAAAATGAAATAAGAGAATTTAATTCAGCCATAGTGAAATAAACTGCACCTCTTCCCCCCAAAAAAGAAAAGAAAGAAAAAAAGAAAGGTCTATTTCAACCATCAAAGACAGTTAACAGCAAATTTGTCTTCCTCGAAAAGATGCATTATGGGTAGATTATACAATTGTTAATGTAAAAATATGAAAAATTACATTTTCCCAATTCAGTTAATAAAAACTTCACTTTTATTCAGCTAGAGAATTCATTTTGGTGGGTTACCAAATAATATTTTCAAGGACATGCATATACCCTTTTCATCAAAATTTTGGTAGTGAGCTGTCTGTTTTCTTGATTCCTAATTTGCAGGTATATGCTTCTATCTTTATCAAAATTTACCTTTAATTTTCTTTTAATTGGTATACTTTATTTTAATGTTATTTTTGTTTTTAACATCTTCCTCTACCCAGAAAATCATCCTTTACAATAAATATTTTTAAAACTAACAAAAGCAGTATGGCAAAACTAACCAATTATTATCAAGAATTCATGAGGGAGGTGATGCAATGACAGGCAAGTGAATTGGATTTAAGTGAGGGAGGGCTGTGCAAAGTCACCAGCCTCACTTTCACCTCCAGAGTCATCTGGGTCCAGTGGCAAGATATAGATCAGGACGACTAAAGATGGCCCTGGATATGGTAGGAGACATGGGTCTTTCTAAGCCAAGACCTTTAACAGGTCTCAGTTTGACTGAGGCAATGTCCATTCAGTGATTAAGACTAGGTAAGAAATGAGATAGCGACACATACATGTACAAATACACATACATACATAAACACACGCATATATACAAACATGTATTTATATACATGACTATGTATACATGTGTGCACATAATTTGTATGCATATATATAATTACTTTGAAGGTATATATAGCATGTACACATACACATATATATATATACGATATATACGATATATATATACGATATACGATATATATATATACGATACATACATGTGTGCATGTGTATGTGCATATATACATGTATACACAATGTGCATGTATATGTTTACATCACGACATACACAGTGCATGTTTGTGTGTACACAGTACATGTGTATGTACACACAAATGCATGTATACATATATACATGTGTATATGAATAACTCCAAAGTAATTTTTCCTTAATCTCTTTGGGGTAGAGACCTAAGTGTAGCTGGCTAAGCAGTATTCATTATTTAATAAATCTTTGTGCTTAATTTCATTTTTTCCCCAGAAAGCTAGACCCATTAACAGCTCCATCACTTGTGCCTCAATTTTCCTGCTTTCCCATTTTCACGCTCATGTTTTTTTCTTTGTCCTTTCTCCTTGACTATCTGAACATAATAAAATCCAGCCAAAATTCTATCTTAAGATTAAAGCTTCCCAATCTAAACCAGCCCACAATCTCTACTTCCTCTGATCTGCTAGACTACACAGTGACCACATTACTTTACAGATCTCAGGTATAGCTAAATAAATTCTTTCTTCCTTCAATTTCATTTCTATATGTTTATGTCTTGTTTCCCTAAGTAGACTATAGATTCCTTGATGACTGAGGCTGAATCCTGCACTTCCCTGCATCCCCCATAGTAGATCTAACATGTCTTGTACATGTAAAAGTACTAAGACTGAAAAAAAGCATGGCATTAAATAACAGAATTCCATATGCTTATTTTATTCTGGGGGACACTATTCTTTGCTGAGTCTAGGAGATCTGAGTCTTTTGCTTCCCCATAAAGGAAAGTGTTGAAGCCTATACCCATGTGTTCTCATACCATGGGAGATAACATTACAAGGTGGACAAAAACGTTGTATTTGGAGTTAGAGGACATTAGTTCAAATCCTAGCTCTAGCATTTACTACTTACGACATAAGAAAATGACATAAATAATATGACACTTACTACTTATTTACTTGGGCAAGTCACTTAACCTTTGCGGGTCTAAGTTACATCAGTAATAAAATGCGGGAGCTAGGCAAGCTGCACTCAAAGGTACCTTCCATCTCTAAATTTGTGATCTTGTGCCTAGGATTCTAATTTTGTGGATATTAAATAAAATCTCTCCCTTGTATTCATTCCAGTGAGACTCAAATTGTTTCTGATTTGATGCCATTTGCTATCTGTTTGAGAATCACGCTCTGGGTGGAATTAGACTTATTTGGAGGCAATCTAAGGAGACGTTAAGAGACTATAGTTAATTGTTCATTTTAGTCTTGTCTAACTCCTTCCTTGTAACCCCATTTGGGGTTCCCTTGGCAAAGATACTGGAGTGGTTTGACATTTCCTTTTCTAGCTCATTTTACAAATGAGGAAATTGAGGTAAACAGGATTATATGACTTGTCTAGGGTCACAAAGCCAGTAAGTATCTGAAGCTGCATTTGAACTAACATCCTCCTGACTCCAGGGTTGGCCCTCTATCCACTGCACCACCTAGTGGCCCCACTATGGCTAGTATTCCAAACTTGGATTGTATTTCCTGAAATACTATTGACCAGCTATATGATTTTAAGCAAGTCAATTAAAATTTGTGTGCCTCAGTTTCTCCAGCTATCTTTAAAGTATATGAATGGGAAAATAGTTAATTCTTACACTCTTCAAAGAGAGTAAACTGGCAACTTTGGGCACTATGCAAATTGAAAATGTACTTTCATCCAGAAATAGAATTTGAGTCAATAACTAAGAAGTGAGAGGCTTTGCCAAGTGATTGACCTTAATGAATGAGTGAGGTAATTGGAAACATTTTCAACTGGCTATAGTGAAACAGTGCTTTATCTAGATTGGAAAGTATACAGAAGAGGGTGACCAGGATGTTAAAGAACTTCATAGTCATACCACATGAGGACTGATTGAAGAGACAGAGGATATTTAGCCAGCAAAAGAGAGGCAGTAAAGCTACTATGTTCGATATCTTCAAGGCTCTGAAAGACTGTCACACAGAATCTGTCAACATCGGACTTGTTCTGCTTGGCCACAGAGCAGAATTAGGAGCAAGAGGTAGAAGCTGAAGAGAAACAGATTTCAGCTCATTGGGAGGAAAAATACATAAACAAGTAAACAAAACAATCAAACCTTCCATATAACTGTTGTTCCAGATGCATCTAACTCTCTGTGATCCCATTTGGGGTTTTCTTGGCGAAGACACTGGAGTAGCTTGCCATTTCCTTCTCCAGCTCATCTTACAGATGAGGGAACTGAAGCAAACAGGGTTAAGTGACTTACCCAGGGTTACATGGTTATTAAGTGCCTGAGGTCAGATTTCAACTGAGGAAGGTGAGCCTTCCTAACTAACTTCAAGCTTGGCACTCTTTCCACTGTGCCATCTAGTTGCTCCTCCAAATAATTAGAGCTATCTAAAAGTGAAATGGGCTTGCCTTAGGAAGTAGTAGGTTCCCCTTCACAAGAGTCTTCATGCAAAGGCTACACAACCATTTCACGGCAATGTTATTAAGGAAATTCCTGCATGAACACTAGTTGGTCTCTGAAGTGCCTTCTAACTCAGATTTGGTTATTCTGTGAACATTAGTGATAAAATGAGCTTGTCTAGGAAAACGGTTTATTTGAAGGCAAATACCTCTCAACCTTTGAGCTAGACAGTCTCTGTTCTATGTGGTTTTTTCCTCTTTACTCTGTACGGCAGTTTTAAACATCAATCTCACTTTACTGTATGATTAATTAAGCAATCATCTCTGTTAAAGATTTATTTCGTTTTTGGTAAAAACTGATGGCATGTTTTTAATGAAATTGTAAAATCTGATCAACGTCCACAAACCCTACAAAAAAGAATACAACATTGTGGGCCGAGAAATGATTTTTGCATTAATCCATGTTTTATTTTTTACACATTTATCTCTCTTCTAGAGGGAAAACCAAGAAAAATTATCTTAAGCTATTAAGTCAGCAATACATATTTTTAAAAAGAATGGATCTAAGGATTGTTTGATTCTGTGTCCTTGTATCTCTAGCACCTAACACAGTGTCTGTCATATAGTATACACTTTATAAAAACTTGTTGATTTAGAACAAGGTCTTGAGAACATTATCCAGCTAGTCAGGTGTGAACATTCTGCACAGTCCTTTCAATGCTGTTGTTGCTGCTCAATTGTACAAGTATCTTCTTACTCTTTATTCTGATCTTCTGAAGAAAGCCTTCTTGAATTCCCCTACTTAAGGGTAGTGCCTTCCTTCTGAGATCATGTCCAGTTTACTTTGTACATTAGCTTATGTATATAAGTGTTAGTGTGTCATGTGCCCCTGGTAGATTATAAGCTCCTTGAAGGCAGAAACAATCTTTGTTCTTATTCATATCCCCAGTAATTAGCATAGGGTCTTAATACATTTTTGTCAACTAGACCATACTTCTCCTTTCCTAAAAGCTCTGACAGATAACTGAACCTATCAAGTGTGATTACTACAAGGTAATGAGACTAAAAGTTTACTGCAACTTTCATAATCGACTATGGAAAATCTCAGACATGTAAGGGACCCCAGAATCCATCTAATGCTACCCCAACTGAAACAAGAATCTGCTTGACAATGTTCTGGACAACTTGTCATTTAGATTTTGCCAAAGGATCTCTTGTTCCCAAGGCAGCACAGTCCATCTTTCACAGCTCTGAGAATTAGGAAGATTTTTCCCTCAGCCCAATTCTGTTATAAATTTTGTTGTATGTTATACAACACACTTATATGTACCCTGTACATTAGCCAGAATAAATTACCTCATCATTTCTAAATATGCCCCACATTTTTCACTCCTGTGTCTCTTTCCTTTTGACTTTCTCCATATTATCTTCTCTCTCTCTCTCTCTCTCTCTCTCTCTCTCTCTCTCTCTCTCACACACACACACACACACACACACACACACACACACACAGAGTAAAATCCTATTTAAATTTCAAATACTAGTTGAAATACCACTTTCTCTTTGAAGCTTGTTCTTACCTATTTCACAAGCTTGAAGTGTTCCATATACTGTAAACACCACAGGCAAGTCTATGTGTGTACTCTTCAGCCATTTCTATACTTTGCCACCTATATTTTGGTCAATTTCCTCATCCTCCTCATACCCACTAGAACCTTGGACTCTGACCCTAGGCTTCCGGGCTCAGATAAATGAGTATTTTTTTTTTTATATCTAGACTGTTAATAGATCTTTCACTTTCTGGCCATTTCTATAACATTCTACCATAAATGTATCACACATCTCCCTTTCTAGGTCCACTCATCCCATTAAAATATAAGCTCTATGAGGTCATGAACTATCTCACTTGCTTGTATGTATATCCTCAACATTTACCACAAATCAATCAATCAATCAATCAATCAGTCTATCCATCCATCCATCCATCCATCCATCCATCCATCTATCTATCTATCTATCTATCTATCTATCTATCTATCTATCTATCTGTCTGTCTGTCTTTAAGTGTCTGAGACTTTAAATATCCATATGCATTTCGCATTTTCATATGAAAAGTTCAAAGAATAAGACTAAGGGTTGACAGAGACAGTGTATTTACCCTTGCTGAATTGGCCTCTGTGAGAGTTTATAAAAGGTAGAGATGATATGGAGATTCTCAGGGGGTAAAACTGGGGATACTTCTTACTTATCCTAGGACATGAAGAAAGAGATCAGAGAGATTGACAGTCACCTATAAGACAAGGACTTCAACTAAGTCAAATATTAGATGTCAGGGAGACTACAGCCACACAGGAGAGTCATGCGTCCAATCCAGGAAAGAGAGACCACAGCCAAGTACAGTGCTAGGACAACACAAGAAGAAATTATGTCTCCCCTGCCACACTGAGGTTCCTAGAACCTCACTGGATTCATCATTTACTGAAACGCTACTCACAAGCCTCTATTTTCCCTTTCAGTCTTCCCTAATCTTCCAGAATTAATCACACAAAAGCATAGCAACCCAAAAGGCCATATCCTTAAAACAGAATGCAATGTATATAACAAGATATGAGTCAAGAGTAAATAACATACTGAAATTGGAGTCAAGGGAAACAGGCTGACATCCCTTTCCTGATACTACATGTGTGACCATGGGCAAGTCACTTAAACTCTGAGTCTCAGGCAACTCTCTAAGACAATAAGTCATAGGCATTCATCTATCTGTATTGTTAGGAGTTCTCATACTGACAAAATCATGTGGCATTGATATATTGACATGTTGATGAATCAAGCAGCAAAAAACACTCTTATTGTCCCTTCTCCAAATTTCAACCTCCCAAAATTCTAGTGAAGGCATGTTGTGACTCCTCTCATTTGCACTTGTCAAGTTTGTCAGCCTAATACTATAAGAGAGTAAGATGAGAAAATCAAGTTGGATTGTTTACTGTCTGTGCACTCATGTAAGTGTGCCATAGCAACTTAGCAGAGAGCAAAGGAGTCTTAGCAATTTAACTAGTCATTGAACCTAAAAACCTTAGGGTCAGAAAAGTGTTGCATCTCAGTTCTAGATCTATTAAGCATTGCAGTCTTACACAAATAGCTCCTCAGGAGAAGAATGTCTGCAGTCATTACTTCTCTTAACCAAAGAGTGAAGCTATCCTGTTTTTAGCATAATGGAGTTAGATGCCGCATCAGTTTGAGGCAGGCAGGACAGCTTCCTGGCTCTGCATCCATTTTCTTTTTTGCTAGAGTTTGTACCTAACTTCCCATCGGATACTGCAAATGCTCCTATCCAACCAGCATGCGGCCTGGGATGACCTCTGATTTGCGGTGGCATCATTGTCTGACATCCTCTGCACAGTCTTGTAAGGGATGCAGTTATCAAGGAGAATAAAAACCCTTTACATTATTTGTGTTGCCCTCTTACCTTCCTAGGGCACTGTCAGCTCCTTGAAGGAGTTAACTTTGTTTGCATTTATATTCGTATGCATTAAATATACTTTTATTAACCTACTATATAAAAAGTTCAATGGCCAGTGCTAGAGAGACCAATACAATAACTAAAAATCTCTACTCTCCAGGTAATTACAACACATCTTCCATAAGTACCTTGCCTGTCCTCAAGCAATATTTGTTGGATTATAATATCATAAGATCATAGATCTAGAATTGGAAGTGATATCAAAGGTTACTGAGTTCAACTCCATCATATATGAGTAGAGTCAATAATTAACTACTAAGTTTCCTTTGATTTCCCCACCCCCCTTGCCTTTTTATGTGCAAACATTTTTGCAGCTTATTTCCCATGGACAGACAGCACATATTCCTTCTATGTCTTTGTCTATTAAAATTACTCTCTTCCTTCAGTGTCTAGTCCTCCATGAAGTTTTCTTATTTTTCTCAATTTCCTCAGTACAATTAATCCCATCCTTCTCAAATCTCTCATTGTTCATTTGTTCTTTGTTTCAGTTCAATGTCAACTCACTATGTACAAAACATGTGCTAAGAAGTGAGTATATTTAGATGTCCCATAGACCCTGTTTGTTAGTAAGGAGTTTGCAATGGAGAATGAGATAAATGTAAATAAAAGGTCCATGGAAAATACTCTCAGAAATTTAAACAGAGAGATCACATTCACTTGCAAGGGCCAGGTCAAGTTTCATAGAGGAGATTAAAGCTTAGTTGGTATTTGAAGGAGGAAAGGGAAATTTCACTCAAGTCATGGGTGAGGAATATTAAATTCACACTGGGGGCAGAGATCAGACTACCTTGGCTGGAATATGAGAGAGGGTATGAAAATCATTCATGTGTTATTAATTCTTAAGTCACTTGTGTACATGTCTTACCTCTCCTACCCACTTATTAAATTGTAAGCTCCTTGACGGTAAGTGCTGTGTTGTTGTTTTTTATTCCTGGCTGCTAGCGCGGCGCCCAAGAAACAGTTAACAATAAATGTTTACTTTCTGTTGATAATAGAACATAGTCATATTATTTAAGGTAAAGGAAGGTAAAGTTTTTAAGATACTGAAGAGACAGAAGATAAAAAAATGAAAATAAGAGAATGGGAGAGAGAGAAAGAAGGGGGAACTAAATAAAGAGATTGCTAAGGATGCACAGGAAATTTATCTAAGTGTTGATAATGTATAAAATATGTAAATGAGGGCAAAACAATGTAGGGTAAATGCAAAAGTCTAGTGTGAACCTGTTCTACAGGACCAAGAACTAGAAGGAGCAAAGTCTGCTAATAAATGCAAAAAATAACAAAAGGGGGCTTTGATAGAAAGGAAGAAGGATGGAGGAAGGGATATGAAAGCTGCCTGGGGTGGATGAAAGGATGATAACAAATAATGGAGTCAAGGTCAAACAGTTCAACTCTTCTTTTGCTTCTGTCTTCTTTGCCAAGGAGAATGATCTCTGAATTGCAGAGGTCAGAACAAAGATGAGTGATAGGGAATTGAAATCTGAGAAAGGAAAAGTGTATTTAGTTGACCTTGATGAATTTTAGTCACATGGCTTGGATTAACTACATCCCAGTGTACTGAATGAACTGTTAGGTATGAATATCTGATCCACTGTCATTAACTTTTGATATGCTGGCACCATGATATGGCAGCTAAAACATCTAATACAATCTTAGGGTGCGTACAAAAAGGCAGAGCACAGAGGACTAGAGAGGTGTCAGCCCTACTACACTGTGCATTAATTAGATCACATCTTTAATAGTTTGTTCATTACCAGATGCCACATTTCAGGATGGATGCTGACATGCTGAAGTATAACTATGGGAAAGTTTATCATAAGGATCTTCAAGACCATTCCATGTAAGGTCAGAATCCCTCTGTCTCAAAGAATCTCTCTCTTCCTTCAAGACACAGCTTTAGCACACCATCTTCTTCTGTATGAAGCCTTCCCTAATCTCTTCAACTACTCCCTAACTACCTCATATTGATTCTCTTTTTATTGATTCCATCTATACAAATATACATGGCAAGTTTTGTATATATAAACACACTTGTTGTCTCTGCCCTTCCCCACACTGGGGGAAATTTGGAAGTAAAGTTCCTTGAGGGTAGGAAATATTTCATTCTTTAGATTTGTGTCTCTCATGCCTCCTGGTATATAATACGTTCTTAATAAATTCTTGTTGACTGACTGATACAAGGATGAAGTTTAATCTTAAGACAAAAATACTTAGTGGGTCATTATGGCTGTCATCCAGTATTTAAAAAGCTACTATTTGGATATTGAATAGATTTATTCTATTAGATCCAAAGAGTAAGCTAACAACTATAGGTAGAAGTTGAAGAGAGACAGATTTATACTTGATAAAAATGAGACTTCCTGACAATTAGAGCTCTCCAAAATTGGAGTACGGTTCCTCAAGGTAAAACAAAACAAAACAAAAAACTCCCTTCATTGGAGTTCAAGGGGAGCCTGGATGTTTGCTTATTAAAGGTGTTGTGGTAGAGATGCTTATTCAGGCACCAGGTGGACTAGATGACAGCCAAGACGGTTTCTAAAACTGAGATTCTCTTTTGCTGTAGAATAGAAATTGATAGAAAATATTATTCTCGAGAAAGAAAGCAATAGTTTAAGATTATAAAACCAGGAGTGAAAAATAAGTGAAATAAGAATAGAACAAAGGAAATGAAAGGACAACATAAAGAGGAAACCAAAGAATTATGAAATAATAATATTCCTTCTTTCAACTCAACACATATTTTTAAAGAACCTACTGGCACTATACTAGATATTGATTAAACATACACATTTTAGATAATGTGAAACTCTTGACTTCAAAAAACCACAATCCAGTTGGGGGACAATACATTAAAATAGATGAATGAAGGATAAGCGTTTATTAAATGCTTTTTATGGCCATAAAAGTGTTAAGTACTGGACACACCAGCACAAAAGTTAGCCCCACTCCTCATTAGGGAAAGATGATACATATAACTGGACAGAGTGGTGTTTTTGTCTGGATTGTTTTAAGGATGGTAAGGGGAGTTAACTGACATGCTCTACTTAGGAATAATCTTAGTATCCATTACTATGTAATATTACATGAAAAGTTTCTTATCTAGGCTTACACAATGACCAGAGAAAGCTTTGTGAATGCTGTGGCATGTGAACTTGATTTTAAAGAATGGGTGAAAATTCAACAAGAAAGGTAAAGACATTCCTGTTCAGGAAAGTGTAAACAAAGGCATGGAGAAAGGAATTTTGGGAAATGTTTGGGGAGCAGAGAAAAGTCCAATTTGACTCCAGCATAGACTCTTTCTTTAGAAGGGAGTAATATAAGACAAGAAAGGGTTACACCAAATGCCTTTGAATACCACACTAAGCAATTTGAACTTTACTTGGTGGACAATAGGGACTCATTGAATGCTCTTTATCAAAAGAGGACAAGATCAGTTCTATGCATAAAGAGAGTTAATCTAGTGGCCATATGAAGAATAAAGTACAGAGGGAAGAGATTGGAATAGGAAAGATCTGTTATGAGCTTACTGCAATAGTTCAGATGGGTTGCAATTAGGGCCTATACTAAAATCTTTGCAGTGGAGATAAAGAAAAGTGGAAGTACCTGATTTTTTTTTTCAGAAATGGAATAAACTGTACTTGGAAACTGATTTGACTTCAGTGTTAAGGACGAACAGAATCAAATAAAGACAAAAGTATTGAACATGGGAATCTAAGTAAATGGTGGTGCCACAGAAAGAAAGAGTAAAATAGAGGGAAGAAGAGGTATGGAGAAGTGGCTAAGATGATAAGTGCAGTTATGGAAATGTTGAATAATTAAAAAGAGTCTTTCTACAAGAATTATAGAACATAGAGAAGCAATTCTAGGCAATTGATTTCAGTATTAGAACATGCATGCGAATGTAATTTTCACTTGAATTAACTTAACGTACAGAACAGAAAACAGCAAAGTTGGCTAAACTGTTTGTCACTTAGGGGTAAAAAGCTAACAAATTTCTTGACTACCCAGACCTGATCTCAAATATTTTTTCATCACAGTGACAGTATCCAAGAGATAAAAATTTCACAGGAACACAAGAGACAGAAGCCCAACTAAAGGCAGTAAATAATTGTGTTTTTTTTAGTAAATATTTGTTTTATTTTTTAAATTTTCATTTTTGCAGTTTTTATAGTATAGTTTTTTATAGTATCTTTTAAAAAATATTTTAGTTTTCAACATTTATTTCCACAAGATTTTGAGTTACAAATTTTCTCCCCATCTTTCCCCTACCTGTTACCTCAAAATAGTGACCCTACTGAATACCCCTTCCCTTAATCTGTTTTCTCATATCCTCACCCATCCCCCATCTAACATTCTAGTAGGACAAGATAGATTTCTACATCCCAATGCCTGTATATCTTATTTCCCAGTTGCATATAAAAAAAAACACACCAATTTTTTAAACATTTGTTTTTTAAATTTTAATTTCCAGATTCTTTCCTTTCTTTCCTTTCTTCCCTCCTCACCCACCCCCACTGGGAGATAAGCAATTCAATATAGGTTGTATATGTGTAGTTATGCAAAATATTTCCATAGTAGATATATTGTAAAAGACTAACTCTATTTCTCTCCATCCTATCCCACCCCTGACTTATTCTATTTTCTACTTTGACCCTGTCCCTTTTCAAAAGTGTATGCTTCTAATTACCCTCTCCCCCTAATCTGCCATTCCTTTGATCATCCCCACTCTTATCCCCCCGCCCCACTTTCCTGTAGGGTAAAATACCCAATTGAGTGGTATGTTATTCCCTCCTTAAGCCAAATTCAATGAGAGTACTGTTAATCCATTCCCTTTCACCTTCCTGCTCTTCTCCT
>CM053586.1:119746655-119761655 GCA_028646515.1 Pseudochirops corinnae
AATATAAACATATATGTATGCATACATACACACACATATATGTATATATATATACACACATACATATATATTCCCTTCAACTATCCTCATACTGAGAAAAGCCTTATGAGCTATGATTATCAATTCTCCATGTAGGAATGTAAATAGTTCAACTTTAATAATATCCTTTTGATTTCTTTTTCCTGTTTGCCTTCTCATGCTTCTCTTGCTTCTTGTAGTTGAAAGTCAAATTTTCTGTTCAGCTCTGGTTTTCTCATCAAGAATGCTTGAAAGTCCTCTATCTCCTTCAATGACCATATTTTCTCCTGAAACATTATGCTCAGTTTTGCTGGGTAGGTGATTCTTAGTTTTAATTCTAGCTCCTTTGACCTCCAGAATATCATATTCCAAGCCCTTCAATCCCTTAATGTAAAAGCTGCTAGATCTTGTGTTATCCTGATTGTGTTTCCACAATACTCAAATTATTTCTTCCTGACTGCTTATAATATTTTCTCCTTGACCTGGGAACTCTGGAATTTGGCTATAATAGTCCTAGGAGTTTTCTTTTTGGGATCTTTTTCAAGAGGTGATCAGTGAATTCTTTCAAGTTCTATGTTGCCCTCTGATTATAAAATATCAGAGCAATTTTTCTTGAGAATTTCTTGAAGGATGTTTTCTAGGTTCTTTTTTTTTTTTTTTATGGCTTTCAAGTAGTCCAATAATTTTTTAATTTTCTCTCCTGGATCTATTTTCTAGGTCAGTGGTTTTTTCAGTGAGATATTTTACATTGCCTTCCATTTTTTCATTTGTTTGGATCTGTTTTATAGTATCTTGATTTCTCATAAAGTCATTAGCTTCCATTTGCTCCAACCTAAGTTTGAAGGAATTATTTTCTTCAGCAAGTTTTTGAAATTCCTTTTCCATCTGGACAATTCATCTTTTTAAGGCATTCTTTTCCTTATTGGCTTTTTGGGCTTCTTTTGCCATTTGAGTTAGTCTATTTTTTTAAGGTGTTGTTTTCTTCAGTCAGGTTGTTGACTCATTTTTCATGATTTTCTTGCATCATTCTCATTTCTCTTCCTAATTTTTCCTCTACTTCTCTTATTTGATTTTCAAAATCCTTCTTGAGCTCCTCCATGGCCTCTAAGCAGTTCATATTTTTCTTGGAACCTTTTGATGCAGGAGTTTTGCCTTTGTTGACATCTTCTGATTCCATGTTTTGATCCTTTTTGTCCCCAAAAAAGGATTCTATGGTCTGATAGTGCCTCCTCATCTTACCAGCCAATTTACTTAACTTTTGAGCTCTTTACCGCAGGAGAACTCTGCTTCCAGAGTGGAGAGCTTTGTCCCAAATCACTGGGGTTTTTGCAAATGTTGTCAGAGGTCTGAGGAGGGCACCCTCTCGACAGCTACCACAGGCTCTGGCACACTGTCACACACTCCAGGACCAACACCTAACACCATAATCCAGATCCAAGCAGTTCAAAGAAAAAGTGATTACTCTCTGAATGGTTGCTTGGTCCCCCTATGATCTGCAGGCCAGGAGCTCCAGAGGCAGCCACACAGCAGCAGTTGCAGCCAACATGCCTCAGCCACTTTTTGCTCTGGGGGCACGGGCCAGACTATGCTCTTCCATCACCCAATTTCCCACTGACCTTTTATTTTCTCTTTCGCCTTTATGGGTTGAGAAGCCTGGAAACCACCAGAGCTGCTGGTGAACCTGAAGTTTGCTCTGCCAGTCTGGTCTGCTGTTTGGGGCTGCCCTGGGCTGGCACGCTGTTCCTGCGGGACCGCTTTCAGCTCCCATCCTGGTATGATAGACCCTTCCTGTCGGCCTGCCAGCCTGGCTTCAGCAGGAGATTTGTTTCTCTCTGTGACTTTGTGGGTTCTATAGCTCTAAAATTTGATTAGAGTCATATTTTACAGGTATTGGAGGTGCTTGTGGCAGGAGCTCATGGAATTTCCTGCTTCTTCTCTGCCATCTTTTGTTCCTCCTTCAATATTTGCTTTTTTTAATATCACATTTGATTATATTTATAGGTAATAGAATAGGAAAAGTCGTATACCTCAACAAGAAATTTAGTTAGTGGCAGGGCTCAGAAAAAACAAACAAACAAACCAACACCAAATCAAAAACCTATGAGACTTAATAGCAGATCAACACTCTGGAAATTATAAGAATATCCGAACTGGTAAAGCACCATCTTAAATTAAAAAGAAAAGGCACTATGGTTCACAGGACCATATTAATCAGTGGTCCAGCAACTTTGGGAATGACAGTAGCAACTTACTTCATTGAATTGTAACATGAAATAACTAGGAAAAATGCTCACTAGGTGTTTGACAAATTAATGATTCTGCAGTTGTGCAAAGATCATAGTGCTGCCTTCCTGCCAGTTGTATTAAGGGTCCTATATGACTTTCCATTTCCCCATTTGATCTGGACTTATTCTCTGCCTATCCCATCCCAGTTTCTCTTAGGCTTCCTTTGAGCTGAAGTAACTTTAGTGCAGGAAAGCTAGGCAATTGCTCTCAGTAGATGGGGGAATACTAATTCAGTTAATTATGGAGACTTAGGAATTTTGGCACATATACACACATACACATGCATGCAGTTTTGGAACAGATGGAAAATGGAAATTCTGTAGTATGTGATGATATATGTTCCATACAAGGCATGGGACAGTGCTATTTCTGCCACACTTCCAGGACCAATGATTTCATGGATGTAAAGACACATTCCACAGGTGCAGATCACAATTCTTGGTTTCGTGGGTGGTCATTGCAAGTTGTTGCAGCCAAAACTTGATGAACTTGGTGATGGGTCTCTCTGGATTTCATTTGGCTCAGCCTCAAACAGCAACACACAGTCCACCACTACAGCTATATTTTAAAGGTTAGTAGGATTTTCAAGGGCTCTGATGGCCTAGCTTGCAAATAAGCATTGTGAATTCCATGATACACAGAAGAATTTAATGGAGGATAGGATAACATATCAGTAGTTATTGTCCAAATGATAAATATGGAGGAGATGTCAAGGATCGTATAGCAAGAAGAATGACTTTAAAGTGAAGGGACTGGGATACCTGCTTGAATTTGATCTAGTCATTTAAACCATTTGGTTCTCAGTTTTGTCATATGTGGGATGAGCTTTATGTACATAAAATATCTAAGAGTTAGAAGGAACATTAGAAATAATTTAACTGGGGTGGCTAGGTGGTGCAGTGAATAGAGCACTGACCCTGGATTCAGGAGGACCTAAGTTCAAATCCAGCCTCAGACACTTAACACTTAACTAGCTGTGTGAGCTTGGGCAAGTCACTTAACCCCAATTGCCCTGCCCACCCACCTCCAAGAAAAAAAAAAGAAATCATTTAACCTCCTTCACCCTCTCAGTTTACATATTCAGAAACTGAGTCTTACAAAAGTCACACAGTCAATTTATGATGAAACTTGGTTTGACTCAAGTCATCAACATCAAAAACGGTTCTTTTTCTTGCACCATTTTTGTTCCCACATGAAAATATGTTGCTCTCCCTGAACGTAATGTCTTGCCTCCATTACCTAAATGCAAAATCCCCTCTATTCACATATGCTGCATGTTCTTGTTCTGACTGAATGTCTGACTGACTTTCTATCCCCTTATGCTCCCCCCTCACCAATTCCTTTTAAAAAATAGTAGTAGTATGAGTAGTATCTGATCTCCCTGCCCTGCTGAAACAAAATTTCCACCCTCCTTCCCGTGTCACTAAGGGTGAAACAGACTCTTCAGTGCTCTTGGGCTCAGGGGAGTTCAATGGGCTAATAGGCAATCTCATCTGAACCTTGGCAAACCTTCCCACTAAACCTCAGGGGTTACTGGGTTCATAATGTAACCCCAAAGGCATTTATGAATCAGCTGCTGTGGAAGTGGCTGCTCATGGCATCCTGCCAAGACCCTATTAGAAGTCTCTCAGAAGAGCTTGACAACAGATATTGTAAAGGCTGCAACAAGACGATTATGGTCTGTCATTTGAAGAGTCTACACACTGACTACATATTTAGGTCTCTTCATTGTAGATGAAAAATGCAAAAGCTCCTAAATATAATCTGCCAAGCCAGTCCCTTCCACTGCATAAAGTATCTAAATATGATGAAAGAGGGTTTTAACTGCCATCTCTTAACTGAGGTCAGTTAAACTAATATCTGGAAATCCCACAATCCCAGCACAGACTTTATATTTCCAACATGTGTATTCCTGTTTTGATGTATAGTCTCATGTTAAAAGCATTATTAGCCACCCTAGCAAGTTCCTGCTGGGTTGGGCACCCCCTGGCTGAAATAGGAACCACTCCACTTAGAACAACCTGCTAGTGAGTCCGAATACAATACTCTGCAACAAAGCTCATAATAAAATGAAAACTATTAGCTATAAAGGTAGATTAAGACTTCCAACATGAACACAGGAGTGGAAAGAGTAGTAGGAAAATGGCAAAGGAATTTTTATGTGCACAGATTAAAGAGGTTTTAAGGGATTGGGAAACCACATTCTGGGAGTGTGGAGAAATATTTTGTTATTGTTGGAAGAGGGATAAAAACTATATAGTAGAAGACTGTGACTTTATATTTTTCTTTAACAGAAATCTTAACAAAGTGTTATTATCCAATGTGATCATTTTGAGCTTGAAGCCTCATAGTATATATAAAAGAAATAAACTACTTTCTTTTCTGAGTCACTTTAATTCTAGGGACTGAATATGAGAGAGAGACAGAGAGAGACAGAGACAGAGACAGACAGAGAGACAGAGAGAGAGACAGAGACAGAGACAGAGACAGACAGAGAGACAGAGAGAGACAGAGAGAGAGAGACAGAGACAGACAGAGAGACAGAGAGACAGAGAGACAGAAAGAGAGAGTAGGAGGGAGACAGAGAGATCTAACTTTACAGGGATTTTGAATTTATTTTTTATTTTCACGTGGACAACAAAGGACAAATGGAGAGATTGCTGGAAGAAAAGGGGATAGAAGTAGTGACTTGATGGCTTTAACATTTTAAGGAGAGGTTGGTAGGGAAAAAGGTCAATTAAAAAAAATGGCCAGGAGAAGCAAACTGAAAAGAAGGTTAATTTTATTGCTATGGAAGCATTTTATAGTACAGCGAAATGATATGGAGGGCTGGGTATGCATGTATGTGTTTATTCAGTCTTTCTTTGATTAAAATACATGTTGCTATGTGCTAAGCAATTACGGACTCATAGGCTTACAGACATAAAGCCTGTTGGAACCTCAAAGGCCATCTAGTCTGATCGCCTCATTTTATAGATGAGGAAACTGAGGCTAAGAAAGGTTAAATGAATTACAAGGGTCACAATGATAAGTTCAGAGGTAGGACAGGAACCCAGATTCTCTGACTCCAGAGTCAGTGATCTTTCCATTTCTACCACTCTATAGCTATAGACTTTGACCCAAAAGATACCTCTTTTCCTGAGTTTCAGTCCCATATCTTTGTTTCTGGATGTTTTGCTATCACATCAAACTCAATGTCTAAAACTTTCCTCATCATATTTCCTCCAAATAATTTCTCCTCTCAGGTATTCTCATTTTTTTTGAAGTAGTGCTAATATCTGTCCAAATCTGCCTTTCTATCCACTCTGGCATCATTCAGTCAATCAACATGTCTCTCATCTAAAATAAGATAAGAGACTAAAGTCTGGTATGTTGCCAATAAAGGACAGAAGGAAAGTGTTTTGCAGTAGTTTATTGACCTGTACTTGCATTAATTCATGTTATAGATATAAGATATTCCATTATTTGAAGTACTAAACAAAAGCCCCATTTCTTGGATCTACATAAACAAAATGTTTAAATTCTGTAGACAGAATTGTGAAAATTGAGCCAATTCAGACCACGGATAAACATGATACACACATATATCTGCATATATGTTGATATCTGCATATATCCATTGTCTATGCATATCTATGTAATAGTAATGAATTATTCTGAAATAATTCAATATTTTTAATAAATTCATTGAGATTGCTTTCAGGGCTTAGGCTGGACCATCTATGTAGAGGGTTGAGATTCTGGATCCCAGAAAAATGTTTCACAGACCCCAACCCAGGCCATGAAAATAGGCCCAATACATTTATTGTCAGCAATGGGACTGAATCCTCTACCCTCCAATCTTCTTTTCCTTCTGTCACCCACAAAATAGCTCTGGTAATTGATGCATAATCTATGTACCACGTATTGCTGTAACATGATTGAGAAGCAATAAAAATATGTGCAATATTACTGTGCGATATTACAATATTACAAAGATGGTGCTTTCTTCTATATAAGTAGGGGAAACCATTTTGTATGTGTTTTTGTATACTGCATCCCATAAACAGAGAACCAATCTATATGACATAAGTGAGGTTTATATTTTGTAGGAGTGCCTGAAGAAAGTCAATTAACATCTATTCCTTTCACTTCTGCCCCTTTATTTGAAGTCTCTGAGAGCTGTACTATGTTTTGGAGAGAATTGGTTTGAATTTGTAATTTCATTGCCACAGAGAATTCTCAAGGAGGAAACTCCCTTCACTAATGCAGACTATCAACTGTTTTGAAACTCATAGTCTTAGAGAGTTCCCTGGGGATACTAAAAAGTTAAAGGACTACCCTATGCTCATATAGCCGATGTCTATCAAAAGTAGGTCTTGCACCTACATCTTCCTTACTCTCTGGCATCCTATTAACATGAAATGCTAGCTTAATAACAATGCCCTTCACTAAAGCACACTAGGATATGTATAGCTGCTGGTATACCATACATGTATGTATTTAGACAGTATTTGTTGCTAAACGATGGGAAAATTCTTATACCTGATACCCCTATAAGCCCACACATTAATTGAGTTTCTATGAATTGTCAGTAAGGAACGGGAAAGAATTTTGCTCTGTTCTGACAAATCTTGATTTCTTCTGTTGATGTTTCATAGAGTTCATCTTAATATATCATTTTAAATGGTTATAATTGACTTTGTAATAGTTATTTCAGGTTATTATTCATTAAAAATCATGAACTAAAAATGAAAAATATTTTCTCTTTAAATTCTCACTTTTCTCAGAAGCCTTTGGGCTTAAAGGAATTTGTGCTAAGAATTACAAGGCTCTCAGGAATAATTTTCATAGAGAATCATTTTATTGAATAGGACCAAAACTGGGGGAACTTTTTATATGCTAGGCTTAGAATTTTAGATGTTAAATGACCTCAGGTGAAAAGTATCAAAACACCCAAAACTTTTCAAAATCAAGTTTCCAGTTCAAACTGTATAATCACTACTTCTTGGCAATACTTTTAGTCACCTAGAAATACTTTCAGTCAAACTTTATTTCCCTTACACACTTCCCACAATAGTAATTCCAAACCTCTCTCACCGTTTTCAATCAGTCTACATTTTCACTCATGGAAATTCCATATTTGAGAACGAAAAATTGGAAATGTATGTGACTGGGGCTTGGGAAGAAAATAAAGGAGGTTTGGGAAAGCTTTGAAAAGTAATTAAGGAAAGATGAAGTCAAGGGTTATTGACATAAACTCTACTTGAATTAGGACCACAGGAGTTTTTGGAGGGCTCAGTTTGTAGAGTTTTGTCTTTGGATTTTCTAAAAGTTGAAGCAAAAGCAGGACATAATTCAGGCTAAAGCTAGGGATAATCTGGCATTAAGGATAAACATGATAGAAAGCCTATGATGAGAGTCTAGGAGAGTATTTAGGACTGCTATGATATTGCTAACCATGGAATCATAGTTGAAAATTAAGTCATAGAATCAACAGTTTAGAACTGGAAGGGACATTAGAAAATATTTAGTAGGACCCTATAATTTAGAATGGAGGAAACTGAGGCCCAGACAAACCAAGTAACTTGTCTATAATCATATGTGCAGTATGTAGTAGAGCCATGATTTACATTACAAATTTCATGAAGTAGAGTACTGGGTTGGGGATCAATGAATAGAGATCTACATGAGGGTAAAGAGCAGAATTTGAACTCCTAATGATACAGATGAGGTAGATAATAGCTAAAGGGGCCACATATGAGAGCTTAGTGATGCATTATACCACTAGCTCAATCTGTTCTGTCTGTATATACATATTGTACAAGAAGTAGCTATGATGAGTTTTGGTTTTTTAAACACCATGCAATTCCTACTGTTAGCACATCAGAGAAAGTAGTACAGCAGAACCATGGTACTGATAAGGGAATAGTTTGAGCTTTGCTTTGAAGATGTGTATAGTAGCATTTATAGTCCTGCATGTACCCAATATATTTATATTGAGACAATTGTAAAAATGTCCCTGAATCTCAGAAGGTTTTGAGAATCACTATTCATGATCCTTCTCTTACCATCTTTAGAATTCATATCAAACTTTATCCACAGGTATTCTTCTCTATACCATAATTTTAAAAAGGTTTTTTGAGTCAACTACAAAGGCAAAACCAGAATTTGAGCAATTCTTCCTTTACTTAGTCCTTATCCCCTGTAAAATAAGTATGTTTTCACATTTATATATCTTTCCCATTCTTGACAATGTTCCTTATACATTCATGAAAGCACAGCATCATACAAAGTTTTGACAAGGTTATACTCAAAGACTCTAATAGATCTATGATCTCATAAATTTTCGTATTCTCTCCAATAATGACGATCTGCCTGCCAACCTAGTGTGATTCTTATCTGCTTCCACAAAACCCTTTGCCACAGAGTTTCATCACACCTTCTGGGAAGGAAGGAGACAAGCATTTATTATGAGTCTACTATGCATCAGGAATGGTGCTCAGTTCTAAGCACTGGGGACCTTCATTGCTTTCTCCTGATATCTTTAGGATACTAGTGAAGTCATGACAATTCAAACATATAATTATAGAAGAGTGGGGAAATATTTATGAGGAGGCATTCAAGAATCTTTTTTTTTCTTTAATCATGGAGTAAGGTGCAGACTGTCCTCATAAGGAAAGAGGTCATCCCATGAGTGAGGCTATAGCAATGAAAATGAAGCAAGATCTCAAAGCAAAGATTCAGAATCAATAAAGCAAAGTAAAAATTCATTTCCCCATCAGTTAAAACTCCAAGAAGTTTAAAGTAAACAATGTGAAGTGAATTTCAGAGATAGCATCTCAGAAAAGAATATTTTTTTTAAGATGCAAAATTAGACTTATGTTGTCAGTGATACCAGTAGACATGGTACTATACATTGGAATGGAATTATACAGGCTCAGGGAACACATCTCTTGAGGAACTGAACTACTTTATGGTGGGATGGGGCAAAAAGTCAGCAGCTTTGTCTCAACCTTATCAAACTGGCCAACTGCAGAATATATATCCTTGTGAACTTCATTTAATAAAAGTGGAACCAAGGATACCTAAGGTTTTTCAAGCCCTGAATGGAGTGGGGTCATTTCTATTCTGAAGAATACTGTGTTTCTTCCCTGAAGTGATCTCAAGGTGGAAGGGATAGATTACTCTGCTCACCTGGAAGAAACCTGACTAGTACTCACATGTCACTCAAATGCTATGTATAAAACTCCCAGTACTGAAAGACAGCTTCTAAACAGAAAGAATCAATGTGATCATTGTTAGTATATTGAGACTGACTTAACCCTTACAAATTCTGTGAATGCAAAGAAATCAGTTCTGAGGAGAAAGTGGGAATGGCTCATGCAAGGATTCTCTTTGGAATAAGATAGCATGGCTTCAGTAATCTGGGGGCCCTGATCGAGTGCATTGGGGTATACTGGTTGTGTCTAGAGATACAGGAAAGGATTGTTTCATTTTTTTGTACTTATATCCCCAATGACTGGCATAGTGCTTGGAATATAGCAGGCAATTAATAAATAAGAGTTGACTATACATCTATGGATATATTGCCCAACTGCAGCAAGGTCCAGGGACTGTAAGCATCTTTAAAAAGTTGCTTTGTGTCTGGCCTAGTAGTCATTGCATAATTGAAAAAACTTATAAAGCCCTTCCCAATCTGACACCTTCCCATCTTTTCAGTCATCTAATGTCACAGCTCACCTCATACTCTATAGTCTAATCATATTGGCCTACTTGCTGTTTCTCTCACAGGATTCTTCATGTGTCTTTGTAATGGATGGCCTTCATGTCCGAAGACATTCTTCTTAATCTCTTTCTCTTGGAGTACCTGTTTTCTGCACATTTCACTCATTCACTATCTTCTGCAAGAGGCTATTCCTGATCTCCTCACTTGTTAGTCCTTTATATGTGTGCATGGTTTTTCTCTGACAAAATGTTTAAATTCCCTTAAGGCAGGAATGGTAACATTTTTGTCCCCCCCCTCAAGTATGGCTCATACAGGTGCTTGATAAATGTTGGTTGAGTGATTGTGAGGCAGCTAGGAGACACAGGGGATAGAGCACTAGTCCTTGATTCAGGAAGGCCTGTGTTCAAAAACAGCTTCAGATGCTTACTTTCTAGGTGACTCAGGTATATTAAAGTATCCTAGCACACCCAGGATGGCCTGCTAGCTCAGGTTCTTTGATCTGCTTTTCTAAAGTAAAGAGCATCTCAAAGGGGTCTGCAATTTTACTTTAATTAAACATATATAAGTCATTGACTAGTTCAGGGGAAAGGTCAGCACCCTGAACATGGACAATCAGAGAAGTAAAAGAGGTAAAGGTCATTCACTAGTTCAGGGGAAGGGTCAGCACCCTGAACATAGAGAAAATAGAAGCAGACAAACATTGGAGAAATTAGCACAGAGAACCAACAGACAGGGCTCCAACTGTCTAAACAAAGTAATAGATACATAATCACTAGATCAGGGAACAGAAAACATCTGGGTTGGGGAGGGGAGGGCGGTCCTTAACAACAGCTACCCAGAAGCCTGGTCTGGCCAAATCACAAAGACACATTCTTCCCATGAGTGAGCCCCAAAGTACAATACCAAACTCCCAGTATATATATAGTTTTCAACCAACAGGCTCAGAGCCAGAAGGCATAACAACACCCGCCCCTCCACGTCCTGGCCCCCCCCCCCCCCCATTCAGAGCCTAATTGGCTCAGGGCTAAAAGGTAGGAAAGCTTTCCTGCAAGCAAACCTCCCTGTAAGTAAGCTTCTCCTTAGGCAGGTTCCTCCCCCAAGGCAATATAAATGTCCCTGAATCACCCGATGGGCTCTAGGTGACTCTGGATGTGTCCCAGCTGTGAATTGAGTCAAAGTTCAAAGCAGCAAGACAATCAAGATGAACATATTGGGAGATTAAAGAGCTGTAAAACACCAAAGATATCAACAAAAAGTGAAAAACAAAGATAAAAATATGTGTGGAATAGAAAGAATGTCAGATTTGGTGTCAGGGCACTTTTTAAAAAATACAGCTTTTTCTGCTTCCTATCTATGTGCCTTCGAACAAATGAGGTTACTCTCCAGGTCTTAATTTCCTTATTTGTAAAATGAGGGAGTATATCCTAGGTCAGGGGTGGGGAACCTGCAGCTTCAAGGCCACATGTGGGCCCTCTATGTCCTCAAAGGTGGTTGTTTGACTGCATCCAAACTTTACAGAACAAATCCCCTTAATAAAAGGATTTGTTCTATAAAACTTGGACTCAGTCAACAAGCCACACCCAAAAACCTAGAAGGCCACAGGTTCCCCACCCCTGTCCTACATGACCTCTGAGGTTCTTTTTCAGCTCTAAATCTATGATCACATGTTTCTATACATATTCCCCTGCCAAATTAAGGCCCTAGTTGTCTGTTGGTAGAAGAGAAGAAGGATAAAAGGCTGTGGTTCCTGATAATAATCGACTGAGTGGTGGCGGCAGTTATACAAGATAGGGCAAAAGAAATTGAGTATGGAAAGTCTCTGAACTCAAGGAGCTTTGAAGGTCAAGAAGGACAGGTACTCTATCCCTAAACCCATGATTTGGTGGTCATTGAGATTTAGAATATTGTAAGAAGAAAGTCCCCTTGGACAATTCCTGAAAAAGGACCTGAATCTCTAGAAAGCTAAGATCTTCAGCAGAGCCCATGGCATAGAGTGAAGCCTACCTAATTTCTATAAAACCTAAAGGAGCAGACAGTCTACAACTGCCATTTTTCAATGTCTACATTTTTTTCCCCCTTTAAGAAGAGCTCATTTTAGGGCTGTGGCCTCTAGTCAGGAGTGGCATATATTTAAGCTGCTGTAGACTATCCAAATGAGTACTGTCCCCTTCAAAATCATCACCTTAGAAAATCACATCATCGTTCCCTTGGATGTCATAATTTAAAATATCTTTGGAATATTCCTCTGGGCATCTTCAAAGGCAATTCTTTGAAAGCTTTGTTTTTTGAAGGAGATTTTTTTTTTTTGGAATAGCAAAGAACCATTTAGAGGCACATTTTTGTGACTAAAGTAGGACAATAAAGCTTTGTAAACACTATTTCTGAAAAAAAAAGATGAGGTGAAAAGAGTAATTTTTCAGTGATTCGTAAACTGACTCTGAAAACTATTTCTTGAGAGGGCTCCAAAATGTCTTGATCAGTGCTTGGTTCTTTAGAGAAAGTGTATAAGCCCAGAAGGTGGGTGCTTTAAAGGACAGCACTGCCACTGATAGATAAGCTTTGGCATAGTTGTGAAGTATAATTACTTTATAGTCACACCACATGTGTGTGGAAGAGAAGGGTTTCAAGTTCAGGGGATGTGAATGCCCATTAACCAGTGGCCTGTCAGAAAAATAACAGTCCCTTTAAAGAACTCTTTTCATAAGTCATAGTGCACTATACATTTTGCATTTGGAATAGAACTTGGGTTTGTACATATAGGATGGTTCTCATTATAGTGACCTGGGAATAATAATACACTCAAATATAATCACATCACAAAATCTCCAGTAGATGGATATTGCCACATTTGAATTTTACTGTTGCTCCTAGAAAGGATTTTCTTTCTTTTCTAATAAAACTCTAAACAGAAATAAACTTTTAAAAATTCAGCGTACCAGGAGCATCACCATTACAACAAACACTGCAAATGAGTGCTACTTGTCCCTGTGAAATATCCATTTATGTAACAAACGTTACGTAACAAAACAGAATCTAAAAAATCAAGTTTTCTACAACATCTGATAGTATGGCAAAAATAGCATAAAAATATTATGTTGACTGGGAGAGGAGCAGGCATCAAGATCATCAAGAGTGTTGAGGGAGATTAAGCAAAATTATGCATGGATCTTTATTTTAATAATAGTTAAAATAAAATAAAGAATAGATATGCTCTAAAATCTCAGTGACAAATGTGTGAAATGATTGGACATAATTATTTCCACCTTGTGTTATTAGAATATATAATGCCAGGTTCTGTACAAAATAATTTCAGAAGTTTCATTCTTTGATATATCCTCCCTTAGATAACAGGTCTTTAAGAGATATAGTCTGATTTTTATCCCTAGTATTGGTAGAATGGGCTATAAGAAAGCCATAAATAAAGGCATGTACTCTGAGACTTTCATCAGTTGAGAGAGAATATTTTTCCTTTTCTTTCCTGCTTTTGGAGAATGAGAAACTCTGTTCAGGGCTGCTCTATTGACCCAGTCTTTCAGAATGGCTTGAGCATAACTAAGGAGGAGGACTTTTCAGGTGTCATGAGCAAGGGGGTAACAATGTGCTCAGAGAAAATTAGAGGCCCTAAAACAAGGTCTCCAGCATGTTGGTAGATCCTTACTGGAAAAATCTATGACAGAATATGGGGAAGAATCATAGGAGAGGTGTGGATCAATCGATCACCAAGCATTTATGAAGGATTTCATTATGTGCCCTGTACTGAGCTAGGTGCTAGGAATGAAAGGCCAAAAAAATGAAACAATTCTTATAGGCGGTAATCTTCACCAATGATGGGAAACGCACATTATCGAAAAATACGGAAACATAAATATAGAAAAACTCCCAGACAATTGAAACTAAATAGAATGGGCTTTCTTGGATGCAAATAAGTCTCTCTTAACTGGAGGTTTTCAAGCAGAGACTGGATGACTACTTCTCAGGGATATTTTAGGATGGATTCTTTATATGGTGCCTTCTAACTCTGAGATTCTATTATGAAATAGTTTCCTTTGTCGGGTCAGATGAAATTGCTTAATTAATCATGCTAATAAGAGGCAACAGATAGACACAGAGTCTTAGAATCTTGGAGACCTGCCTCTGGCAATATTACCCTGGGCAAGTCATTTAAACTCTTTCTGGGCTAGAAAACTTGATAAGATTATGTTTTCAGGTGGAAAACAATAGCTGTTGTCAGAGGGAGTTTACTGATTGGTAGTTCCTTATACTAATGAAATCCCAGGGCAGATCCAGAAAAAATAAAAGTCGAGGAAGATCTCAATTTCCATTTCTAGCTCGGACAGAAATGAGCTATATGGGCATGGACAAACTTCTTAGTCTGTCTTCTTAGTTTCTCTGATGTATAAAATAAGGGAGTTGACTAAAGCAACCTCTAAAGTCTCTTTTAGCTCTAACAGTCTATGATTCCAAGACTATTTGGAAAGTGAGATGCTTGCTAAATGCCAACTTTTCCCTTTTATTGATGCATCTCCCTTCATTGTAGTTCTATGTGAAAGCAGGGGGAGGGAGGGGCACTGTAAAAATAAAGATTAGAATTAATAGAATGTTTTTGAAGTTTTAAAATAAGAAATAAAAGGTAAAATGACTTTTTCACAGGTTTCTGTTGGAAGGTAAGTTATGAATAAAACATCTAACTATATATGGGTGCAGATGCAAATAAAATTAGGCATTTTGTAGCTTGTTGGAGCAAGAACTCCTATTCTTAGGTTCCCTTCTCCATTTACATTGTAGCTTGAAAAAAAGGGAGGGTGGTAAAGGAAAGGAAAGCATTTAGTATCCTTACTGCCTGGTCTCAAAGTGACTATTTTTGGTGAAGGATAGAGAAGAAGTCCTTAGGGCTGCCCTGAAAGTTTAGAGAATCTTGGCAGGCTCTAAGGTCCTGAAAAAAATAATCTGAAGGAATCTTTAGGCACATTTAGAAAAAATGTGGACTA
>CM053586.1:119764155-119781894 GCA_028646515.1 Pseudochirops corinnae
GTTTTGTTCATTGGAAAGCATTACACATTACCATCATTTCCTCCATGTCCTAGCAAATGTGCCAAAGAAGAGCATAGGGCCAAGCAGCCATTGTGTGGGTGGGCCATTGACACTTTATTTGAGACACTGGATCTCATGCTTATTAGGCAAAGTAGGGAAAGTGGGACTTGAAGACTAAGGATGAGAAATGCTGAGAAAGATGCCGCCAAATGGAGTTCCATTGCCCCCTCCCATTTACAGCTGTATTCTATTCTCCCTGTTCGAAGGCCATACACTTGCAAATAAATTATGAGTGACAAGTATTTGAACCAATAAAGAGGGCACTATATTTTATATGCAGTAAATTTAATTCCAGATTGTGTTTCACCTCAGCAGGGTGACATGTTTATTGCCAGTGAAAGATGAAAGCCCCGGGAGTTAGAGACAAGCGTCAGCAGTTCTAGTGGGCACCAGCAAAATGAAGATTTGACAGACTGGTGACTGAGCCCTTGAAATGAAATGCCAGATCAAATTTTACCCCAAAGGGGTCAGATGTACTGTCGTGCCCTCAAACGTACAATACCAATTGCATAAATGAGCTAGGTTCGATCCTGAACTGAGGAACCCAGCCTGCGTTCCTTACTTCTCCGCTTGTCTCAAAATCCAGTCAGGATACTAGGGCTAGAAGCGTGTTTGAGGATGTTAGAGCATGAAGCTCTGTCTCTGCTGGGCTCTGAGTGTCTTTTTAAAAAAATCTATTAAACAGATCGAAAAGTAGAAGTGATTCTAAATTGATCTGCCCATCTCTCCATTTCATCCTACAAGAGGCTCAGCTCAGGTGTTCAATTTATTGAACCATAACCCCTTTTTAAACAATCAACATCAACACATAATAAATATGCTCAGCAAGAGTAATATTTACATGCATGACTCATTATTTTGGAGGATTTACTTATGAGAGAATGGGCTGGGAATTAAAATACACTTCCTTTGGCAGGGCATGGGGGTGGAACATTGGCAAGTGGGCAGGGTTTTAGTGAAAGCAAAATTCATCATACTGAAAGAGGTAAACCTTGTCACCTCCTGGGGTATGCCAGCTTATAGGGGAGGCATTGGGTTATAATTTTCTCACAATTTTACTCCCTCACCCCCAAAAAAACTTCCCAAAGAAATTAATCATTTGAAAAAACTGTTGGTCTCAGGTTAACATGTTTAGGAATGAGTTCTTCTTTGCTAATTTCTGCAATGACATTGGTACTTCATGCCAAATGATGGCTGATCTTCCCCTTTCCCCTTGCATTTATAAAGCAATTTCTGTTGTCCAATATATAGATTGAGCTCACCAAATGCCTTTGCTCTCATTTGTGTGGAAATATTGTCATCAACTACTGAATCGATCAGAAGGCTAACAGTTTAATCAGTTCAATTCTCTGACCCTGCCCCACATGGCAGAAAGGAGACTGTTCCCTATATTTTATACTTTGTGTAAATGTAGCTTATTAGAATGCTACGGTGTTTATAATGGAAAGCAATGTGCTGCTAAGGAAAAGGTACTGGACTTGCAGGCAGTGGACCTTGGTTCGGATCCTGCCTCTGGTACTTACTGCTTATTTCAGTAAGTTAATTAACCTATCTGAGCCTCAGTTTCCTCATCTATGAAATGAGGAGGCTTGATTAGATAACTTTCCTTCTAGTCCTAAAACTGACAAATGATGTAGCATCTCTATACACTAAAGAATCCCCAAGTTTGATGCAATAGTAAGACTTAGCTATCAATATTTCTTTGTGGTTCAGGGATTTCTATATCCTGCCGCCTCACTGCTCCCCTGCCACTCAGTATTTTTACATCTAAGAATCTGCTTTGTCAGAACTTTTTTCTGCATCTAATTACATCTTTCTGTAAAGTAGCTGAAGCTACAGAAGTTATAGGCTCTTGTGCCTAGACTGAGATAATGAGATCCAAACTCTACCAATCACCTATTGACTTGCTGACAAGTGACTTGACTTCTAAGACTTCTGGGGCAGCTTGGTGGTGCAGTGAATGGAATTCTGGGCCTGGAGTCAGGAAGACCCCTCTTTCTGAGTTTAAATGTGTCCTCAGACAATCAGTAGCTGTGTGATCCTGGGCAAGTCACTTAACCTTGTTTGCCTCAGTTTCCTCATCTCCAAAATGAGCTGGAGAAGGAAATGGGAAACCACTCCAGTGTCTTTGTAAAGAAAACCCTTGGAGCAGCTAGGAGGCACAGTGAATAGAGCACGGGCCCTGGAGTAAGGAGGACCTGAGTTCAAATGCAGACTCAGACACTTAACACTTACTAGCCACGTGACCTTGGGCAAGTTACTTAACCCCAATTGCCCAATTGCCCAGCCTTCCCCACTCCAAACAAAAACCAAAAACAAAACAAAAAAAAGAAGACCCTAAATGGAATCACAAAGAATCAGACATGACTAAAATGACTGAACAACTACCCTCAGAGACACCCTGATCTTCACCTATAAAATGGAGAGTTGATCCCAGTGCAAGCGCGACTGATATTGCTGTTATAGTGAGGAAGACCAAGGATTCTTATCCCAGCTCCAAACAGCCACAGGATCACACTTCCATTTCTTCTCCTGTGAATGAGGTGATGTGTATTTATATTTTCTACTGCCCCATGTCTCTCAGAAGAGTACGGAAATGAGTGCAGGAACAATAGACAAAATTGTCTGGATGGCTTTCGGGAAAGAGTTCTTCAATAAATCCAAGTTTGCAACATTACAGAGATATTTAACTGATGGGATTCCAGGTGGTATTTATGATCTGGAGATTAAAAAGAACAGCGTCAGGTGCTCTTAAAGTCAGTCATATACAATTCTTTCTATCCCTATTGCTAATCCATCAGCCCTTCATTTTCCCGAGTACCAGCCTATTCTTGTCAACCCTTGCTCACCTCTCTTGTGCAGTATCTGAACGGGGCTCTTAAAGCCATTTTTCATTCGGCCTTTTCTGAATGCCCCGATGCCTTCATGGGTCTATCTTTCATCATATCAAACCCAGCCTCCTTGCCTTTGCCCTCTAGACAATTTGACCTTTCATATCTCCACTTTTGCTGTTCTTTTTTTCTCTCCCATTATCCTCCTTAGACTCCTTTTGTCCCCATCTCTCATGCCTTCTTCTGTGCACTGTATTTGGAACAGTATCCCATTTGTCTCACAAATGCCCTTCCTCTCCTTCAAATCTCTACTGAGAACCCACACTGCTTTTCAAAGGCTTCCAATTCGAATTCCCTGCCAAATTAGTCTGTGACATTTGTTTTGCTTTATTCCATAGAATATTTATTGGTCTTACTTAGATTGTGAATTCCTTAGAAAATGAACTAATAGAGTAGGGAAATGCCAGATGTTCCAAAATCTTAATGACGTCTGAAGAAAAATCTTTTATCTGAGGGTGAACGTCAATGCTCTTGAGGTCTTCTGAGGTAACCAACTCCACTTTATAACTGGAGAAAATAAAGTTCAGAGTGCTTTGATTGTGCTCTCTCTTCTAAATCTGGTTGCCAAGTCCTGTTAATTTCTCATCTCTCTCAGAATTGCATCGTTTTTTTTTCTTCTGAACCATAAACGCCACTGTACTAAGACTTTCATTACTTTATACCTGGATTACTATACTAGTTTCCATTCTGTTTCCATTAAGGAGGTCTAATCTATGTTCTCTACTACATAACTGTTAATATCTTCCCTCTATGTACTTCACATAGGTCCTGTTATGTAAACCCAAGGATGTTGTGAGGCTCACATGAGATAATGGATAGAAAGCACTTTGCAAGCCTTAAAACACTCAAAATGCCAGATCATTATTTTTTATCATCACCATCATCATCATCATGATGTTTGGCAATGACTTTATTGTCAGAGCCTTCTACTGTACTACTGCTGACCTCACACAATGTTTATAGAGCAAGAGTGTGCTGGTAAATGTTTAACAAGGCAGTGGGGGTGACTATATAGACACACACACATACATACATACATACATACATACATACATACCTACTGCACACACTTTAAGTCTACATTATTAACACTTTATTAAATCTACATGATCAATAAAATAATAAATCGAGCTCTGATTTATAGCAATCCCTGAGGCTTAAATTCTCCCACTCGAAATTTAACCATAAGCTCTTGTAGACCAATCAGATCTGGCTCCAGCACACTCCTTATTAAATTCCTACTTGTTATCCTACTATTCAAGGTTTTCTGTTATTTACTTCTCTTTCACTTTTATAACTTCTCTTCTTGGTGTTCCTCTATGCTAACTTAGCTAGACCTCTTGTTCTTCTCTCTAGAGCAGAGGTTCTCAACCTGTGGGTTATGTTCAATTTGTAACAATGAAAATACATCCTGCATATCAGATATTTACATTATGATTCATAACAGTAGCAAAATTACAGTTATGAAGTAGCAACGAAAATAATTTTATGGTTGGGGGTCACCACAATATGAGGAACTGTATTAAAGGGTCGTGGCATTAGGAAGGTTGAGAACCACTGCTCTAGATAATACCACACTTAAAATTTATTAATTTAGATGTAGAAGTTCTTAGACTAATTGATTTCCTTTGTAGTCCTATGTATTTTATTTTATGAATTAAAAATCATTATTCTGGGGGTCAATGACACCAAAATAGTTTAACAATCCTTGATTTAAAGGCTACATATAGCCTTTACACACATACACACACACACTCACACATATGTCATATATGTGTGTATGTATATATGTATATACAGACCCAAATTTTGCTTAACACCTCAGAATCATCTCATTCATACTCCATGAGTCTGCCTACAGATATCCTAATAATCCTTCAAAGTCCAAGTCTTACTTTAAAAGAAAAGGCTTCTCAGAACACTAGCTTATAGCAACCTCCCTCCTTCTGAACTCTTTCCTAAGAGCATTTATAATCTTTGTTGTTTACGTTGTTGTTCTGTCATTTCAGGTGTGAGACTCTTTATGACCCCTTTTGGCAAGTATACTGGAATGGTTTGCCATTTCCTTCTCTAGCTCATTGGACTGATGAGGAAACTGAGGTAAATGGGGTTAAATGACTTGCCCAGGGTCTCATAGCTAGTAAGTGTCTGAGGTCGCATTTGAACTCAGCTCCTCCTGACTTCAGACCCAAAGCTCCATTCACTGTGCCATTGAGTTTGTCTTATTTCCCCATTCTGCTAAAAGCAACTTAAGAGCAGGCCCAGTTAAAGAATCATAAACTCCCACACAAAAATCACTTAACATACATTTATTAAGTCCTATGTGTAAAATACTGTTCTAGATACTGGGGATTCAAAGATTAAAAATTAAGTATTAACATGTCTTCAGAGTCAGAAAACAGTGGTTTTCAAGATGGTGGTGGAGACGTCCTGAATACCTGTAATTATGGTACAGGGTAGGGGTGATGGAGACAAGGGAGGAATCAGATAATGTTCTTAGGAAAATTTGATGGGGGGAGAGAGAAACTTTCAGCTGAAAGAAAGGTTTTCTACGGATATATTGCATTCTTTAAAGCCATATTTGAAATGCGAGCATTGCATTGCTGAATTCAGTTTTCACTCCCATCAGGTCATTGGGTGCAAAGCAATTGACGGGACAAATCATCTCAATTACCACCCAAAAATGATCATTTTGGACTGATACTGAATAACATCATCTGGGGCAACCAAGTTCAATTTTGCTTACACTGCAAAGATTTCTTCAGCAGCCACTTGTGTGTTATTTTGTGCTCTTCCCCGGAAGGTGTTAATTGATGTTGACATTGAATCATTGGATGTGCTGGGAATTCCTGCTTTTAAAGTGTTCTGTTTGCTACAAGGGCAAGTGAGGAGATAGGGTACTATAGATTTTTTTTTCAGGAACCCCAAAATAGCATCCTTTGGGAATATCCAAAAGAATTCCCAAACCTAGGTTCTAGAGATTGTGCCTACAACTTTCCCCCTCTCCTTATCTCACTGCACAGGCAGAAAAGATAGCAATTTGCAGCCCCCCACCCCCAAAGGAGAATCCATACAATTTCCCTTCAGAATGCCAAATGTTATACTGAATGATAAATAACCTTTCTGTGTAACAAGCAACCCTTTTTCCCCACTGGAACATACTGTTCAACTCTATTTGAATAAAAAGCCCACACATATATCAAATTAAACAAAATCACATTGTTTCAAATACAGATCAGGCACTTTTCCCAGACTTGTATCAGTAAAATTTCATAGAACTCAAGCCCATTGTCTCACAGCTCTCTGTCTAGCTCTCTCTATTTGTAAGTTTGGAATCTGGACTATAAACTCATTCCTCTCCAAGGAACAAATGTAAGAACAGGTCATTGGATTGCAGGAGGAACTCAGTTTTTGACATTCTGAACAAGAAGATCAAATCAGTCTGCAAAGTTGTAGACCTGTAATATTAGAATAATAAATTTAAGTTGAAAGGAACATTAGAGGACATCTAGTCTAACTTCATTTTTACAGTTGAAGAAAATGAGGGCAAGAGAGGTTAAGTGACTTGTCTGTGGTCACATCATTAATTGGTGGCAGTTTTTGGACTTGAATTTGGGTTTTACTCTGAATCCTGCTCTCCTCTCCCTCTTTCTTTTTTTCTTTTTTTATAATCGATTTGTTTATTTACTTTTAGTTTACAAGATTCAGTTCCACAATCCCTTGAGTTTCAAATTTTCTCCCCGCCTTCTTCTCCCCCCCATTGCATCATACAATCAAGTACAGGATCTGCAAATACTTTCACATTGGACATTAGTCTGGTTATATAGAAGGGTTGTAACCAATGAAGTGAATAATGGGAAAAAAGAAAGAAAACCAAACATCAAAAAGAACGCTAGCATGTAGGTTGCTTCAGTCTCCATTTAAACTCTGTTCTTTCTAGATCTTTCTTTGGATATAGATATCTCCTTCCATCCTGAGACTTGTAGAGTTGTCTTATAACTGTCCATTGCTGAGAACAGTCCAGTTTATCAAAGTTGGTCATCACACATATGATGTGTCTGTGATTGTGTACAAGTTTTTCCTGGTTCTGCTCTTCTCACTTAGCATTAGTTTGTATAAGCCTCTCCAGGTAAATATGAAGTCCCTATTTCTACTGCCAAACCTAAGCACAAGAAATTATTGAGTTACTGAGGATATACTTTCTCTGCTGAAGGCTCTGGAGTCATGGTAGAGTGTTTGTAGAAGTACATGGATAAGGTAGATAAGTGTTTGCAAAAGATCCTGAGAATGGTCTTCCTCAACCTGGGTGGGTGCTGTGCAATGGAGGTTATCTCAGAGGTGATATCAAATACAAGAGTTTCCAGCAGCAACTTCCTAGAGTCCCAGGGGGTAAGGATGTGGCCTTCTATGTCCTTGGGTGGGGTCAAGTTTTACAGAACAAATTCTTTTATTAAAAGAATTTGTTCTATGAGTTTAGATTTGGTCAAAGGGCTGCACTTGAGGACCTAGAGGGCCATATGTGGCCTCAAGGCTGCAGGTTCCCCACCCCTGTCCTAGGTGAAGATTCCCTTCACTATTTGAGAATAAAGGAATTTGCTAATAGACTCTACTGAAGCGTTGAGCTACACTTGGGAGGTGAAGGAGGTAGGAGAGGCAGGGAAATTCAGATCTTGCCAAAATTCCCTGTGATTGCCATAGGCTACTTGAAAAGTTGAAAGGGAGTGCTTATTCCACAGGCCTCACGTTGTATTTATTTTTTGGAGGAAGTCTAATGGATTATTAAAGTGCTTCATATTTATGTTATCTGTTAACAGATTCCTTTGGATCCCTTTCTGTCTTAGATATTTCCTGTGAGGTGAGATGAAGATTGTCTCATATGCAATATTCTTTTAGTGTATTCAGTGATTGTTTGGGAGAGAATTAGGGGCTTGTCACTCAATATTTAGGGAAATTTCACCATGAGCTTTATTTTGAGAATTTTGCTAGAGCAAAATTTGGGGACTTGGGAAATAAACCAGAGAGAAATTGACCTTCGGGTATTCAAGATAAGGGCCCAGGGTCTTGGAAGGGAGGTGGTAAGTAGAATATGAGTTCTGTTCTGTTCAGCAGTGTCACTGAAATAAGGAACAGTCATCATAACTGCTAGAATTTATATATTGCTTTACAGTTATGTGCTTTACAAATTTTTTTTCATTTTATTCTCACAACAACCCTGTGAGGTAGGTGTTATTCATATACCCATTTCACAGATGAGGTAACTGAGGCAGACAAGGTAAGTAACTTGCTCAGTGTCACATAGCTTGTCAGTGTGTCTGGGGCCAAACCTGAACCCAGGTCTGTCTGACCTCAAGTCCAGAATCCTATCAATGCCAGCAATTAAGGGTATCTTTAACAACTCTTACAGAAGATGGGGAATGAAAGCTGGGCCATGGAAAGTGGTAGCCCAATTGTGAAATATAATTAGGGTTGACAACCAAACCTCTCAGTAACTTTTGTTAATTCCATAGGCCTCCCACAGTACTGGCAGAAGAGTAGAAAGAGGAAGAAAGGTTCAGAAAACCCAGGATTGGAATCCAAGCTCAGTGAATCCAAGCCAGCTTTGTAACCTCAGGCAAATTTTCTTGCACCTCAAATAATAGTTAAAATTATTGCATAAACAAACAAATTTGTATTCCTTAATGCAATTATTATTCTTTATTTTATGCTTACAGTTATTTATGTGTCTGTGAGCTCCACAAATTCAAGGATTGAGTCTTATCTCAACTTTGTATTCCTATAGATCGTATGTGCATAATAAATGTTTGTTACATGAAAAGTCGAACTTCTTTTTAAAACTTCAGACCCAGTGACTGCACACTATGCCAAGAATCTTTGATTTTTCACGGGGGATATTCCATTCATTCACACTGAACACAAGCTTCTAGGATCTGACGGATCATCTTTGAATGTTAATGTGGCTATATTGTGTCAATTACATTGTTATCTTTCTTCTTTCTCTTTTTTCTTTTTGGAGGGCAATTGGGGTTAAGTGACTTGCCCAAAGTCACATGGCTAATAAGTGTGTCAAGTTTCTGAGGCTGCATTTGAACTCAGGTCTTCCTGACTCCAGGGCCAGTGCTCTATTCACTGCACCACCTAGCTGCCCCAATTACATTTTTATCAATATGGTTTACATAAAGTGTAGCATTTTACCTGTGTCTGTGCATGGGAATCATATAAGTTAATGAAAGTCCCAAATAGAGTCTGGCCCAAGATATTTGAATTGTCCCATTTAGAAAATTTGCTGTAACCAGCAAAAAACATGGTTTTTGCTTTGGTGCACTTGAATTTATCAATTCAGCTAACACTAACAAGTGTTTCCCATGAGCTACCACACTAGATTTTGGGGATAAAAGACAAAACAGTACTGGCCTCATATAATTTACATTTTAATGGTAATATTGGTGTGATATAAGCCTCTGAAGTTATCTTACCTTGTTAGAAGATAGGTTCTTTGGAAACCTAGTTATTAAACAAACTATCTAAATAGCATTTTTCCATTAGTGCTTAAATACTTTATTTCTACACAGAGAATGATTGAATGTTGGAGTTATAAAGAAATCTTGGTGATAATCTGGTCCAGTCTCTTATTTTACAGATGATGAAACTGAGGCCAGGAAAGGTTAAGTGACTCCTCTAAAGTTAAAGAAGCAGATTAGTGGCACAGTTGGAACTAAAGCATAAGGTTTCCTGATTCCTGGTCTTGTGTTCTTTCCTTAATACCATCCTATATTGATGCTATTTTTGTTGTTGTTGCTGAGGCACTTTCAGTTGGGTCTAAACAGTGGTTCTCAACCTTCCTAATGCCGCAACCCTTTAATACTCATATGTGGGCATATCTGCATGTGGGCGGACCCGCCTGGAGAGGGATAGAGGAGCGGTGTCTTGGTTCCTAAGACCATCGGAAATATGTGTTTTCTAATGGTCTTAGGCGACCTCTGTGACCCCTGTGAAAGGGTCATTCGACTCCCAAAGGGGTCATGACCCACAGGTTGAGAACCGCTGGTCTAACACTTCATGGCCCCATTTGGGATTTTCTTGACAGAGAAACTGAAGTGATTTGTCATTTCCTTCTCAAGGTTATTTTACAGATGAAGAAACTGAGGCAAATTGGGTTAAATGACTTGCAAAAAAAAGCCAAAAAAAAGGTTTTTATGCTATAAATGATAGTAACTAATAAAATACACTTTAACCAGTGCCCTATTTTATTACTGAGTAAATTCCTCTAAGGATGTCATGTGATCACTTGCTATTGGGTTCGGTGCAGAGGGTAATCTCCCTCAATCTTTAAATTGCAGAACTGTCAAATATAGTATACCTTGAGGACCAAATCCCTTATGTCACAATATTAAACAATTATTTTTGGTTACACCATTGAATCTCAACTGCCTGAGGTGTTTCTTGTGTTCCAAATCAAGGCAAATTAAGAATGTGTACACTAGTAAATTGAAGAAACAGATAAGTAGAAGCAGGAAAAAAAAAACCAATAGGAAGATTATCCCTGTAATGTTCCATTAAGCAACTTCCATTAGGAAAGGGAAAAATCATTAATGCTAACCTATGATTGAACTTACAGCACAAAATTCAAACTGTTTCCCACAATGTGTTTTTACAAGTAACCTCTGCTTCTAATAGTCAGTTATCCAATGCCTGACAAGTATCATCTTGAATTTCATGTGAACTGATTCACAAAAGTCATTCAGTAAATTAATGTAGTTTTGGAAAATTAACAGCAAAGTCGGCAGGCCGCCAAATGTCTAATGACAAATTGAAGGGTTTGGAGATGTGTCTGTCTATTTGCAGGATTGCAACTGTTTTCAAAACAAAAACACATTGAAAACTGTATCTGGATGACACAAAATGGAAAATTGTTATGAAATTTTAATTGCCAAATAATTCTGCCTATATGTGAACCAGTGCACCTTGCTAGAAACTGCCTTGCCATCCATCATATCCTGGTTGCCCCTCCTGCTCTCTTGCCCCCTATCCTTCCTGCTAATTCTGATGAATTTGATCAAATGGATTTGGCAGCCTAGCTGTATCTCCTAAGTCAAAGATGGGACTGCAGTGAATTGGGAGGGTGGGAGGGCAGTGATTTGTCAAAGCAATGGAGACTGTCTGTAGCATTACCTATCGTGCAGGTGCTATTCTCCTTCATTCATCTTCTTGCCTGGTTTTACAGATTGGAGATTATTCCTGTTCTGGCAATAAGGTACCAATTCAGGGCTGTAATGCTGTGTGTGTGTGTGTGTGTATGTGTGTGTGTGTGTGTGTGTGTATAGGGGGTGGGGGGGATAGAAAATTAGAAACCCTTATCGATCTCCATATAATTAATCTTCAGATGTTGCCTTTAAGCTGCAGCATAATGCCCTCTCTGTACAGCCTACTTTTACAACAAGGAGCAGCTAAAAATGCAAAATGATCACAGATAGGAACATGCCCTAGCTAAGGGCAGGTATTCCAATGGCAGCATTAACTATAAATACAATAGGGTATTGACATAATGTAGTAAGGTTCCCTCACTATTAAAAGGCTTTGTTCTAAAGCGTATCTTTGTACACAATGGGATGATGAACACAGTGCATCTCATAGCTAAATTTAATATATGCAGGGGTATGATGTTTGCAATGCATGCGTTTCAGCAGGTCCCATTAGTGTGCCTTTCCCCTCCAGTGAAAACAGAATGAACCACAGCCCCTTCTGGTTTGCATAAAGCAAACAAAATTAGATTTGCTTTGCTGAATTGAAACCCGCTTGGGATTGTGAGCCTCTCTCGGGGACAAATTACTTCAAACAATCCCTTTGTACCATAACAAAATCAAAAAATTCAGGCCAATCAACATGGCTCAAAACCCTTAACACAAGAATTAATAATACAACCTAGTCTATTTTTATTGCTTCTGTGCTGCAGCTCCTTGTTTTAATGTAATTACACTTATTTGCCGTCCACATGTTAAATAAGCTTGCATATGTTAACTAACGTGACATAAAACAACTTTCCTAATTTCACCATTGCTTCTAGCATTGTTCCCCCTGGAATAACATCCCATCTGAACATAGGGCAAGCTGAACACTAATGTTATTAAATTAAATCTATTTTTAGACTGCTGATAAATGAATATAGACAAAATGTCAAACATTTCTAAAGATAGGTGCCAAAACTGATTGGCAAGCTGATTAAACTATTAAGGATATTGGTTTATGGAGTGTTATGTACTTGCTGTCCTTTAGTCTTTAAAAACTATCTTCTCTCTCTCTCTCTCTCTCTCTCTCTCTCTCTCTCTCTCTCTCTCTCTCTCTCTCACCTTGTATAATTCTACTCCCTATTCCACAACCATCAGAAGAACAAGTGAATCTCTACAAGACATCTTAAAGCACGGATATGGACAATGGGCTTTAGGGATTCTTGTATTTTGGTTAGTTTCAAGGTGACAATATACCCTCTCCACTGAACTTGGGATCAACATAGATACAGCATGGAAACTGTCACCTGAAACTCACCAACTTGATATTTTAAGATTTTAAAGTCTGGAATGATTTTCTATCTACTACTTTTCTCAAGCATATATATAGAGCAGCTACAATGTATTTGAGGATATACTTGGTCTTTAAGATAAGATGTTGGTTTTGGAATTGCCTTGTCTGTCAGAAACATTCAGTCCATATCCATAAGAGATTACTTCATTTCACTTTGTATATACTTTGTGTTTACTCCTCTGTGTATATATTATCTCTCCTTCCAACCCCTAGAAGAATATAAACTCCTTGAGAGCTTCTGTCTTTGGATTCCTAGCACTCAGGACAGTGCCTTATATGCAGTAAGTACTTAATAAATGCTTGTTGAATTGAACAATAAAGGAGTAAACTTTAATCTTTGAAGATATACCAGTATCTTATTTAATTACTGTGGCTCCTGTTGGATTTAAAGAATGGGTAAGATATATTTGACTTAGAATGATACCATAATTACTCCCCTAAGTGAGTTTACAACTATCTGCACAAAGTGACTCAACAACTTTGACTGATCTGACCTACCATTTCAGTCAAGCAACTGGTTCATTCAGTCAAAAAAAAGATTGAGTCAATCTGGTTGTCATAAAAACCAGCAGCTGACTGGCAGCATTTTCAATTTCTATCCAGATATGATACGGACATAAGCTGCTTCTGTTATTTAAATTCATACTGTCATACATTGGCTAACATGAATAGTTCTTTGAAGATGCCATTTAAGGGAAACAAATTTTGAGGAGCAATTAGTTCCATAGGAACAGCACTATAATTTGGCTATTGGCTAATTACTTTGGAGGTAGGTTGGTTTATAATGTATTGTTCAATTCTGTTATAGTGAAACATTTTATTAGTTGGGGAGATAATTTATAGGACATGTCTATACATATATTTCATACATACATGAATTTACATAGGAAAATTGGCCAAATAACATGCAAGTAGTCTTTTAAAAAGATCTAAGAATCTAAATGTTGGTAGGGACATCAGTTGTTATTTGGTCCTACTTTTTATTCCTTCCTTTCTTCTTTCCTTCCTTCCTTCCTTCCTTCCTTCTTTCCCTTTCCTTTCCTTTCCTTTTTTCCTCCTGTTTTCATGACACTGTGATTTTGCTTGTGTTCTCTCCAAGAATAATTAATATTCCCAGTGGTTTTAGCATCACATTAATGTGGCTAACCCCTTCATCAATGCCTGCTATAATTTACCTATATCTATGCATTCTTTGGAACTCTCGTCTGCTCTCTCCATTCAGGCTATAATGTGCCATGGTTTGTAGCCACATATTCACCCTGGAAGAATATCAGTATTACAGAGATGGACCTTGATTTCAGAGAGAAATTTAGGATAATTAAAAGTACCATGAACTTTCCCAAAGGCAATCTTCTTCTGTTCAAGTCTGAACCTGGTTCATTATCCATTTGCAATGCCTATCCAGATGTATGCACTGAAGGATAAAGTGCACATTTTGTCCAACCAATTGTATATCGACATATCTATGAATCTTCCTTAAGACTACATCAGGTTAGATGGAGAGTTAGGATAGTGTGCTTGTAGAAGAACTATGCTTGGAGATAAGAGAACTGAATTCTAGTTTTCTCCCTACCAGCCACCACTGCTTAGCTATGTGATTCAGTCACTTAATTCTTTTAATCAGACACACTTTAAAAAATGTGGTGAGTGATTGACCGTCCCAATGAATACTCAAGTTACATATGAAGACACAGATAAAAATACCCCATGTTCTTAGGCCAAGACCCTTTCCAAGAAGTTACACCATCAAGACATCTCTATGCCCATTAAAACATATATAAAAGGCATATTAAAAGAACTCCCCTTCCCCGCCTCCGGTAACCTAATATTGGAATCTTGTCTATGATGTATTAGAAGAAAAAATATTTTGCTCTTATGAGAGAATATCTTCACTTCAGATACTTCTACTTATTTTGGAATTGATTCCACAATTTGTTACCAAAATTTTAGCAACCCCATTCTTGTAAACAAAATGGGGTGATGTCACTATTTTATTTTGGTTCATAAAACAGGAATGCAAACTACTGTGCTTCTTCTTTTGAGAGGAGTTATTGTTGCTATTTTTACTTTCTATTATTTAAGGCTCGTGCTCTGATCAGTTCCCAAACTATTGTGATTCTAATTTGATTTGCATATCCTAATTCTTCTCAGATATACTTTAAAATATTAGATAAAAGAGAATGAATTATCTGTATGTTCATGCTAAAACAATAAAAACTGCAACATCAGTAAGATCAGCACATCCTCTGGAAGAGCAAAACCAAGAATGTAGCTAAATCTCCTTTCTCCTCCCTTGTTCCTTGACCTCGAGAACCTCTGCTTTGTTCTTTCTCTTTAGTTCTTTTCCCCTTCTATTTTCAGTAACTCATTCCTGAGCCACATCCTTGCCTGCCTTATGACTCCCTCTCTTTTCATCCTCCATACATCATCTCCTGCCATCTCCTCCTTTTCTCTTTGTTTGTAATCTATTTCCACTTGCCCAGTTCTTGAATTGGTCTCTCTACTTTTCTGTTTCTTCTAATTGTTCCCATATCCTCCTCTACCCCCAAGTAGAGGGGGGAAAAACCTTCTACAAAAACCCAAATGCCCAGCAAATAAAGCCAATTTCCACAGCTTCTTAGATAAATTCTTTCTTGCCTCTATTTTGTTGTCCTGAGAACTCTATACCATATACTATCCATTATATTTTGAGCTTTTGTTGTTTTTGTTGTTATCCCTAGAACTTAGTGCAGTGCCTGGCTCATATTTGATGTTTAATAAACGCTTACAGACTGACTGATAAATGTAGTCAGTGCCCTGCTGCTAATGCTTCAAGTGTTGGCCAATAAGTTGATCTTCATATTTTCTGCCCAATAAAAACAGAGAAGGTCCTTTGTTTAATTAACTCATATATACCATTCAGTCCAATCAAATCTAACTAAACAAACATTTATCAGCATCTACAAACTCAAGGGCCTGTGTTAGACACTGAAAGACAAATAGGAACAACCTTCTTGAGCTTAAGAATTTATTTTTGGGTTTTAAAAGCAAATGTTTAAAAAAACCTGTTTTTTGTTTTTGTTTTTACAAGCAACCAAGAAATAAGATATACAGGTAATGGGGTATAGAAATACATGTTGCCATACAAGAAAGTAAGGGGGGGGGGATTAGGGAGGATATAAGAGAGGATGGATTGGGGGAAGGGGTATTCAATTACATTTTTTGTTTGTTTTTTAATGATGAAGCTGTTACTACAGATGTGAGAAGTAGGAACCAGATTGCTGGTTTAAGGTAATATATAATGTTTATCACATGATTTAGATTTTCCACTACATTCATTTACTTTATAAAATATTATTAAGTGGTTCTGTATTGATGAAAACAATTATGGAGAATACATATAAGCCTCTGACTTGCTTGGGATACATTCCCAATCACAGTATAGGAAAATAATAGAATATTGTTGTGTCATAAGAAACATCAACTTGAGGAAATTAGAGGATCATAGAAAGTTTTGTGTAAGATGATACGGGGTGAAAGACATAAAACCAAGAGAGCAATATAAACAAAGATTATGAGATTGTAAAGAAAAAATACACTACTATGAAGCCATATCCTAAGTAATTGTAGTGACTAAGCACAACCATGAACAAGAGATGAAAGAGTACCATGCTCCCTCTTGTAGAGAAGTGGGGGACTACAGGGATGGGATATTTTATACATTGCAAGACATGGTTACTATGTCTATTGGTTTGACTTCACAACAAAACAGGAAAATGCCTATATTAGTGCCCTTTTTATGGTGACAAAGAATGGGGAACTAAAGGAGTATTAATCAGTTTGGGAATGGCTGAGCAAAGTATGGTATACAAAAATAATGGAATGTTTTGGGACCATACGAACTTATGAAAGGGATGGTTTCAGAAAGCTTGCAAGATTTGTGTGAAATGATGTAGAGTTGAGACAACAGGGTGAAGAAAATAATTCATACAATAACAACAACATTGCAAAGATAAAGAACTCTGAAATATTTAAGTACCACTTTCCAAGCAGTAGCCAAGAGGACCAATGATGTAACATGCTGAGGACCACTTGACAAAATGGTGATGGACTCAAGGTACACATTTTTAGACATGACCAATTTATGATTTTTTTGTTTGACTATGCATATTTATTACAAGAAATTTTATTTAATTTTTCCCATGAGGAGAATGGCAAGGAGAAAAAAATAAATTCTTGTTAATTAAAAAATAAAATACATTTTGCAAAAAATTAAAAGAAATGTTATAGCTCTGAGAAAATCTTTGATTATCTGGGTTTCCATTTGCCTAGCAAATGCAGCCAGTAATCTATATTTTATGATTGTATTCATAAAAAAGCAGGACATGTGGATAAAAGGTTCTGTACAATTTTAGAAGAAAGATATTGTCTGTGTACGGTGGCATACACCTGTAGTTCCTGCTACTGGAGAGGCTGGAGCTGGCTGATCCCTTGAGTTTAGTGGTTCGGAGTTGAAGTACAGCAAAACTCAATTTGGTGACTGCACTAAGTCTAGAGTCAATATGGTAGACCCTGGAAACTGGGAGATAGAAATAGATCAGGCTGCCTAAGATAGGAGGGGATGAAGCAGCTAAGGCTAGAAACAAAGGAAAACAAAGCTTCCTTTCTAATCAGTAGTTGGATCTAACTGTTAATAGCCACTGTAATTTTAGCCTGGGTGGAATAGGAGACTAAGTCTCAAAAAAAAAAAAAAAAAAAAGGAAAACAAAAGAAAAAATGACTAAAGAAGTAAGAAATGGCATTATCTTAGAGAGAAGTACAATAATATTGCAAGGAGAGCACTGAAACTGTCAGCTCTTAATGCCTAAGTTTTTCTCCAGATTCTGTGGTTAATCGCTTTTGTGATCTTGGTCAAAGTTGTCACATCTCTAGTACCTAAGTTTCACCTCATCTGTAAAATGAGAGGGTTCAACTAGATGATTTCTGGTTTTAACTAATCTCAAATTGTGCAAAGAATAATACATGAGACATAGAATCTCAGAATTGCTTTAGCTTGTATTTCTCTATTTACTAGTGATCTGGAAAATGTTTTCACATGGCTATAGATAGCCAAGTACTTTTTACTTGACAACTAGCTGTTCATATTTTTAGACCATTTATCAATTGGGAAATACCTCTCATTCTTACAAATTTATATCAGTTTCATATATGTGTGTATGTACATGTATGTATA
>CM053586.1:119782394-119812188 GCA_028646515.1 Pseudochirops corinnae
TCTATAAAGTAATTTTTTGGTAGAGTGATTGGTATGGCACTAAATATGTAATTTAATTTAGGTAAAATTGTCATTTTTATTATATTAGCTCAACCCAGCCACAAGCAACTGATGTTTTTTCCAATTAGTTAGATCTGATTTTATTTGCGTGAAAAGTGTTTTGTAGTTGTGTTCATAGAGGTACTAAGTCTGAATAACAACTCTTTTACTCAGTAGACTAACTCCATGGCTTACCATTGATTTTTAAAAATGATCATGTTTGGAAATGAGATTCTTTAGATTTAGCTAAGATAGAAGGGTTTAAAAAGGCCTCTCTTTGAATAGGCCAAGTGCAGCTGCAGCCTGTATTTTTAGTGATTGTTGAGAGCTTCTAGTAGGAGACTAAACTTTCTGTCTGATAAAGGTAGGGGCCATGTCATAGTTAATCCATGTATTGATCATAACACAGGAAATGTTTTACACATGTTAAATGCTTACTAGTTTGGGGATGAATTAAATGAGGCAAAGAGCCTTTACTTGGTAAAGATGAGGAACTTCCTCCACTGGGAATCTTGGAACACTAGCTATCTCATCTTTCTAAGTTAGTTTGTGTGGTCTGGAATGCTTTCAAAGTTCCTACTTATTCTCTAATCCTTTGAAATTTGGGAACTTTGCATACTTAATCACAAAAATATTGACCTTATAAATCATTTATACATATATGTGTGTATGTATATATACACACACGTGTATGTGCATACAAATGCATATTCATATATATACATATATAATTCAAAGAGAAAAAGATGAGGTTAATTCTAGCACCTGGTGTTTTATTAAAAAGAATATCTATACATTTGAATTTATACACTATACTTGAAATGTATCTTAATTTATAATATATTCTCTTATATAATTGTGCTTTATGAATATTCTAATTTAACTAGACTGAGTTACCATTTCCTTCAGTTTTATTACTGAACCATTTAAGATAAAATGTATCAAATAAGAAAAAATAAAACCTAAATGAATTATTTGAGATTAAGCAGATTCATTGCAGAATTTAAAATTCAATGAACAACTAATTTAAAAAATTATAAAATTTGTTCTGTGAAGTGCTTGAGAGAAAAATCCATAAAGGAGTTAATTTTCAAGAAAGCCAATGCCAAGAGTGTCCATATGTCATATACCTTAAAAGATTCATTGATTTGGGTGCTTCTTTCACCAACAAATGACTGAGTGAATGAAACAGGATTTATAGAAACTCTATTGACCAACTCAGATGACAACTCTTCCATTTAGTACACTACCTCTATGGCTTACAATTTGTTTAAGGATTTTTTAAAATCATGTTAAAAATGAAGTTCTTTGGATTTAACAAAACTGGTTCTCAATTTACAGAAACATAGGCTGTTTGTCACTAGGTTCTGAACTCCAAGTCTTTCTAGTTTAGTGAGAGCTTTCAAAGTTGGCATTCCACTGGAAAGCCTTAGAGAATTAAAGATACCTGCATATCAAAACAGAACAATGGAGAATGAAGAAATTACATGATCAGAATGTATCATGTCAGTATAAGAATGAGTAATTTGATAGGTAGAGACCAATTTTAACAACTTTGGGGCAGGGATTGTGAAAACAACTGAAAAATGGCATGGTTGTTCCCATTTATGTATTTGGCCAAGAACAACAGAATAAGGGCCAGTTTGGGATCATTGCTGGTTCAAGTCTAGTACAATCCCACACTGACTTGTTTGAGTCAAGCCTTTCAGATAGTAGATCTTCAATAGCAGCCTTTCCTCTCCTAAGGAGTTCTTATTCTTCTGAGGTAGAAGGGGGAATGGGTATGTGGTAGGTAGAGAGAATCACATTTTAGTTCATGTTCCTTAAAATAATCCATTCTGCACTCATTAGAAAAGGATTTCTTAATCAGTTTGTCATGGATCCCTATGGTAGATTTGTGAAGCTGCTTCTCTGCAGAGTGTTTTAAAATGTATAAAATAAAATGTATAGCAAATAGAGGAAATGAATGATATTGAAATATAAATATCAACTTTTTCATTGACTCCAATGTTGAGCTTGTCTATATAAGAAGGTCTCTTGAGGAGACTCATTCACTAGTTCACAAAGGCCTTTGGGAGATTTGGAATATACTTCAAACAGCTGTACTAAAGCAAGGACAAAATCTCTCAGCCTTTGGTAGTGGGGCTAACTGACATGCTCTTGATTGCCAATGAGTTCTAGCTTTAAATGAGGGGCACTGAAATGTTCTAGCACAGGATAACTTAGCAGATATGTCACTGATGTTCACTAGCTAACATTCAACCCATGGAAATAACCTGAAATCAAATACATTCTTGAAACAAGTAGCCTAAGCTAGTCTTTATTCCTACTTTATTTTAACTGCAGCAGATTGAATTAAACACATTTATTAAGGAATATTAGTCTCTAAAAACACTGACACTGAAGCTCACATCAAGAGAAATATAAAGGCACATGGTGGGTGTAAGCTACCTGTGATACATTGCAAACACAGAATTACACAGGAGAATTAATGTAAAGAATATATACCATTAAACAAATATATGACTGGGTGAAAGATAGCCAAGGAAAGCCCAGATGTGTCACTGTTATCAACAGCAGATAAAGAAAATGAGAAGTAGGATGCCAGAAGATGGGATGAATGCTCTATGGTAGATTTATAAGAGAATTTATAAGAGACAGGATGGGTAGTCATGGATAAGATTGGGAGCTGCTTCACTGGATGGAATGCCCTTGTCTTTGATATCATGGTTGTGCGAAAGCACTGAACTGTGTTGTTTACAGGGTAAAGCACAACCCACCATAATACTACTGGAAATAAAAGCACTAAATCGTGGTCTAACTTTGAACTGAACTGATATGAAGACACAATTTTTTTTTTTTTTTACCATTTAACAGTATTTTATTTTTTCCAATTACACATAAAGGTAGTTTTCAACATTCACTTTTATAAGATTTTGATTTCCATTTTTTCTCCCTCTCTCCTCCCTCCTTCCCAAGATAGCAAGCAACCTGATAAATGCTATACATGTACAATCATATTAAACATATTTCCAAATTAGTCATGTTGTGAAAGAAGAATCAGAACAAAAAGGAAAAAAAAAACATGAGAAAGAAAAAAATGAAAATAGCATGCATCAATCTGCATCAGACTCCATAGTTCTTTCACTGGATATGGACAGAATTTTCTATTGTGAGGCTTTTGGAATCGTCTTACATCAATATATTGCTGAGAAGAGCTAAGTCTATCGAACCTGATTATCACACAACATCGCTGTTACTGGAGAAACATACTCTTATCTGATGGGAGGTGATTCTGTGAGGAAGATCTATAGATTCCTCGACAAAATGATCATAACTTTCTCAAGCACTAACTTCCATCTTCCCTTGACAAGTATTTGTTGAACGACTGAAAAAGAATTTGTCTATAATGAGTTAGCTGAAGTCTTCCTGAATGAAGGGGCCATGATGACCTCTGTGGTTTGTGATTTTATTTCAACTTGTCTTTCTATATTGCATATATTTTCTTTAGAATTTCAGGCTTGTCTCAAAGACCTTCATTTAAGTGTTCATCCTTTATTTGGACTTGATTTTGATGTGCTATAAACAATTATCTTCCCCAGAACCCAATATTTCTTCATAATTATAGGTACTGTACTATATATTGTTGATTTAATAGTATGTTTCTCAAGAACTACTGTCATCTTTTAAGAATTAGGAATTCTACTTCAGCAATGGCCCACTGGGCCCATTTCTTGTCTCACTCAGTGCCTGAAGGAGATCAGCTGAGCAAAGATGAGCACAGAGTGAGGTGAGAAACAGTCCCACTGAGATTTGTTTCATTATATGAAAGGTTTTTCAATTCGGCATTCAATAGACAAATCCTAAATGCTCCAGGATCAACCAAGTGTGAGATGTATCTAAGGGCAGGTCCTCCACTGATTGGGGGGGAAAAAGCATGTAAGTAGATTTACTTAGCCAAGGAAATGAAGAGGCACTTCTTTGTTTTTAACTTTCAAACTCAGATTTATAGTGATTCTTTTAACCCTCATAAGTTAAGAAAGATTGGATTAGTACTTGAAATGAACCCTCCTTCCCACCCCCAACAATGTACCATCAGGTGTCATAGGAAACAGAAATAGCAACGAAACAGTTTTCCAAAGTATTTTAGGGTTTACTATCCAGATTTGCACCCTCCCCTTACTTCCTGTCCAGGTTTATCAAAACAAATCTCAACTTTAGAAATGAGAAGATAGTCTGGAATATCAATAAAACTTGGAGCTGAAAGAGAGTTTAAAGATCATTTCCTTTGCAAGGGATACCTTTCTGGTACATTGATAAAGCAACAGATTTTATGTCAGAGTAACTACGGCCAAATCCTGGTTCTGCAATTTGCTACTTGGGTGACATTCAGCAGATCACTTTGCTGGGTCTTTTTTTTCCAATTATCAGTGTATGTGTGTGTGTGGTGTGTGTGTGTGTCTGTGTGTGTGTGTGTGTGTGTGTGTTGTTTGTTCATAGTTATTGGAATGATGTCTATACCATTAGATTGTGAAGTCGTTGAGTTCAAGAATTTTGGAGGCCTTTTTTGTACCGCTTCTACTTAGCACAGTACCTAGCATATAGCAGGTGCTTATTAAGTGCTTGTTGACTCTGGAATTTAAAGTTTTAAAATCAAATGTTTTTTAAAAACATTATTAATATTATTATTATTATTATTATTATTATTATTTACATGCAACTGGGAATTAAGATATACAGGTACAGGGGTATGGAGATCCATCTTGCCCTACTACAAAGTCAGAGGAGGGATGGGGGAGGATATAGGAGAGAGCAGACTGGGGGAGAAGGTATACAGCGGGATAGTTGTTTTGGGGGAGTGGGTAGGGGAAAGACGGGGAGAAAATTTGTAACTCAAAATCTTGTGGAAATGAATGATATAAACTAAAAATAAACATAAAAGTTAATTTTAAAATAATAATAATAACAAAGGAAAACAAAACAAAAAAACCTAACTGATTGTTGAGGAATGTTAAATCATGTGCTCATGGGTCACATAGCTGGTGATAAACATGGAAATCTAACCTAGGTCTCCTGGTTCCAGGTTCAATGAACTTTCTGTGATTTTGGCCTTGCCTCTCTCAGTTGTGATGAGCATTTACACTAGCTCTGTTTGGTCTCAGAAAGTAGAACCAGGAGTAATGCATGGGAGAATAGAGGAAAATTTAGGTTTGATGCCAAGAAAATCTTCCATACAATTCTAGTGGTCCAGATGTGGAATGGCTTCCCTTCAAGAGGTGATGGGGTCCCCTCCTTGGAGTCTTCAAGCAGAAGCTGAACAATCACTTACAGAGTAAGTTATAGCGTATGTTCCTTTTGTGTCTAGACTGGACTAGATGGCCTGTGAGGTCCCTTCCAGCTCTCAAATTCTGTGATTCTCTGAAAAGAGCCGAGTAGCCAAAGTATTGCTCAAGGAAGGGTCCTTCAATTGGAGAGGACACAAGCCAAGGAAAAACTGAACCCCACTTCATCCTCAATCACAGGACTGGCCTACTAGAAAGCCAAGACATTAAGAAGTCTCACTGACATGGGGAGGCAGAGATTGATTGGCAGTTACAAAGGCATCGTTCAGCAGGCAAGACAAAGAACTCAAGGCAGAAACAGAGACAAACCCAGCCACAAAGAGCTCTAGCTGTTCACCAAGAGTCAAGTCACATATACACTCAGCTCTTTCTCTCTCTTTTCCTTCCTTCCTTCCTTCCTTCTTTCCTTCTTTCCTACTTTTCTTCTTTCCTTTCTTCCTTCCTTCCTTCCTTCCTTCCTTCCTTCCTTCCTTCCTTCCTTCCTTCCTTCCTTCCTTCCTTTTTTTCTTTCCTCCCTCCCTCCCTCTTTCTCTTTGTCTCTCCCTCTCTCTGTCTCTCCGTCTCTGTCTCTCTTTCCCTCTCCCTCTCCTTTAAAAATTAAGACCATATCACACAGGCTCATCAGTCTTATTTGAAACACACCAGTTAACAACCCCCTCAGCAGTGTCTCCTTTGATTATGAAGGGAAGTGTATATGAACAAAGCTCTGAAATAACTAACTGGAAATGAGGCCCGTTGGCAGGTAGCACCAATGCACTATTTACAGTGCCAACAGTCAATATAAATATACCCATATGGTGCTCAATCACAAAACCTTACAGACTCTCCATATGGAAAAAAGAAGCAAAACATTTATTCAGACACAAGAAAACTGAATTCCAAAAGCAATAAGCTGATTCTATCACAGTAGCAAAGAAGTTAATAAGCTACAACAGCACAGAGAGCCACAGCATGCTTTAGCCTTCTCACAAACCAATATAAGACCAATATTCACTCACAAGCTTAATTGTCTCCTTGCCTGCCATCCTCTCTCCTCCCACAGTCTAGCTGTTCTCACTCCCTGCTTCCTGTGGGCTCTGCTTTATCTTTCAGCAAACTCCTCCCACCCATAGGCTCCATGTGACTACATTCAGCCTATTAGGGGGCAGAGTATATTTTCAAAGCAGGGAAAGTTTTCAAATTCCCTTAGGCTTATTAAGGAGCAGGGAAGATTTTCAAATTACCATTACCATTACAGGGATCCACTTCAAAAACAGGGTGCAGGGATGCTTCTCTATCCACACCTAGGGAAAGGGGCTTTTGAACAGATTCAGAGATAAATACTGGTGAGTGGCTCTGGGATATGGAGATGAAAGGTGATATGGAAATTCAATATTACCATCATTATATGAACCATTCCCCACCTAAACTCTAAATAGGTTATAACTTGTTTTATCTTTACCACCAATGGGAATATTCTATATATATAATATATATAATATTCTAATGTATATTCTATATAAGAATATACAATTCTATACAAGAATTCTACAAGAACTGAAAAGTTGGGATTTGTGATTCCATGATTAGACTGACTATAGTCTTCAAGTTGATTTTCTTCTAATTAAATCATGATCAATTTCCCTTCAGCTTTAAATGCTCCACTGACTCACATGCTATCTTAAATCCTGTTTTATATTCCATGTTTCTAATTTTGTAAATAACCTTCTTTTGGGGTGGGGGTGGTGAGTGAGAGACTCCATGTTCTGGCATCTGTAGCTGTTGGGTTTTTTTAAACAGAAATATGAAATTTATTTTTCCAATTTATATCATAATTGTTCATTGGTTAATAGATTATATAATTTTTTTTTTGCAATAATCTTAAAAGTTTGAGAAAGCCCAGTTCAATTCAGTACCAATTAAAAAAAAATTAGTCCTGGGTGCAGAACCCTGCTAAGTCCTCAATGAGACCATAAACTCCATAAGGGCAGGTATTTTTGCCTCTTTTTGTATCCCTGGCAGTGAACAGAGCACCTATCCTGGAGACAGGAGGACCTGAGTTCAAATCGGACTCAGATACTTAACACTTACTAGCTGTGTGATCTTGGGCAAGTCACTTAATATGTCTGGCACATAGTAGACACAGAATAAATGTTGACTGATTGACTGGAGAAGATATAAAATTCAGGTTAGACATGGTTCTCACCCTCATAGAGATTAAGGATTTGTTTATTTTTAAATGAGACCTAAGACTTCAATGATATAGGAATCTCTCCATAAGGAAATTCCTCTATCAACTATATCCCAAGAGTTTAACAATAGGAGATAAATATTATCTCTTGAGACATGAAGCATTTAAACAGGTTCATAAATTAGATATAATTTGATGAGAGGGTTAATTATTATCTTTTAGATAATATCTTTAGATAATTATTATCTATTAGATCCCAAAGCTCCATGAGGATTAAGGACTCTGTCTTAATGATGTTAATGAGAGGGAATATGGCTTAGTGGATAGGCTATCCTTAGAGTTAGGAAGATGACTGGTTCAGGTTCTGCCTCTGATATGTACTAGTTACAGGTCTATGGACAAACTACTTAATGCCTCAGTATCTTACATAACTTTATAGGATGAAGAATTACAGATAACCTGCTGATTTTCGCATTGGTTAAGGGGGTTTCCACAAGCTCCCTAAAATGATGCAATCATAGGTTACTCCCAAGCCCCAGTGAACCAGCATGTCTATGGTTTAACTAGTAAGACCGTAGTGATCTTGATAGTAATAGTGGGTTTGGGAAAAGGGGAAGATGTTTTTGGGGAAAGATTTTGGACATGTTTAGTTAATGTGTCTATAAGTCATCTAGTTTGAGATATCCAATAGGCAACTGGAGATGTGAGCCAGAGGTAAGGAGAGAGGTGAGAGTAGGATAAATAGATCTGGAAATCACCTGCATACAACTGAATCATTCATACAGACTCATGATTCTGCACTGAATTCTGAACTGAATGCATATTGGTGATAATTTGGCATAGCTTCTTGGGAAAAATCTAGAATACATGATTAAAAGGGACAAATTTGCGAGGACAAGTAATTATTTTTGTTCAGTTGTTTCAGTTATGTCCAACTCTCTGTGACCCCATTTGTTTTGGTTGGGCTTTTTTTTTTTTTTGGCAAATATACTGGAGTTGTTTGCCATTTCCTTCTCCAATTCATTTTATACAAGTGGAAGAGAGACAAACAGGGTTAAATGACTTGCTTGGGGTCATTGTTATTGTCTGTCCATTCTCAAAGAGGACCAATGACACTAGGATGGTGATTTTTTGAGTTGCAAATGAATTGGATTTAACTGAGTCACCCATATCACAGTGGATGACTGTGCAGAGTCATCAACCTTACTCTCTCCTCCAGAGTCATCAGAGTCCAGTGGCAAGACACAGGTCAGGATGACTAGGAACGGCCCAGGATGTGGTGGGAGACCTTGGCCTTTTAAAGTTAAGGTCTTTCCCAGGTCTCAGTGTCTGAGCTCACATTTGAATTCAGGAAGATGAGTTTTCCTGATTTCAGGCCTGGTACTCTATTCACTGTGCCATCTATCTGCACACAAGTAATTATAGACTATCATTATTTCCATTTTTTTCTTTTTTTAAATTAACTTTTGTTTATTTTTAGTGTATGTCATTGATTTCCACAAGATTTTGAGTCACAAATCATTATTTCCATTTTTGACAAAGTAGTACATAACACCATAAACGTAGCATGGAATTTGATGTAGGCTCTCATCTTCCCCTTGTAGACAAATTGGAAAGATATAGATTTCAAGACGGGACATTTAGAAGTGTTTGGAATTCGTTGAATGTCTAAATCCTCCTCCACCCACCAAAATGATTATAAATAAATTAATATCAATCTGAAGATAGGAAATTAGTGAAGTGCTACAGGGGTTATGCCCTTTGTTCTGTTCTATTAAGCATGTTTATCAGTGTTTTGCTCAAAAGGTTAGATGGTGTCCTTATGAAATTTTTAGATTACTTCATTTGGGAGTGAGGGATAACAACTTAATAATAATTGGGATAAAAAAAAACATCTCAACAGGTTGCACTAATAAGACAAATCTAATCTGAACAAAAACAAATTTCAACTGGAGTTCAAATAACAAGAGAGAAGAAGATGAAGGAGATTTTGCTACATGGTAATTCTTGTACAAACAATCTATGGACCACAGTGGACAGGAAACTTCGCGTGAATCAACAGTGTGACATTGTAGCCGCCCAATGAATGTGATTTTTAGCTGCACTGATATAACATTAATATCCATAGTGAAGGTGGTTTCTGACTTGGTCAGACCGTGTATATTATTTTGTTCACTTCCTTGTAGCATATTTTAGGAAGCATATTGACTCATAGACTGAGTCTAGAGAAGGGTGACTGGTATGATGAGTAAAGTAAAAAGCATGCTATACAAAAACCAGTTAAAGAAATAAAGATGTTGAGGTCAGAAAGAGTTGCCATCCTGAATAAACACACAAAAAAAGGAATGCAGCTGAAGACAACAGGACTTGGAATGCAACGAGGAACTGATTTTATTCTCTCTTAAAAATAAGTTTTTTATAAACAACTTCTATTTTTACATCACCCAAATTTCTCACTTTTACTTCTCTCCCCACACTTCCCATTAAAAGGGAAAGTTCCATAAAACTAATTAGCATAATGAATAAAAAGTCCAATATGCTGTATGGTGTTCTGTGCTGATGGTGCCCCATTTCTCTACACAAGTGGGAGAAATTTCTTCTCATATCTCTTCTTTGGGAATAAACTTGGTTATTATAATTTGGCAGCATTTAATTTCATTTGTTTTTATTGCTGATGTTCTTTTCAGTTATGTGTTATACTCATTGTGTATATTGCTCTCCTAGTTTTGTTTACTTCATTTTGCATCAGTTTATATAAATGTCTCCATGCTCCTCAGTATTCATAAATGAATGAATTTTCAAGATATTTCAAAGGGGAAGAACTTACATTCCCCCTGCTCCCAGTGCACCCCTCTTTCTCTTCCTTTTAAATCACCCCAACATAATTGACACATTCATGTCATTTGTCTATGTAGACGCCTAACTACTTTAAGAATTCTAAAGTTCTTAGAAGTTATATGTATATTTTTCCTATATAGGAATGCAATCAGTTTATTGAGTCCCTTATGATTACTCTTTCAAGTTTAACTATTTATACTTTTCTGGAGTCTTCTGTTTGTCAATTTTTCTATTTAGTTCTTGTCTTTTTATCAAGAATGCTTGGAAGTCTTCTATTTCATTAAATTTCCATTCCACCCCTCCCTCTCCCCCCCCCGAAGTATTATACTCAGGTTTTTTTTTAGGTATGTTCTTCTTGGTTGTAATCCTATAATCTTGGCCTTCCAGAATATCATCTTCTAAATCCTCTACTCCTTTGATGTGGAAGTAACTAAATCCTGTGTGAGCCTGATTGTGGTTCCATGATATCTAAATTGTTTCTTTCTGGCTGCTTTTGACTTGGAAACTCTGGAATTCAGGTATAATATTCCAGGGAGCTTTCATTTTAGGATCTTTTTCAGAAGGTGATCAATGAATTTTATACCCCATATATAAGTATTTGGGTGGTTTTTGATGTCTAAGCTCTTTCTTTCATCATGACTTTAAGGTAGCTCAATAATTTTAAAATTATCTCTCCTTGATCTATTTCCCAAGTGAGTTGTTTTTCTGATGAGATATTTCACATTTTTTTCTTATTTTTTTCTACTCTTTTGACTATATTTTATTGTTTCTTGTAGTCATTCTAGCCACCCAATTCTAATTTTTAAGGAATTGTCTACCTCTGTTCTGATTAGACCGATTCTGTTTTTAAGATCTTATTTTCTTCAGTTTTTTTGTGCTTTCACCATACCATTTTATTTTCATGTTTTTCTTGCATTGTTCTCATTTCTGCTCCCAATTTTCCCCTGCTACTCTTATTTCTTTAACTTTTCAAGGAATTCTTGTTGACTTTGGGCCCATTTCACATTTTTCTTTGAGATTTTGTTTGTAGTGTTTTCACATTGAAATTGTCTTCTAAGTTTATGTCTTGGTTTGCCTTGCCACTGATTGCTTTTAAAGTAAGAATAACTTTAAGGGCTTTCTCCTAACTTTTAAGCCCCACTTTGGCCCCCAGTGGTTTTTCAGAGAGTTTAGTTGTCAGAAAAGATGCACCAAACTATCACACCCATCAGTGAAAGATTTTCAAATTACAATATATATTTTCCACCAGAATTGGGAAGCCTTCTCATAATTTTTAAAAGAAATCAATTGGTGTGATTTACAACTTTAATATAAAATAAAACAATATCTTAGGTATTTTGCCACCAGATGACAGTGACCATAAAGACCTTCATCATGAATTTGCTGAAGAAAGATGGTGCATTAGATATCATTATATTACGATTGCAAAAGTTGCCTGTAAATTATTTTGCTGCTGGTTATTTTTAATTCCTTGCCCTCCTATAAGTACAATTTTAATCTATGAAATATCCAATGGTATGTTGCATGTGACACTGATACATGATGATATTAACCTATTTTGGTATGGAAACATATTTCATCTTGAGAACTTTACAGTTTATTCTGGAAGATTGCTAGCTAATTGTATTCTGGAATTTTATTTTATTTTTTTGCTTTTTCTTTTGGAGGGCAATTGGGTTTAAGTGACTTGCCCAAAGTCACACAGCTAGGAAATGTGTCAAGTGTCTGAGGCCAGATTTGAACCCAGGTCCTCCTGACACCAGGGTCGGTACTCTATTCACTATGCCACCTAGCCACCCCAAGTATGCTGCAATTTTAAAAACCAAGAACTACTGAATTTTAGTCCTAGTTTTCTCTTGACCTGTATAGCTCAAGGGAAACCGCTTAATATCTCTGCCTCATTTTCCCCATCTGTGAAATAGAGATAATGTTATTTACCTATTTCTTAGGCATACTGTGTGGTTTAATTAGCTATTTATAAAGTACTTTGAAGATGGGAATCATAATGTATTATTTTTATGGCAATCTGCTGCACTCTCGGTATCATTTTGTCTCTTCTTTTTCCAATATGGTAATTTCCCATCCATCATTTATAATTCAATTTATATTGTCAAAATCTTAACTCTTCAAACCCCCCTGTTCAGGAAAGCATCCTAAGGGAAAGTCTCAATGTAACATATAGTTACAGTAACACTGAAAACTCACCAACTTTAGGCAATAATATAACAAACTATAGGGTATGGATAGACTTGAAAATGGACATTGAAAAGCACAAATGCTGTGAAACTGCAAATGAATAGGCAAAGATCACATACAGGCATCTTAAAGTAATAATAGCTAGCATTTATCCATATGCCAGGGCCTGCGCTATGAACTTTATGATCATTGCCTCATTTGGTCCTCACAGCAACCCTAGAAGGGAGGTGCTATTGTTATATTTTACAGATGAGGAAAATGAGGCAAACAGAGGCTAAGTGTCTTCCCCAGGGTCATACAAGTGTTAAATGTCTGAGGTCAGGTTGAATACAAATCTTCCTGAATCTAGGCTCAGGGCTCTATCCACTATTTCGCCTTGCTTGCACCAGTAATGGGAGGCCTTAATTTTGATTATATTAAAATAGCAGTTTGCCTTGAAAGCAGAGATTATTTCATTTTTTTGTGTACCCTGCATAATATCTGGCATACAACCAATATTTGCTTGTTTGTTGATTAACTGATAAAGTGGATCTAGATCATGAGTATTTATTCTTTTTTCCTCATTCTGGGTATCACCATGGACATCTTTAAATGTATGTCTGCATATCTATCTAATCTCTCTATCTAATCTATACATATTTATATCTACATCTACAAACCTATATAGATATCTATACATGGGGCAGTTAGGTGGTATAGGAGGTAACTTATGAGACTTTGAGTCATAAACACCTGAGTCCAAATCCTACTTCAGATACTTACAAATTGAATGACCATGAATCATTCCTACTTTCAACCTCTTTCATCCTGTTTCCTCAAGTGTAAAATGGGAACAATAGAATTTACCCTACAGTGTTGTGAAGATCAAATGAGATCAAATGTGGGAAAAATATATATACACGTGTATATATACATCTATCCCTATCTCAGTATCCATATCTATATATGTACGCAAATATACATATATATGCACACATAGGCATACATACACACGTGCATGTATATGCAGATGGTATACTCTATACCAACGGTTCTCAACCTGTGGGTTGCGACCCTTTTGGGGGGAGAATGGCCCTTTCACAGGGGTTGCCTAAGACCATAGGAAAACACATATTTCCGATGGTCTTAGGTGTGGTGTTGGGGGCGGGATTGGGATGTCGTTTAAGTAGCTTAGCACGTTTGCTTGTTAGTGCTGGCCATATAAGGTAATAACTGTAATCTGGAACTGTGATTGGTTGCTAAATGGGGTAAAAGGACCCAAATGCGGAAGCATAGGATCTCTTTGAGATGTAGTCGCCGCTGAATAAACTACTCCTTGGAAACCTCGGGCGTTCTGTCTGGTAATTCCTCATGAGAGGCCGGTGACGACCGAAGACCCAGGATGGGTAAGTAAGAGGGCGGGGGTCGTGTAGGTCAAGAAGACCACCGACACTTAGGAACCGAGACACCACTCCTCTATCCATCTCCAGCGGGTCTGCCCACATGCAGATACGCCCACAAACAAGTATTAAAGGGTTGCGGCATTAGGAAGGTTGAGAACCATTGCTCTATATTCATATATGTGTGCACATATATGTGTGTGTGAATGTATGTGTGTGTATTTTATGTAAATATACATATATCCATACATACATTTGTGTGTGTACATATATATGTTACCAATGGGGTTGCTCTGATTCTTTGGCCTATGTCCTCACAGCTAACAGTAAATGGTGAGCAACAAATAAAGTCACAGTATAGTGAAGTCTAAACATGATTGTTTCTCTAATCTCTGGGCTTGATAAATATTCTGTTTCAGCTAAAAAAAAAAGGTGTATAATGTTTCCCTTATACTAAATTTTGAAGTAAAACATCTTTAATAACTAAAACTGATTATAATTTTCTCCTTTCGCCTGTTCTATTTCAAGGTCTCATAAATCCCTTTTATTGATTAGTTTTATACAGAATGCTGTAGAGTTCCAAATGCAAGAAATTATACTGAATGACAGGTGGATTTTTTCTCATGGTCTTTCAGCAAGGCAAAAGGGACTACTAAGGGACTTTGGTGAACATTTTATTTTTCAAAAAGTTCTTCTAATATGTATACAATTTTTGGCCATTTATTTTTACTCTAAAGTTGGGACAAGAGATAACTAATAAATTGAATAGATGAAGCATTTTTTGGTCTGTTTAAAAAAATATAACGTAGCATCCAAATACATATGATCCAAAAATCATATATATTAACCAGCAAGGAAAATAATGGAAATTCTCAATATAACTGTAAAACTTATCTTGGAATGGTTTGTTAATGAGGTCTCTCTTTATTGAGGAATTGGAATTGAAATTTATTTGTGCTGACATTATCTACAATAACACTTCTCTAACCACTAAACCTGGGCATTCCCCAAGACTCTGTCCTCAACTTTGTCCTTTTCTCTTTTCATTCTCTAATACTTCACCAAGTAATCTCATCAGCTCATGTGAGTTCAATTAACATCTCTATGTAGATGATTCCTAGATCTGTATATCCTGCCCTATTCTATCCTGAGCTACAATCACATATCCAATAGCTTCTGTGACAGTTTAAATTGGATATCTCTTAGGCATCTCAAATTCAATATGACCAAAATAGAACTTGTTATTTTTCCCCCTAACCCTTCTTTCCTAATTTTCCTATCACTATGGATGACAACAACACTTTCCCAAATCAGCCAGCCTTACAACCCGAGGGTTTTTACTAAAATCTTCATTCTCACTTACCCCAAACATCCAATAGGTTGATAAATCTTGTTTCTACCTTCATAATACCTCTGGATTCCTCCAAGACTGAGCTCAAAGCCTACCTTCAGCAGAATGCCTTTCTTTCTCCTCTTCCCCATTCTAGTTTAAATGTCTCCTTGCACATTACCCTCCATCTACTCTGTGTGTATCTCGGATGTACCTAGTTATTTCCATGTTTTCATCTTTGTTAGAATGGAACTTACTACAGGACAGGGAATGGTTTGCCTGTCTTTGTATCACTAGTACTTTGCCTGGCAGGTAGTAATCACATTATAAATGCTTGCTGATTGACTGATTCTATTCACAGATTTAGGCTCTTAGGGAAAAAAACAAACAAACAACTTTATTTCTATTTTTTAAAATGTGGTCAGCCTTCATGCTAAGGATTGATGGTTATATAATATTTACGTGATAATTCTGAACTGAGAGGGACCTCAGACACCATATAATCTAACTCTCTCATTTTATAAATGAGGAACCTGAGACCTGGGAAGCGCAAGCAATTTGCCCAAGGTGTCACAGCCCAAATTCAAATCCAGGTCAGTCTTTTAACTCTAATTCCTGTGCTCCATCTAATACATATTAATTCTTGGCTTTAATCACCTGGGCACTTCATACAATTTTTGATATCCAGTTTTTTCTTTTCCTTTTTACATTTATTTTTTTTTCAATAACATGTAAACAAAAATTTTTAACATTTGAATTCCAAATTCTCTCCCTGCTTCCCTTCCCTCCCTTCTTGTCAGGGGAAAGAATTAAAGGGAAAACTGAGTCAACTCTCTGAGTGAGATATCATTTATTAGCAGAAAGATGCAGCCTGTTAACATATAGTTATCATCTGCCTCCATTTATGTCAAATAACCTGGGGTGAGGGTTGATATGCCTTTTAAATTTAGGTGTGTCTTCCTGATTGGCCTTCCAGTACATTATTTGAACCTCCCTGGTAAACATAAGGCAATCTTGAATCCTAGGTGGGTTGACCTTCAGGCATGGATGATCACAACTCTCTCAGACACTCAAGGAGTATCAGTTTCTTGTTGAGTGACAGCTGCCTCCAGCAATTTTGACTCAGGTTCTCCCGAGTTTTGACTTCCCCATTAGAGAAAACATTGCACCAAATCTTGACTAGAAAGCAAAGAAGAGCCTAGATAGTTCAAGCTGGTTCTCTGTCTATGGGAGAACAGAAAAGAGGGAACCATTTGGGAGGGGCCTAGGTTGATGAATGAGCAGATGCCTTGGGGGCTGGGCACCACCCCATTCCTCAACCATACTTTAGTTCACTCTGGGAGAGGTCTCCTTTTGAGTTAGACTAAGAGATGGAGGTTTGACAAGAAAAATATGTATTACAGATTAATTTTAATTATCAAGTGATGCAGCTTAATATTAATTTTCCTTACCTTCTTTGAGAAGGCAAGAAATTTGATATAGATTACACATGTGCAGTCATGCAAAACATTTCCATATTAGCCATGTTGCAAAAGAAAATGCAGACCAAGAATCAAGAATAATAAAGTTTAAAAAGTATGTTGCAATCTGTATTCAGACTCTATCAGTTCTTTTCTTTGTAGAAAGCATTTTTCACCATACGTCCTTCAGATCATTGTATTGCTGACAATAGCTAAGTCATTACTAGTTGATCATTGTATTATACTCCTGTTATTGTGTACAATGTTCTCATAGTTCTGCTCATTTCGCTTTGCATAAGTTCATATAAGTCTTCCCAGGTTTCTCTAAAAACATCCTGCTCATCATTTCACAACATTATTCCATCACAATTTTATACCACAACTTGTTCAGTCACTGCCCAATTAATGGGCATCTCTTCAATTTTCTATTGTTTTGCCACCACAAAAAGAGCTGCTATAAATATTTTTGTACACATAATTCCTCTCCTTTTTTATTTGATCGTTTTGGGATACAGATGTAGTAGTGGTATTGCTGAGTCAAAGAGTATGCACAGTTTATAGCCCTTTGGATGTAGTTCCAAATTTTTCTCCAGAATGCTTAGATTAGTTTACTACTCTGCCAACAGTGCATTACTATCTCTATTTTTCCACATCCCCTCACACATTTATTATCATTTTCCTTTTTTGCCATATCAGTTAATCTGAAGGGGGTACACCAAAATTTTCTTTAATTTGTATTTCTCTAATCAGTAGGAATTTAGAGCATTTTTGTGATTGTAGATAGCTTTGCTATATTTTTCTGAAAACTGCCTGTTCATATCCTTTGACCATTTAGTAAACGGGAAATGACTCATATTCTTCTAAATTTGATTCAGTTCTCTTTATATTTGAGAAAAAAGGCCTTTATCAGAGAAATGCTACAAAAACTCTCTACCCTACCCACTTTCCTTCTAATTTTGGCTGAATTGGTTTTGTTCCTGCAAAATCCTTTTAGTTTGATATAATCAAAATTATCCATTTTATATCCTCTAATTCTCTCTATTTCTTATTTGATCATAAATTCTTCCCTTATTCATAAATGTGACAAGTAAAATATTCCTAATTTGTTTTTAATATTACTGTTTATGTTTAAATCATGTAATTATTTTGACTTTTTCTTGATATATGACATGTTGGCCTATACCTATTCTCTGCCAAGCCACTTTCCAGTTATCTCCACAATTTTTGTTGAATAGTGATTTCTTTCCTCCAAATATTGGATCTTTAATTTTGTCAAACTCTAATTTACTACATCGTTTGCTACAATGTATTATTCTAGCTAATCTATTCCACCGATCCAACACTCCATTTATTAGCCAGTAACATAGTGTTTTGATAATTATCACTTTGTAACACAGTTTGAGATCTGATACTACTAAGCCACCTTCCTTCACATTTTTTGTGATTTTTTTTCTAGTGTCATAAAGTAATTTTTGGTAGTTTGATTGGCATGGCATTGAATAAGTAAATTAGGTAGAATTATCATTTTTATTATATTGGCTCAGCCTACTCACTGGCAATTAATATTTCTCCAATTGTTTAGATCTGACTTTATTTGTACAAAAAGTATTTTGTGATTGTTGATAAAGTTTTTGGTTTGTTTTGGCAGGTAGACTCCCAAGTATTTCAAATTGTTGGTAATTATTTTAAATTAATCTTTTTTTTTATCTCTTTTTGCTGTACTTTGTTAGTAATATATAGAAATGTTCATGATTTATATGGGTTCTTTATATCCTGCAACTTTGCTGGTTGTTAACTATTTCAACTAGTTTTTTAGTTGATTCTCTATCATATCAACAGCAAAGATAGTTTTATTTCTTCATTGCCTATTTTTATTCCTTCAGTTTCTTTTTTCTTGTCTCATTGCTTTAGCTAACATTTCTAGAACAATTCTGAATAATAGTGGTGATAATGGGCATCCCTGCTTCACCCCTATTTTACTGAAAAAGTTTCAAGCTTATCTCCATTACAGATAATACTTGCTGATGATTTTTAGGTAGATACTACTTATCATTTTAAGGAAAGTTCTATTTATTCCTATGCTTTCTAGTATTTTTAATAGGAATGGTGGTTGTATTTTGTCAAAAAGCTTTTTCTGCATCCATTGAACTAAATCATATGATTTTTGTTGGTTTTGTTATTTACACAGTCAATTATGCTGGTAGTTTTCCCAATAATAAACCAGTCCTGCATTCCTGGTATAAATTCCATCTGGTCATAACACATGATCTTTTTGACATCTCCTTGCTAGTACTTTATTTAAAATTTTTGCATCAATATTTATTAAGGAAATTGGTCAATAATTTCCTTTCTCTCCCTGGTTTTTCCTCTACCTGGTTTAGGTATCAGTTCCATAATTGTGCTGCAAAAGGAATATCGAAGGACTCCTTTGCCTATTTTTCTGAATAGTATATATGTTATTGGAATTAATTATTTTTTAAATGTTTGGTGGAATTCACTTGGGAATCCATTTGGTGCTGAGGATTTTTTTTCTTAGGGAGCTCATTTTTTACCTCTTCGATTTCCTTTTCTAAGATGAGATTATTTAAGTATTCTATTTTCCCTTCTATTAATCTGGGCAACTTATATTTTTGTAAATTTTCATCCATTTTACTTAGATTGTTAGATTTATTGGCATATAATTAGGCAAAATAGCTCCTAATAATTGCTTTAATTTCCTCTTCATTGGTGGTGAATTCTCCCTTCATTTTTGATAATGGTATTTGTTATTTCCCCTCCCCTACCATTGCTGGACTGAAAACTCCAGAAGCTGCCAATGCAGCAGCCTCCAATGTCCACAGTTCCAAGTCAGACCACCACCTCATGAGGCAAAGCTTTCTTGCCTTGTAAGCGGTCTTGGGCTGGAAAACTGTTCTATCCTGTCCTTTTGTTAGTTCTGCTGCCTCAAAACTGTATTTCAGGTATTGTTTTAAAGCTGTTCAGAGTGGAATTAGGGAAAGCTCAGTTCAGTTCTTCTCTACTTCACTTCCCAATTGCTTCTCTATGTCTCTAATTACGTCAGAGTAGTATGTGGGAAAAACACTGGCTTTAGAGTCAAAAGAACTGGGTTCCAATCCTAATTCTGATATATACTATTGATGTTGGACAAATCATTTAGCCTCATTGGTCTCAGTTAACTCATCTGTAAAAGAGCAAGTTTGAAATTATTAGTCTTGCTGTCACTTACAACTTTAGAACTTTGACCATTACCTGTAGGATCATTGGGAAAGCTACCACATTGATGGTAAACTATTTAACATGAAAATGCTACAAGCCAAGACTAAAGTAAAGGGAGAGTTGGTGCATAACTTTTTGTTCACAGTAGATTGTACATTCAATGAAGCCTCTGAGGCTGAGATACAACAGATTACATGGAATGATTCTCTGCTACTTGTGCTAATTTACCTGACAATTAACAGCAAGAAAACAAAGGCTGTCTACCAGCCAAAAAAGTGCCATCTATACATAGAATCATTGATTATAGCAAATGAAATTCTGAATGCTGTGAATAAGTTTGTTTACCTTAGTACTATACTTTCCAGGGACATCCACATAGATGGCATACACATTGCCTGAGCTAGCTCAGTGTTTGTGAGGTTCCAAAAGAAAGTGTGAGAGAGAAGATCCATTAGGTTGCATACCAAACTGAAGGTCTACAGAGTTGTCGTGCTGACTTCATTGTTGTATGCCTATGAAACCTGGACAGTCTGCATCCATTTTAATTGTCTTAGGAAGATTCTGAGTATTACCTAGCAAGATAAGGTACTCGACACTGAGGTTCTCTCTTGAGTTGAACTGTCAAACATTTATACTCTACTGCAAAGTATGTCACTCTGATGGGCCAGCCACAGAGACCAAACACCAAAGGTACTTTTACCCAAAAGACTGTTTTATGGGAAATTCACACAACAGAAGTGTTCATAGTAGGTCGGAAGAAGCAGTATAAGGACATTCTCAAAGTCTCTTCAAAGAATGTTAGTATCAATTTTAGACATAAGAGATGCTTCCACAGGACTGTCCAGCCTGGCATGCATGCCCACATCAAAGAAGATACTGTGCTCTGAGAGCAAAGCAGAATCACAGAACAAAGGAACCATCAGATATGCAAATCTAGAGACATCTCCATAGCAAATGTTCGAATGAGCTATTTGTACCTGACCTGTGGTGGAACCTTCCAAGCTCCTACTGGACTGTTAAATCACAGGCAGATACACTGTGCCTTCACCCCAACACTGTGATGTCTTTGGTCCTTTTGATTAAGAAGGATGAACAGTAGGACATAATAAACATTTTATCAGAATTTTCATGAATTGCTCAAATCTCAAAGTATCTTCCCTCCCCTCTTTAAAAAAAACATTTGTGAAATAGACTTTAAAGAGAAAAGACATACACTGCCTTACTGTAGTGGCTCTGTAGACAACGGATCTTAGGAAAGATGTTAAACATTTAACATTCTAAAGATACTACCTGTGTCACTAATGAAGCCAAGGCTGGAAAGGCAGCTGAGATATTCTGTCCCTTGAGAATTTTACACTGGTTGGTACCTCTGGAGAAGATTCGTAAAGATTTTACTTAGTGCTTATAATATGATTAATTACTATTGAACACACGAGATAATGCATGAAAAAGTACTCTGAAAAAACTTAGTGTTATATAAATGTAGGGTATAATTGTTATTACTGATATAAAAGTAGGATAAGAAATTTTCTAATTAATTTGTCAATGTTCCTCAATGTATACATTACTTATATTTGTAATCTTCTTTCTAAGACCTTTGGTTAATTTAAATGGTGATGGGGGAGGTAAGATAGAGGAGTGAAGATTAATTTACTGTCCATATTGAGTGACTGAATTATCTTACCTCAAAAGAAGCTTGCCTATTTTTGTATTGTTGATCCCATTTTCTAGTTAGGTACTTAGAACAAAAAGTTGCATCCAGAAACCAAGAAAGCAGTATTCTAAACCAACTACAAAACTCTTTTTATTTTTCCTTTTCTGAGGTAGTCTTGAAAAAATTCAGCCCGGGGGCGCCTAAGTGGCACAGTGAATAGAGCACCAGCCCTGGAATCAGGAAGACCTGAGTTCAAATTCAGTCTCAGACACTTAACACAAAATTAGCTGTGTGACCTTGGGCAAGTCACTTAACCCCAATTGCCCTACCTTCCCCCTCCAAAAAAAGAAAAAAAAAAGAAAAGAAAAAATTCAGCCCATAGTTGGGTAGGTTCAAATATTTGGCAGATCTCAACTTGAGACCTAGGTCAGATAGGATCTCATAAACTCTCTGACTTTCACATTAAACAAGAAAAGAAGAGGCTAAAAAAAAAGAGATTAACCTGTTGAGTAAAGAAGATAAATTCTATTTCTTTTCTTTATACTATATGGACTATATATAACCAGCAGAAAGTAACATGAATAAAACCACAATACCATTCTTAAGCCTCAATTAATATATTTAATTAGTGGATTATACAACATATTACTCAAGGGAAATAAAAAGTCATATCTACAAGACCTGAGTGGTCAATCTCTGTTTGCTCCCTACTGGGTTTTCATTTGATCACTTTTATCTTTGCTGAAATTCAACTATTCCAGAATGGTTGGCATAGAGGTAACTTCTTGATAAACCAATAAACTGTGGGCTTCCTATATAGAAAGGTGATTAACAAAAAGTTGGAAATAACTTTCCCTTCAACTGCATTAATGTTTCATCAGAGAATGGATACTTAGATCCAGCAAAAGTTACAGTTCTACTTGTTTTGTCTGGCATTAAATATGTCCACACGGCTTTGATTTTCATATAAATTTCATTTCACAAAAAACAACACACTTTTATTTAAGATTGGATAAATTGTAAATACCAACAGTTGACCTGGAAACAACAAATTTTCAATTGAATTTAAGGGCTGCCCTAAAAATGAATGGATGACCTCAGCAGGTCATGAGTTCCCTGTCACTGGAAAAGCTCAGATAAAGGCTGGGAAGCTACTTTTCTACAGTATCACAGGAGTTATTCATGCTGTAGGCAGGGGTATGGATTAGAATCAGAGATAGGGAACCTGTGGCCCTCAGGCCACATGTAGTCTTCTATATCCTTAAGTGTGGCCTTTTGAGTGAATCCAGATTTTATAGAATCAGTATTTGTATTCAGTCAAAAGGCTGCACTTAAGGATCTAGAAGGCCACACTTGGCCACAAGACCGCACCCCTGCAACCCCCCACCCATGGAGTAGATGAAGAAGGTCCTCTTAAGAGTGATATACTGTGATTCCTTTTATTGCTTTTATAGCAAAGTAATATGGAAGGGATCTGTGATTTCTTTGTTACAGGAAATCATTGCAAATGAAACTATCTCCCAATTTAAACCTGCAACTTCTAGGCAATTTATTCTCAAAGGGTTGATAAGTGATTTCCTTGATCAGGGACATACAGTAATATGTGTCAGAAGCAGCACTTGAACCCAGGTTTTTCTGGTTCTGAGGCCTGTTTTCTATCCGCTTTGCCAGTCTTTCATGTAAAATAAAAAAAAAGTTTCATGTTAGATGGGCCTTATCAACAGAGCTGCTTATATTTAGAAGCAAAAAAAAAAAAAAATCCCAACATTTCACAAAGGATTATTTTATAGCACAACTTCAATACTGGGGGAAGAAATCAACCTAACCCTCCTGCTGATTGTTATTGAAAAATATGTATTCACTTCACACTAACCCAGACACTAATCAGAAAGGGAAAGCAACAAGCACTGGCAGAAAGTATACAAAGATAAAATACCAAATGTTATGAATATTAAAATCATAAATACAATAAAACAAGATAATGAGTGTCCTCAATTATAATACTGGTAAAGCCCAATTAAAACATAATCATTGACTTATTATTCAAAAGTTTTTTAGTTATCATATTTAGCTGATTTGCTACACTCATTTCCCTTTAAAAGATTTCATCATTCTCTTTTTGCATATCCTCTTTTAGAAGATTCATTTATTCGTCTAATTGAATAATTAGGCTTTCTTGATTAATTGTTTTAAATAGTTTCATGTCATGGGTATCTTCTCACTGAAATGCTTTTATATTATCTTCTGTGCCCTAGTGTTTCTGTTCTAAATTACACACCATATCGTGTTCTCACCTTTCTCTCTGGCCCTTTTGTAAGGACTAGCTAGGCTTAGTTAGAGTTTCCTTCTACTCCTGCCCATCCAGCACTTTGCTTCCCTGCTCTCCCTTCTGCCAGCACTGCTAACCTTCCTCCTACGTGATCGTTTTCAACAACGAGGCTACAGAGGAATGGTGGCCTTCTACCTTCTTATGTTCATCCCTGTCATCTCATACACCATTCACAGCTTCAAAGGTTTCCCCAGGGGTCCTAGCACAGTAGAAAATCCTGATTATAAGTGACATGTGAGTGGATTTTTAGAATTAGTGTATTCACAATTATACCCAACCTAAGGCTCTTTATTAATAGTATCAAGACCGTAGTCCAGTATGGGGCTCAACATTGCTATGTTATCTTTGCATGAAAATGATTTCCAACCTGTGCATTGATCTTAAAATGATCTTGAGGTGAGAGCAGAGGGTGGTACCTTCTTTCTAAAAGAACGAAATAGCAGAGTGTGAAATGATAGAAGCCATGCACCATAGCATCACTTGAGACAACCACCTTCCTTTTCCCTCAGGAATAGGCATTTCCATTTGAGAAATTAGCCAGGCAAGGCTGTCTGCTAGGGCTTGGCTGCTGCCACAGATCTTCTGCAAACCTCCACAAATCTAATGCCATCCCTACAAAGAGAGTACTAAACGAAGTCTTCCTGCTGCTGGAATACAAACGAGGGCATGTAGCTCATGCTAAAAATGATTTAATTGGCTCATAACCGTCTATACTCTTCTTTGAATGTTGGTAATTTCACCAAAAGACTGATGCATTTATAATTGCTTCTGAAATATCAACAATTTTTCCTGACAATTTTATAGGTGTGGAATGAAGCATGCCACGCCAGCAGTGTAGACCAGCAACCTCAATGCCCCAAATCTGTGCTGTGGCTAGGTGAGAGAGTGGTAATGGGATCTGTCTGATTTACAGGGGCAAAAAAATATGTCTGTGTCAGAGATGAAATACAGCCAGGTGAGCCCTTTTAGGAATTTGGATTAGAACATCCAAATTTAGATTAAATCTAAATGGAATTGAGCTATTAACACTCCAGGGGGAAGAAAAGCAGCCCTCTTTTCCAGTGTTTCAGCAGTAATCATGCCATCACTGTTGAACAGGGAACAAATGGGGGAGTTGTGTGACTATTAAAAGCATCTGTGATTACGGAGCACAATTATGGCCATTTCATATATTGATTAACCTGTTTAAAAAAACCCACAACATATAATAACTAGCTTAACATTTGCTTTCCAAGGAGGACACACATTTGCTTTTCAGGGCCTATAGTAGTGACGATTAGGGACCAGTCGAGTATCAGGACAAGGTGATTACTTAACATCTGTGACCAAGTGAAAGGCTAAAGGAGAAAATCAACCAACATCTGCACTGTCAGTGAAATACTTGGGGGAAAAAAACACAAGTGAAGTGTGATTAATCACCATGGATGTATGATTGAGTCAATTGACTGTTACTTTTTCATGATGATTAATCAGCTACAAAAATTATAATTGTCCCACTTCTAGTGGCTGCATGCTGTGCCCGATGACATCAGCTGGGGCTATAGATGCTCAATGTGGGGTTTTCAAAAGAATATGCAGATGAGACCTAGCAAGGAGGGGTGGGGCTTCAGTTCCATTGTGAAGAACACCACCCTTCCAGGCTGGGTTGGAGGTGTCTTAGCAGCTTCCTGAGTGGGCAGAGTCTAGGCTATTATTACTGTTTCAGAACCTCATCACCGCCACAAGTGAAAAATTAGAGACACCGATTTTGGCAAATTGGCCTTTGTGATCCTGCCTGGGATATGATCAGTACTGCAGTGATTTATTTCCTCCTATTTCAGTGATTTCCTTTGTGATTAGTATGAAAAGGAGGCATAAATATATTCAGTAAAAAATTCTGGCTTTTAATTGTGTATGCCTGAGGCTGGGGCAAGTTGGCTTCTTCATCACCTATAGTAATATCCATTTGGTATCTTTGGGACACCTATGCAGCCAGCTAAAGGAACAATAATAACAAAAACAATTATGGCTAATACTGTGATTTCACTAGTATAAGGAACTCTTAGATGATGAAACTCCTTCTACCAAAATAGGTTAGGGCCTTCTCCACAATTTAGCTTAATAGAGTTGCCTAGAGTCACATAGCCAGCTTTTGTAACAATTGGAAGTTGAACCCAGGTATTCCTCACCCCAAGGACAACTTTTTATCCACTTTACCAAACTGCTTCTTAAAACAAAACAAAACTAACTAAAAACATTAAATATAAAAGAATAAGATAGCAATTTGTCCCCTGACTGTTTTTATGTAAGCTCTACTGAACACAAAGAAAAAATAGTAATAGTAATATTAATGGCATATATTTATGTAGCACTTTTTGATTTGCAAAGTCCTTTACATACATTTGTTGCTCACAACCTTTTGCAGCAAGTATTACAAGATATTTTTACCTCCATTGAACAGATAAGAAAATGGAGTCTCTCAGAAGTTTTGGTCTGTCTATGGATCATATAGATCAGAGATTTAGAGGCAGAAGGGGCACTGGAGACATCTAGTCAAACTTAATTTAATTTAAGCAAGAAAATTGAGTTGCACAGAGCCTAAGTGACTTGCCCACGATCACACAAGTAATAAGAGGCAGTGCTAGGAGGCAAATCCTCGGAATCAAAATGCAGTCATCTTTCCACTAGTCATAAATGCTAATGGCCAAAAGTAACATATATATATATGTATATGTATATATATGATAGATTACATAAATTGATCAATTCTATGTATTTATATATGTGAGAATAAAATATATGACAATATTATATATTAAATATGTGTATATATGCACATATATATACATATACATGTATGTATATGTATAGATATAGACAATAGAGAAAAATAGATGGATAGATAGATGGATAGACAGAGACAGAGACAAAGAGAGAGAGAGAGAGACAGGAAAACCTATGTTCAGCTTCTTCTTCTGACACAATGACTGCATGATCCTGAGCAAGTCATTTAGCATTTAGTGCTCCAATTGACTCTAAAAGAATAAGTTTTAGAGAAGGTGCTACACTGCATTCATAGAGGGAGATTCCTCTATCAATGGGATCATAAGATTAGTCCCCATATGTTAACTTCCTGATTCTATGTCCAGTACTCAGTACACTGGCACACTACATGGTGGTTATCACAGCATGCCACTAAGGAGTCAATCCCTTTTTGTGACTGAATTTAATGAAGGATAGAAAAAAAAAATAAATGCTCCCCCATCAAACTAGCAGATTATCACACTACAAGTATGAAAAATGATTTTAAATTATTATTAATGGTTTTACTCTCACTTTTGTAAAACTTTAATACAACAATAAACCTTTGCCCCTTGTCCTTCTGGTGCCTTTCAGTGATGATGTCTATGTTGGCACAAACCCAAGTATATATTATAAGTTTCATAGCAGACCTTTGTGTGTTGAGTAATCCTGTGACTGTCATCATGCTGCTGAATGTATAAAGTCTGCTATTTTATAGATACAATCCCTCAGGCTCCTCGGAAAAGATTGTTACCTTAAATTCACGGTTAATCTGCCAGGTTTGATATACTAAGATCTGACACAATACCCTAAATGATGAATTATTCCATGCAATTTTGCCCCATCAGGCAAAATTCAAATATGCTATTGGGCAGTCCAGAAGGCTAGTCACTGCATCTGAAAAACCTCCCATCTCCCCCTCACTCACTGTTTTAATTTCAACATTTTGTGTGCCTTAAAACCTCAACTACTTTGTAAAGATGAGATCCCACTTGAAATTTAAAGTTTGCAGTTTTATTTAGAATTTTTAAAAGGCAAATTTCAGAGGAAAAAATCCTTAGAGATAACATCTTTAGAAGAGAATCATCTTTTATATTCATTAAAGAAAAAAAAGGGATTTCAAATTTCTTCCCAGAGAGTTCTGAGGCTGCAGCACCTCTCTGAGTCTTCTGCTCTACATAAAGTCCCACTAATGATCTGTAATGAAGAGTTTCTTTCTGCACAGCAAGCATTTTTAGCTCTAAAGTTCAAGAAATAGCAGATTTTTGCCAACAATCTTCCCCTTTTAGCACATTGACTTTACTTCTGAACTGAAGCACTAACATGATTTGAAAAAAAAAAATACCTAGTGAGCACTTTAACTGCTTTTATGGGTCTTAATAGGACTGATCTTAAATACAACTACTAACATCTACTTATATGCTATCATTATATTGTATAGGTATGTAGATACACACATGGGTGCACAACACAGATGGATTCATTGACACACAAGTGTCATCATTTGACTTCTTTTACTTTTATGCTAGAAATATTTATTTAACTTCTAATATACACCCGAATCCATGAACTCTTAGTGACCGTAGATTTTTATTAATGTGAGACACTAGAGGCCTTCCAACTTCCTAAATTTAGATTAAAAAAAAAAAAAAGGAACATAAGAGCTCTAGTCTCCTGAGCTTTTTCCTAGGTACCTACTAATTGTTAATTATTAGAAACTAACTAAGTCACTGAAGTGAGTCGTTTGGCTGGTGTCTCAAATGCTGTCATTTACTACTACACAAATCGGCCTGGTGATAGAGTGTCTTTAAATTAGGTTACAACCATGCAGTTATTGGACAGGGAGTAATTGATAAAACCATTAGTAACACTTGTAGAGATAACAGCTAGCAAAATCATGCAACCATAATTATTCCTAATGGATACATGCTATAAATTGTGGCAAGAAAAAATCTTGCATTATCTTTCAATCAAATCTGACAGTCCTGGAAGATTACTGTAGACTAAATGCTTGGGTGTGAAAAAAAAATGACCTATCAGACTCTCGTTGCTATTTCCTTTCCTTCCTTCCCCATCAAATTATGGGTTTTTCTTTTGTAATTTCTTTCTGTGATAGCTTTCAGGGAAAGGAAAAATGTAGTCCTCTTTATTAGTTGTCTTTCTTGGGGGTTGTTTTTTTTATGATATTTTCATGCATGCAGAGGATACATCAAGACTTTCTGAAATGTGACATGAATAGAAATATCGGTTTGAAGGTATTTTTCAATAGGTAAATGTTACCTCTTTATACACATATGTATGTATGTATTTACACAGCATCTTAAGCTTTGTAAAACACTTTACATGTTACATCATTTAATCCTCACAACAATTCTGTGAGGTAGATACTGGTATTAGCCACATTTTATGGATGTGAAAATTGAGGCTGAGTAAGATTCCCCAGGGTTATATAGTTAGTAAGTGTTTGAGCTGATGCCTAAATTCAGGTCTTCCTGAACCTGAGACTAGTGCTATAGGCACACTATTTATGTTAATATCTGTGTCAAAAAACAAAGGTCCCTGAAGTCCCCAATCATGATTTCCTACATGATCTCCCTTTTCTTATTCTCATGCCACCCCCCTTCTCCTATTATGTAAATACTATAAAGTCCAGATATTGTCCTTTGCTATGTGGAGAATATATAAAAATAAAGCCAAACTTCCAACATAGCTTTCTTTCTCTATAAACATCCCTTGTGATTTGAAAACTCTAAGTTGTCTTTCAGTTGCATTCATAACCAGATAAGTCAGCAACACAGCTAAAGAAAAAAGTTTCTTGCGAGTATGTGTGTGTGTGTGTGTGTGTGTGTGTATGCATGTGTGTGAATTACTAGAATCGTTAACCTTTAAAAATTTTTTAAATACCTAATTTACTGGATAAATCATTCTCATAAGCTAACTTGGGTTCCTACCCTGGTGTAACAGCAAGCACCCTAGCATGCCTAGGGCGGCTACTAGCACAGGTTCTTAGATCTGCTTTTCTAAAGGAAAGCAACTCAAAATGGGTTAACGGTTTCACTT
>CM053586.1:119812688-119832212 GCA_028646515.1 Pseudochirops corinnae
CACAGGCTCCACGTGACCACATTCAGCCTATTAGGGAACACAGTATACTTTCAAATATCCAAGGGTCCTCAAAGTCACGTAGCCACATTAGCAAAGGGCCTAGAGGCAGGGAAGATCTTTAGATTCCCATAACACCTGGTAATACTGCTATAACTGGGACATGGTGGAAAATGATTTGTCCTAGTTCCCTAAGAGGAGATAGTAGCATACATCTTCTAAGCAATGATTGCATCCTGAGTAATCTCCAGTCATCCTAATGAATATCTGCTCACTGGACTCAGATGACTTTGGAGGAGAAAGTGAGGCTGGTGACCTTGGACAGTCTTCCTTCACTCAAATCAAAGTCAACTGCAAGTCATGTAATCATTTCCCTGATGCCATGGTCCCCTTCGAAAATGAAGGCCAAACACAACAACAACTTTGACCACCATTCCCAGTACTTCCTAGTAGACTTTTTCCAGGCTGTTTCCCCAAAGAATTTTGGAGAAAAAGGTAGACTCTAGTAGATTAGAGTGCATTACAATCCAGGTCACTGGAGCACAAGAAGGGGTCAGGCCACCCTCTATCAAAATAGGACTGCATACAGAATAAGACTATTGGTTTGTTAAGGCCAATTTAAGCACAGTTATCTGTTACATATATGTATTAAACTAGATCTTATATCTTATAATCTTATCTCCATTCCTTTCTTCATTTCTTCCTTCTTTCTTTCCTTCTTTCCTTTGTTCTTTCCTTCTTTCCAGTCTCTTTCCTTTGGCCTTTCTTCTTCACTTCCTCCCTTGCTCATTCCCTTCTCTTTTTCCCTCCCTTCTATCCCTAATTTCCCTTCCTTCTTTTCTTCAGCTTTCTCCTTCTTAAAGAAAAGATTTTTCTAGTTGTCCTTGTTTAATCCAACGTCACTAATAATCAACAATTAAAGTGACAGCTAAACTTTGGATTCTCTCAAAATATCTACTAGTCCTGGTTCTTTTTCCTTTCCCCGTCCTTAAGAGCAAGAGGAGAAAGATGAAGAAGGGGGAGGAAGAGGAGGAATTTAGTCACCTAAACTCACTGAACTTCATTTATGATATCTGTAAAATAAATAGGGTGGGATAGACAATCTTTAAGGTCCTTGCTACCTCCAAATCATAACATTATACATACAAAGTACCAGAAATTATATTATGATAAAAAGGAGAAATATAACTACTATATAAAGCCCTGATGATGCCATATGCAAAAAAGCTTAATCATGGACTAAGCTATAAGTAATAGGTATAAAAATGAAATTTTCCCTCATTTCTGTCAAAATTCACCTCCCTAAAGATTCCAAATTTTAAATAATTGCCACTTATAGAACAATTCAAAAAGTTGTACTCAACATTTTAGTTTCCAAGACAATACATTGAGTGCCATCTCTGCTTTATTAAATGCAATGTGATAGCACACACACACACACACACACACAGAGTCATACTATGCATGTGTGTATATGTGTGTACGTATGTGTGTGTGTACCTTAACAGGGAAAGTCTTGAAACCACAATCATCCCTTCAAAAAAGAAACCATGGCTCAAACTGATGGCATGGCAGGGTGAGAAAGTATTTTATATCATCAGTAAATTCTTAAGAAATAAATGAACAAATAAAAAAAGCATTCATTAAGAACTTACTATGTGCCAAGCATTATGCTAACTCTTGGGGATGCAAATACAAAAACAAAATCTAGCTTGTCCTCAAAAAGTTAACATTCTAATGGAGAAGATAAAACACATAGAGGAATGGTGACCAAGGGTGTTTTGGTCTGGAAAGAACACAAATGTCAGAGATGGTGAGTTGAACAATTAGTCCACTGAAATCCTATTCCCTATAATTTATATTACAAAGCAATAATCACTAAAATACTTAGTACTAATTAAAATGGAAAAGGAGATCAATGGAAATTATCATTTGATAAGGAATCAGAAATGGTTGAGTTCAATTACCCATTGTTTCATAAATCTGACTAATTACATTAATTGGAAAATAGTTTCCTATTTGATAAGAACTGATGGGAATACTGGAAATCAGTTTGGCAGAAATTAGGGTTAGACCAACATGTCAGACCACAATAATTTCAAAATAGATATATGACCTGTAAAAGTCACACAATTTTTTTAAAAAATTACAAAAGAATGAGGCAGTTTTCTTTAGAGTTAGGTTAAAGTGGATAGTCCTTAACTAGAAAATGGTAATAGATGACAAAAAGATTAAAAAAGAAAATTTCAATTAGAGGACATTGAAAAGTTTTCGTATAAAAATATTAGTAAGATAAGAAAAGAGGCAGTTGGTTGGGGAAAATGCCTTCAATTAAATATAGCTGATATCCAAGATATGTTGAAAATTATAATAAATAAATAAGACCTAGAACCATTTTCCAGTGGACAAGCAAAGGATTAAAAAAAAAAAGTTTTCAAAAGAGGATCCACCAACCATTAATAATTATATGAAAAACTATTACAAATCATTAATAATAATAAAATGAAAGTCAAAACAATTCTTAGGTTTTATCTCACAAAGAAAATCTGCAAAGATGACAATGATGAAAACAGCAAAGTTGAAGGGCCCATGGGCGGGCAAGCATACTAATACACTACTGGTAGAAGAGCTTTAAATTCATCCAGTCATGCTGGAATTTAAATTTGTGCAATCATGCAATTTGGAATTTTTCTAAAAAGGTGATTAACATGTCTATATCCCTTGACCCAGAAATTCTACTAAGAATGAAACTCTATGGAGGTCAAAGACAGAAAGAAAAGTCCTCTATTGAGGACTACTGAAATATTTGTAGTATCACATTTTATGATAGTGAAAAACTAGAAATACACACACACACACATATGGAGGAAGTTGAATTCTAAAAGATTAAGTCACTTACCAAGATTCAAAAGGAATATCCTTGTCTGAGGCAGGATTCAAACACAGATTTTCCTTACTCCAAATCCAGCCATGTATATACTATACCATACTGCCTCTCTGAGGTGATCTGAGTAGATGACATCAAAGGTCCCTTCCAAATTTAAATCCTGGAATTTCTAAATTTAGGATCCTGCTGCATGGCCCTCATTGTTCTATGCTATTCAATCTCTAGTTTATATTTTCATTTATCCTTATTTAATTTACACTTCTAAGGTAAGAACACTAATGGCCTAAAGGTTGGCACCATCAGAATCTTTAATGCCCAGGTATAATGAGAACAGGATCTCCCTCTCAGAGGACTGAGTCTTGCTCTATTTCTTTGGAAGAGCAGTCAGTGGATTCAGTTAGGAGTACAACTGAAATGAATAATGGGAAAGGAAAAAAAAGATCCCCAATCCAAAGCAAAGCTTTTGCTTTCTCTTTTATCAGACACCGAGGCTGAGCATTGGCAGAAAGGTCAGCATTGGTTGGGGCTACAATGACATTTCTATTACTCAGTTTAGATCTTGTCTGTCAGTATGTTTATCTGGGACAAACAATGCAGATGACTAGTGAGTTGGGCCCAGATATAAACATGAGAAGTAAGACCCACTGGATTGCCTTTAGGAAACTGCCAATATCTACGTTATACTGATTAACCACAATAAGAAGTGTTTATCAATCACTTACTCTATAACAGGCACTATGCTCAACACTTGAAATAAAATACAAGCAGTTAGCAAGATAGCACTTGCCCTCAAGGAGCTTAGATTTTAAAACAACACATAAAATGAAGTAGAGTGCTGCTTGTAGAGAAATGGAAAATTACTGCCCAACTTAAATGGAGGTTCTTGGAAAAGCCATACAATCAGAAGGTGAAAGGATGGAGACTATTTTCAATGTGTCAATCTCAGAACTGGAATGAATTTTTAGGATGAAGATTTGTCTGGGTCATGGTAAAGACAGTCCAGAATGCAGCCTGGAGAATTCTATTATAAAGAAAAGGGAGCAATAAGGGCTGCCGTTTTAAGGTGGATGATTTTTAAAATAGCAATTTTCTCTTGGTGTTGCTGTAGAGCCGTGAGATGTGACACACTACAGCATTTAAAGAACTAAAAACAATTATTATACAGAGGGCAATGGAGTTAATGTAAAAAAAAACCTGAAACACATACCTCTGAAGAAAAAGTAGGACAAAGAATGTAAAAAAATAATTTGGTGAAAGATTGAGAATTTAAGCATAACTGGATTCTATTGGAGGAGAAGAAGGTTTCTAGTACATTGGGTGGACCCCAATTGGACACATGGGTGAGAAGCTCTATGGAAAGGTAATTATGGATGAATTGCCATCCACATTACATAAAAGAATATCCAGATTGATGAGATCAGCGATCCATTTGACTATCTGAACATATGCTTATGTCATTAAATTAAGATTTAATATGTTGTTAATAATTGTTAGCTGTCTGAATTCTAACTGTGCTAGGTAGAGCTCAAAATCTTAACATATGAAATTGTATTTTTACCTTACAAATTTCTTACTATTTTTTTATCTTTACCTAATTAATTCTTAATAATTTCAATCAAATTTAATAGAAATTTTCACATGTGTTATTAATGAAGTTCCAATAAAAATGCAGTATGCTATTGTGGAAAGCATCTTGGGCTTGGGGTCAGGGGAGATGTAGGGCAGAATTCCATTTCTGATGTTTCAAACTGTGACTATGGCTAAATCACCGAATCTCTCTGAGTTCTAGTTTCTCATCAGTAAAATAGAGAAAGTAATACCTATAGCAGTGACTTCATGGAGTGATTATGTGGATCAAATAAAGAGACATAAAGTTCTCTGCAGACCTTAAAGTGCTATAAAACAAATGCCAGTTTTTTTTTTCTTTTTGAAAAATAGTTTGGATGGAAGCAAATTTGACATACCTCACTTGCTTGAGCCATCAACGAAATGATTTACATGTGACACTGTCTAGCATTGGAGGGATAGGAAAAGATCATACAGAAGAACTCTCTGGATCAGAAAGTAGAAAGAATATATTTGGAAGTGAAGGTGGTGTAAAAACAAGATAGAAATTTTGATTTAAGAGAGGAAATAAAAAACAGACTATAACCTATCTCTGACACTCTTGTAGACATATTTTATGATATGTTTCTTGTATTATCTTGATGAAAATAACTGGAACTGAATAGTAGGCTGAGGATAACTGGATTGAATATGAAAGAGCTAAATACTTGTATTCAAAAATTAAAATTTAAAAGTGTGGGAATGTGAGTCAGAAGCAGAATCTGAGGTTCTAGTAGACTAACGCCCCCATCTAATTTAGCAATGTTATGTCTAGAAAAAGGCAATAAGAATCAGAAAAGTGGTTCAATGAAACATAAGGATTGGTAGAATAAAATGAGAATATTTTGTCTGGAAAAGAGAAGACTCAAGAGAAAGATGAGGGTTGTCATTTGTTGTCTTTGAACTTCTGAAAAATTATCAGGTAGAAAGGGAATTAGGCTTTTTCTGCCTGACCTCAAATGGTAGAATTAGGAACAATGGGAAGAAATAGCAGAAAAAAAGGAAGATTTTAGCTCAGCATAAGAAATAAAAGCAATTTCTAATAATTAGATTTATATCAAAAAACAAAATTAACTTCTTCGTGGGATAGCAAGGCAGCTAAGTGACACAGTAGGAAAACTGCTAGACCTAGAGTCAGTAAGACCTGAGTTCAAAACTAGATTCAGGTACTTACTAATTGTGTGACCCTAGGCAAGAAACTTAACTTCTTTTTGACCAGTTTCCTCAACTGTAAAATGGAAATAATAATAGCACCTACCTGAACGGTTCTTGTGAAGATCTAGTGAGAAAATATTTATAAAGTGCTTAACACAGTGTCTGGCATATAATAGACAATTCAAATGTTTGTTCTCTCTTCCTCTCTTCCTTGTCACTAATGGTAATCAAGGAGAAGCTTCATGACCATGATTCCTTCTTTTGGTAGGATTGGAACTATAGGCCCCTGACAGTCCTCTCCAAGACTAACATTCATACCTTGTAAGGGTAAGAGTTCCCTTTGTATATCAGTATTTATATATTATGTATATGTATTATGTATTTTGTACATTATGTATATCCCATGTATATCTTTGGGTAATAGAACCTCAGAGCTAGACGGGGCTTTTTTTACATGTCATTTAATTCTGCCTCTCCTTCTCACCCTCTTCTGGTCAAAAGCAACAAGTTATCCTGAAAACCTGTAGAAAATGGAATATCAGTACATATGATAAAAGTACACAACTGAGATAGAAAAGTAGAGAATCTCTGACATAAAGGGGTGTACAATCCAGTTAGGAGACAAAATGCCTTTGTTGAAATGACTTAAGAGGAACTTTAAAAACGACAGATAAAAATGATAGAAAATTTGCAATAGTGCAAATGGAGCGTGAATATTACAAAATTATAACAGGCTGGGCACTTTTGTGGTAGTAAAGACACATTTTTTTTAAAAAGCAACTAAAACCTGGAAAGTCAAGTTAGTACTCCTTATTGGGAAAATGGCTGAGCAAACTGTGATAAATGAAGATAACCCATAATTATTTCTGGTAAGAAATACTGAATATGAGGAATTCACAGAAATAGGAGACTTGTGACAACTGATGGAGAATGAAGTAAAAATCAAGAGAACAATATACAAAACAACTAACATAACATGACTAAAAACATTAAAAGGCTGTTGGACCCCAATTTAATTATAAAGATCAATCAGTCTCAGAATGGTGAAGAAAGATGTCTCTCTTGGGGTGGCTAGGTGGTACAGAGAATAGAACACCTGCCCTGGAATCGGGGGACCTGAGTTCAAATGTGAACTGAGACACTTAACACTTACTAGCTGTGTGACCTTGGGCAAGTCACTTAACCCCAATTGTCCTGCCTTCCCCCTTCCAAAAAAAAAAGGCAAAAAAAAAAAAAAAGAAAGAAAGATCTCTCTCACCCTCAATGGAGAGGTGAAGGACTACGGATGCAGTGCCACACACTGTTCGAAGTAGTCACTGTGTTGGTTAAATGTACTTGATTATCTGTCTTTGTTAGAAGTGAGGATTCAGTTGGCTGGGAGGTTATATTTGAACATGACTATAAAGTAAAAATAAGAGGCAGCAATCTCTCTCTTTCTCTCTCTCTCTCTTTCTATGGACACACACACATTTAAAGAAGAGTGGTCAATCTGAGAAAGCATTATTTTTTTAGGGACGGATATGTGGGGAGGGGATTAGTGGTGAATTTTTACAAGGTTAAGGACATGAGACGGCGGAAATAAAATATGAAAATATTTCAGGTCCCAATTTTTAAATCAGTTCACTGAAGGTGCACAGAAATCCACACACAGTATAATATGAATTATGAAACAAGGTTGCAGTCTATTTATCCTTACATTTCTTATATGATAAATCCCATGGCAGTAATTTTTTTGAAGAAATCAAGAATAGATCAAAAACGTTTCCACAAGGTAATGGCCTTAGCATATTGCCTTTCAGGTGACCAGCTTAAAGGGCTTTATGACCATTAACTTATTAATTCTTACAATACCCCCATGAGATAGACAGGAGATGAGTATTACTGCCCCTATTTTATTAGCTGGGAAAAAGTGAATTAGAAAGAGTTGAAATGCCTCAGCCAAGGTCACACACTGGACTAGTGGCACAGACAAGAAAAGAACCATGTTTGATCTCTCCAGTCGTAGACAACACTGACTGGCATCCAAATATCAATCACTGGGGGGGAAATGATGTGCTAGATGAAATGTTAATAGTTGAAAAACCTCTCTTAGTTTAGAATATAAACTGGTGTTTGAATAGCACAAATGAAATCGGTTAAATTAGTTCCAGTGAAACCTTTTGTCCTTTAAATGAAAAATTAACTAACCTGGTACATAGATCAGAGCTGGACTAACTTTAATATACTCAAATTCATATAAACCTCACACTTCCCTGGAGAAAGGTGAGTATCTAAAGATTTAATTCAAGTTCCAAGGTCAAGCTAAATAGATCTGAATTTCTTCTTAAAATGAGAATTTCATTTCAGTAAGTATCTCACTTCAATTTACTGCTCCTTCCCAAACTGTGACAGCATGGCCCAGGTCAGCCTAGGAAGATCAAATCACACAGCTTGGGCATAATGCCCAAGAAAGAGCTCTTCCACCACTGGTTGGGTAGCCAGAGTAGAGACTTGGGTAATGGATTGGGCAAACCAGTCCAGTTGAGAGGAAAGGTTTTGTCTGAAGCACTTGGAGAGTTGTTTCAGGCTTCGGTTTTTCTCTGTCAGTGGGCATCAGAGCAAAAGAATCTCAGGTATCTCCTCCAGAAGTTTTCTATGCCTGTATGTTATTGCATTTTCTGGACAAGTAAGTTTATCTGAAGAAATGAAATTAGTCATAAAAATCAAAACAACCTTATTTTTGTTTGTTTGCTATTTTAAAGAATGGCTGTATTAACTTGGAAACCCAGATATCTAAAATGAATAAATATTTAAGAAACTCCATGACCCCTAAATAGCAGGGACTGATTTTTAAAAACAATTATGGGCTAGTCAAGACTTTCCTTTTTTTTAGTAAATTTATTGACTTTTATAAGTAAGTCATGCTTCCTTCACTGCCTCATTCTGTCTCACCTAATTCTGAATGTCAGAAATATTAGAAATTTTAAAAAACGCTCTTGAAATAAAAGAGCTATTCAGTTTAACATTATTTTATTTATCATTTAGCAAAAAGTCATAGATAAATAATCACATTCACTGATAAGTATGAGGATATAATCAGGTAGCATGGAAATCATTGGTTTTTGGGTCAGGTTCAAATTCTACCTTTACTATTTACTAATGTGACCTTGACAAGTCATGCATCCTTTCTAGGCCTTAAATTTCCTCCTTGGTTAGATGAAGTGATTTTGTGGCCTTTAAGATCCATTCCAGCTCTGAATCTGTTCTTATCTCAGATCCTCTGACTCTAGAGGATGGAAAAAGCAGTTAAATGGGATTAAGGGGATATAAGGTTCCAATACTTGTCTTGCTAATTATTCCTTGTGTGACCCTAGTTAAACCATTTAACTATTTCTTCCTCAATTTCCTCACCTCTAAAATGAAGGTGTTAGACAAGCTGATCTTCTGGCTTTAAATCTTATCATTCAGTGTATGCTGTTAGAGAACACTATCTTTGAGAAATGTTGCCACTCTTAATAACACAGAAATAACCTAGAATGGGGCATCATTAAATCAGGGGGAAGTAATTAGTAATGAAATAATTAGCAGGATAAATTCAAAAACACTCCAGCTTTTCATAGGAATGCTTGAAAATGTAACTTTTAAAGAGCAAAGACTCCACTTTAAGTTACTGAGAATCTCAAAAGTACAGAACACTTTAAATGATTTGTACAACTTTGCTAATGCAGGGTGACTTTTACACAGACCTTTGAAAAGTGATTCCAAAGACAAACATTCCAAGGATAATTAAAGAGAGTGTGTTGAAGTTGAAGTGCATGTCTAAGAAAGTTAGATGCAGACTAGACAGTGCTCTTTCAAGACCACGTTCAAGCACACTCTCAATATATTTTGCAGATATGAGATTGCTGAACTTGAAAAGGTGGCAAGGTGGGAAGCATGAGCTATGAGGGCAAACTAGAACACCTAAATCTAGGAAGTCTAAAGGAAATCACTTAAAGTGTAGATTTAATTGAAGTATTTTAAATTTTAAATGGAACAGATAATGTCAACATGAACTGCTATTTTCAGAGCAGAACAAGAAGGCAGGACATGAGGAACATAAATGGGAATTAAAGGAGAACAAATTCAGAGCAGACATAAGTACTCATTCATGCCTCGAATAATGAATGTGCAGAAAATGCTCTCAGTATAAAGGGTACTGAGACAAAAGCACAGGGGTCATTGGAAAAAATTTCACATGTTCTACAAATCAGAGTGGTAGAAAAGGGACAAGTTCCAAAGTACAAAATATTAGTTTTCCACATACCATCATCCTATGATGCTAAGACTATGTCTTATACTTCTTTTGTAAGTTTCATAGCATTTTGTATATGTATAATACTAAGCATATGTAGGAAGGGAGGAGGAAGAGAGGCAGGGAGAAAAGGATGGGAGGAGGGAGGAAAAAAAGGAAGGAAGATGAGGAAGAAGAAAGGAAACAAGGAAGGAAAGAAAAAAGAAAGGAGAAAAAAAAGGAGAAAGGGATGGATGGTGGGAGGAAATAAAGGAGGAAAGAAGGAAGAAAGGAAGGAAACAAGTTGTTATTAAGTACCTTCTTATTGCCCAGGCACTTTACAAGTATTTTCTCATTTGATCTTCACAATAATCCTGGGACGAAAGTGTTATTATTATTTTAGTTTAAGGAAACTAAAGCAAATAGAAGTTAAGGGACTTGCCCAGGGGCTTACAGCTAGTAAGTGTTTGAGGCTGAGTGAAAGAGGAGCAGGGCAGACCCAGTGGCCTCAGCAAACCAGGAGCAGGCCTTGAGGGGGAGGGGGAAAGGGGTGACTGAATCAGTGCCAACAGTGTCAGTTTCCAGACCTCTCAGCCCAGACATGGTTAAGGGGACTGGACAATGGGTCAGGAAGAGATTTACACATTCTCCTTTGCTAGAACCAGGGGCAGGACTCCATCGTTTTGGCTATTCTTGGATCTGGGTCACAGTCTTCAGTCTTAGTCCCAGTAAGAGGAGCACTAGCACAGCACAGCAGAGCTTGTAGGCTACAAGGGAACAGAGACCCTGGTCACAGTTCCAGGGATGAAAAGAGTATTTGTGATCGCTCACAAACCAGTGCACAGTACAGAAGAGTAGTAAACACACATCTTCCTAGATCATACTACCTTAGAAGAGGCAAAAATTTACAGGTCTCCAGAATTACCTCTGAAAACAGCTACACCAAAAACCTGAATCTTGGGACAGTGTCCCCTCCACTTAGGAAGCAGAACCCAGCTTTAGCATAGAGTTAAACGTTAAGAAATAGCCTGGAAAATAAATAACAGAAAAAAAAAATTCTGACCCTAGAAAGTTACTATGGTAACAAGGAAGATCAAAATGCACACTCAGAAGACAACAAGGCCAGAATTACTGCATCCAAACCTCAAAGAAAAAATATGAATTCGCCTCAAGCCACAGAAGAGCTCAAAAAGGAATTTATTAAAAAGCAAAAAGGGCAGAGGAAAAACTGGGAAAAGAAATGAGAGTGATGCAAGAAAATCATGAAAAAAGAGTAAACGGCTTAGAAAAGGAGGTATAAAAAGTACTGAAGAAAATAATGCCTTAAAAAGCAGAATAGCCCAAATGGTAAATTAGGCACAAAAATCCAGTGAAGAAAAGAATGCCTTGAAATGTAGAAATGGCCAAAAAGAAAAAGATAAATAAAAATTCACTGAAAAGAAGAACTCCTGAAACAAAAGACTTGGCCAAATGGAAAGGAGGCACAAAAGTTTACTGAAGAAAAGAATTCCTTAAAAGTTAGAATTAAGCAAGTGAAAGCTAATGTCTCCATAAGGCATTAAGAGATAATTAAAAACAAAAATCAAAACAATGAAAAAAATAGTAAAAATGTGAAATATCTCATTGGAAAAACAACTGACCTGGAAAATAGATCCAGGAGAGATAATTTAAGAATTATCAGACTACTTGAAAGTCATTAGACATCATCTTTCAAGAAATTATCGAGGAAAACTGCCCTGATATTCTAGATCCAGGGGGCAAAATAGAAATTGAAGAATTCACCAATCACCTCCTAAATGAAATTCTGAAATGAAAACTCCCAGAAATATGACAGCCAAATTCAAAACCTCCCAACCATAAAGAAATGATTCATGTATGGTGGAGCCACAGTCAGGATAACATAAGATGTAGTAGCTTCTACGTTAAAGGATGAGAAGGCTTGGGACTATGCTATTCTGAAGAGCAAAGGAGCTAGGATTACAAGCAAGAATCACCTACACAGCAAAACTGAGTATAATCCTTCAGGGGGAAAATGTATATTCAATGAAATAGAGGACTTTCTGGCATTCTTGATGAAAAGGCCACAGCTGAATAGACGATTTGACTTTAAAATACAACATGTAAAAGAGACATAAAAAGGGGAAAACGAAAGAAATCATATGGGATTCAGTAAGGTTAAACCCTTTATATTCCTACACGGAAAAATAATATTTATAATTTCTAATAACTTTCTCATTATTAGGGCTGTTAGAAGGAGTATACATAGAAAGCAGAGGTATGAATTGAATGTAATGGTATGATTATCTAAAAAAATTAAATTAAGGGATGAGAAAGAAGAATGCACTAAGAGAAGGGGAAAAGGGAGAGGTAGAATGAGATAAATCATCTGACATAAAAGAGGCCTGAAAGAGATTTTAAAATGGAGGGGAAAATGGGGGAAACGGGGAAGGGAGCACATAAACCTTACTCTCATTGGAACTGGCTCAAAGAGGGGATAATATACATATTTAGTTGGGTATAGAAATCTATTTTACTATACAATAAGAAGGAAGGAAAGGACATAAGAGAAAGGGATGGAGATGATAAAAGGGAGAACACTTTGTGGGAGTTAAAAGTCAGGAGCAAAACACTTCTGAGACAGGATAAAAGGAGAGAAAGTAAGATAAACAAGAGGGAAATAGGATGAAGGGAAATACATAGTTGGTAGTCATTATTGTGAAAAAAAATTACAATGAGTTTTTCTGATAAAGACTTCATTTCTCAAATATATGTAAAACTAAGTCATATTTATAAAAATAAGATCCATTCCTCAACTGACAAATGGTCAAAGGATATGAACAGGCAGTTTTCAGAAAAAGTAATAAAATCGATCTATAGTCATATAAAAAATCCTCTAAATCACTATTGATGAGAAAAATGCAAATTAAAATGGCTCTGAGCTATTACCTCACACCTGTCAGATTACCTAATTTGACAGAAAAGGAAAATGACAAATATTGGGGAGGATGTGAGAAAATTAAAACACTAATATATTGGTGGTGAAGTTTTATACTGATACAACCATTCTGCAGAACAATTTAGAACTATGCCCAAAGGGCTATAAAACCATGCATATCTTTTGACCAAGCAATTCCATGACTAGGTCTATGTTCCAAAGAGATAAAAAACAAAAAAGAAAAGGACCTATGTGTACAAAAATATTTATAGGATTTCTTTCAGTGGTGGCAAAGAATTTGAAATTGAGAGGATGTCCATTAATTAGGGAATAGCTGAGCAAGTTGTTGTATATAATTGTGATAGAATACTGTTATGTTTTAAGAAGTGATGAACAGAATACTCTCAGAAAAACAAGGAAAGACTTACCTGAATTGATGCAAAGTGAAATGAGCAGAACCAGGAGAACATTGTAAACAGGAACAGCAATATTGTATGATGATTTACTATGAATAACTTAGCTATTCTCAGCAAAACCATGATCCAAGACAATTCTGCCAGGCTTAGGATGAAAGCTGCTGTCCATCTCCAGAGAAAGAAATGGTAGAGCCAGAATGCAGATTAAAGATACTTTTTCTTTATTTTTCTTTTTTTTTTTGGTCTGTATTTGCTTTGAAAGAATGACTTACATTCTTTGAAAGAATGTGTTTTGCATAACTACATATGAGTAACCTATGTCAAATTGTTGTCTTATTGAGGGGGGATTTTAGGGAGGGAGAGAATGTGGAGCTCAAAATTTAAAAAAATGTTAAATTGTTTTTACATGTAATTTGGTAAAAAATAAAATATTAAATATGATTTAAAAGAAATTTCTATCATTTCTCTAATCCCTAGCTTGCTACACTAGAGACTTTTGGGAATTTCCCCTTGAATGAGATCTAGGATTCTCCCTTTTTTCTGAGCTGAGTTACCTTATGCCCAATGGGAGAGTTTTTTCACTCTATATCATCTGGTATATATTCTGCTGTGTATAACTTCTCTGATTTCCATTTTGGTACTGATTTCAGTAAATGAGTTCACTGTTAATTGCTTCCTGTTTATTCATTGTGGAACTAGTATTTGGTGGGAAAGGAGTCAAGCCTTGGATGTACAGTTTGTGATCTTCCTCCTCCCCATAATGATACAGAAATCAGAAGTTAGATTGAATCTGATCATATCCCCTAGACTAATCATATTTAAGGGAGCAGACAGACATAAGTCTAGCCTTGTACCCCTTCTCTCTGAGGAGAGCAGAGTGGTCTCTAGCCCCAACTTTCTCCTCCCTCTCCTGGCAAAAATTAAAGTCTCCTTTTGGGAAGATTGGGTAGAGAAGGGCAGGGGTGAGGAATCTGCTCCCTCAAGGTCACCTGTATTGCCTCTAGATACTCAAGTACAGCCCTTTGACTGAATCCAAACTTGACAGAACAAATCCCCTTAATAAAAGGAATTGTCCTGTAAAACTGGGCTCAGTCAAAAGGCCACACCCAAGGTCTTAGAGGACACATGTGGCTTTGAGGGTACATGCAGGTTTCTTACTCTCGATGGAGAGACCTATTCTTCTTCCCTTTGAGTCACTCAATATACCCTACCCCATCCTACATGTATGGAACTGCCCTCACTACACTTGAGAACTGACAGCATATTTATTGAAATATACTTATTTTTTTCTTTTAAAACAAATTTACAGACTGCTGGCTAAGAACCCCTAGTCCAGAGCTTTGTATACAATTTCCAGCTATGAACCTGGAGAAGGACACTGACAAACTGGAGTAGGATAGGGATGAAGCAGAGTAAGACAATTAAGATGAGAAGAAGACTGGACACCTAGTATGCATAGTAGGATCAGTTTATGGAAGGTGGGAGAGGCATGATAATTGTATTTATATTTTCTAAGGGCTGTCTTGCAAAAGAAGAACTTGTTTTGATCCCCGATTTAAAAATCAGAGCAGTCAGTAGAAGTTGCAAAAATGCACATTTGGGATTAATGTCAGGAAAAAAATAGCAACAACTTAGAAGCAATTAGAGCTTTTACTTGAGGTCTTTAGGGTTTCTGGGGGGGTTTTTTGGTTGTTGTTGTTGTTCAAGTACAGGAGAAATAGATAATCTCTGAGATAATTTCTAACCTGAGATTCTATAAAATGACATAAATATTACGTAAATTTGATTTCAGAAATTGTAGGCTTCTTCATGTAGAGAGTACGCACATGATGCACACACATAGCACAACATCAGGAATCCAATCTAGCTACCTTATGTATCTGTTGCTTTATGGGCCTCCCATTCTGTGTGGTTTTGCTTCCCCTTCAGTTCTTCGTGCTATTTCATCATTCAAATAACAGGGATCAAGACCCCTTTGTGTAAAAAGCTTTGAGATCCACCAGTGAACAGAATAATATAAATACAAAATATGAATCAGAACAGCAAATACAGTATTCTAAACTAACTCAAAGCTTTAATGTTATTACCTTAAAAATAAGTGGATTTTTTTCCCCCTGGAATTATCTTCAAAGACTTCTTTGTAGTTGTATTAGTCAGGAATAATTCAATGTCATAGACTGAACTTTCTTTTTCCCCCCATCTAGTCTATATGTGTTCCATTGTTCTGCAAATAAAGAAAGGTGACTGCATGATACGGGGATATTTCAGTCATTTTCAATTAGCTGCAGAATGTTTCTTTACAGTAGCTGGGTTTCTGGTTAGCTGACCAACAGAACAATGATAGCCATTTTACACAGCAGAGACAGTGCTGACAGGGGGATAATGAGAGAAACTGTCTCGGATTTTCCTATTAACAAGTGTACCCAAAGCCCCCATTGGCCTTGCTAATGGGTAATAGCATATTACTACTATATTGGTGAAGGCCTTTAGGAGATTACAGACAAAGTTGGTTAATTAGTGGCATCAGAAGTGTTACCCCTACTGCAGTCCAGAATCTTCAGTTTTCCTACAGTTTCTAATTATTTTCCTCTGAATAAGAATACAGTACCAGATTTCCCAACCTGATTATGTGTGGATTCTTAAAAAAAAATTTGAATGGGTAATCAAGCACTATTTATTTCAATCAAAATACACTCAAATAGAACCTAACCACAGATGTATGAATACAAGCAGTTCTGGTATTGATATTGATTTTCCAGTAAATCATCTTAAGCCCAAATGATCAAAAATCAAGACAGGTCAACATCAAAGAAACAGGAATATTGGCATGAAAGCAAGCTCCGTTGATTGGTACAAATTAAAAGATCATTTATTAGTGATTATGCTGTGTAATACTGCCAGTGCCAAATGAATGCAATTAAGATGAAATGGGCCCCTGCAGCTACAGGGGTTAATAAAGACTGAATTCCTAATGATTTTTCCATTAATTATGAAGATGTCCACAAAACAGCCTTAACGAAGTGGTGGCCACCTCAGACAAATCTTTGTAATCTGGATAAAATGCCTTCCTTAATTGACACATTACTGGGATAATGTAAAGATTTCTACAGCTCTCAAATCATTACTTGCTGAGTAAAAGGTAAGCAGGAAAAAACGGGTGCAAAACTCATTGTTGGGGAGGAGGGAAGAACATGACAGCTAATACTTTGAATGACCTGAAAGTACCCTTATTACAACCTGATTACTGACATTGTTTCAAGGCCAGAAGACTAAATGCAAAGTAAGTTGTGCTACTTTGCATTACTTAATTACTCCTGGAAATATTGACATGGAATTGTTTTTGCCTATAAATGTGAGAAAGAAAGAAAAAGAAAGAGAAGAAAGAATGACAGGAGGAAGATGGAAAGAAAGGTGGGGTAGAAAGAAAGAAGGGAAGGCAAGAAATAATTATTGGGATTTAGAAATACAATAGTGTCTTCTCTTTTGGAGGGTACCATGACACGATACTTAAAGTCACTCACTATGTTGGGATTTGGTCTTGTAATTGAAAGTCATAAGGAAAATTGATTATAACACTGAAAATAGTTCTTAAACTTGACAAGTTTCACTCAGAATACTAACTTTCAGTCAATCATTTAGTCAAACAATAAGGATTTATTAAGCTTCTACTATGTGCTAAGTACTCTTTTAGGCGCAAATACAGTAAATAAAATAATCCCTACTCATAATGAACTTACATTTAAACAGAAGGAGATAAGAAGGGCCCTTATGTATGTGTACACACACACAAATATACAAACACACAGACAAAGAGAGTGTAAATAGAATAAATATAAAGTTGTTAAATATCATAAGGTTTGAGAAGAAAGGTAATAGAAATTGAGGGGATTAAAAAAGATTTCACTTAGATTAGAAGCTTGTGCTTCAGGTGAGTGCCCGGAATGAAAATTGGAAGTGAGGAGGGAATATATTCTAGGTACAAGAAACAATGTGACAGGAGGTAGAAAGCTATATGGAAGAGACAAAAGGCTAGTTTTTGTTGTTGTTTTGTTTTTGTTTTGTTTTTCTGGATTGAAGAGGGTGGGAAGAAAGTAATGTATGATGAGGCTGGAAAGATAGGTTGGGAACAGGGTTATGAACAACTTTAAATGTTAAACAAACTTTATTCAAGACAATGAGAAATCTTTGGAATTGATTGAGTAGTGGAGTAACATGGTCAGATCAGCTCTTAAATAACTTTGCCAGGAAGTGGAAGATGGCCTGAAGAATGAGCGGCTTGACTCAGGGAGACCAATTAGGAAGCCATTTTTAAAATCTAGGCTGTAAGTAATGAGGACTTGAACCAAGGTGGCAGCTATGTAAGTAGATGGAAGGGTTTGAATATGTGATACTGTGAAGGTACAAATGGCAAGATCTGGCAACTGACTGGCTATGTGAAATGATGGACAATAAGGAGTAGAGGATAACACTGAGGAGAAGTTTATGAAACTGGGCAAATGGAAAGACTGAAGTACCTTCAGTAGCAATAGGAAGTGTGGGGAAAGTGTGTTAGGAGGGGAAGAGAATTAGTCCTGTTTCAGATAGGCTGAGTTTCAAATTTCTTCAGAATATCCAGTTTGAAATGCTTAACAGATGCTGCAGAACTGAATTTCAGGGGAAATATTTGGGCTGGACATATGGATCTGGGAATCAATGGCATAAATCTCATGGGAGATGATATGGCTCTCCCTTCAATAACATTCAATAAACATTTATTAAGAGTTTACTATCTATCATGCATGGTGCTTGGCATGGAGGAGACACAAGAAAAATAAGACATGGTCCTCATCCCTTCAGAGCTTAAACTTTAGCAGTAATGATGAAACGTGCACAAATAAGTGATATACAATATAACGTGTCAGATGTATCAATGAGGAATACAAAGAAAATGATGTGTGAAAAGATAACAGAGGGAGAGGTTCCAGCCAGAATGAAGGGAGGTTTTATGGCAGAAGTGGGATTGAAGCACTTGGGATCTGGTTAAAGTATCAGCAAGGAGATCTTGGGCGCAGGGTGGCAACATACTAGAGATAGAAAATGGCAGCAATAAAAGTATGGGGCATATTTGGGACAATGAGTAGTGTATTTTGACTGCAGCACAGAATAATAAGTAAGCAGTAATATTGTGACATACAGCTCAAAAATTAGTCTATCTATGAAATCAAAAAAATCTATAAAAATCTATCTATAAAATAAAAAAATAGAAAAGCGGTTCAACAGAATAACTGAGTAAATAACCACAAGGAATAAAAAAAAATAACAGTTTGGTGTTTGATCAACCAAAGAACTTAAATTACTGGGGAATGACTTTCTATTTTATAAGAACTGCTGGAAAATACAGAAAAGTAGTTCAGTAGAAATTATGTTCAGACAAGCATCTTACACCACATGCCACAAATAAAACATGTATACACAATCTGATTACAAAAGGTCACATTTTTTTTTTACAGAAAAAAAAGAAGAGAATAGAATTAAATACCTTTCAGGACCTATTTTGGCTAGGAAGCCAATTCTTTTAAATAAGTTATAAAAGTGAGTATAAAGACAAATCAGAAGTTTTGATTTTAAATTTATAAAGACTTTGTTTTTAATAAAATCAATATATGTATAGAATAAGAAGAAAAAGAATTGAATGGAAAAAATATAATTTGCATCATATATCAGTGACCATTATCTAATATTGAAGATGTATAGATAGTTGACACAAATCTAGAAGATTAAGAAAATAAGTGGTCAAAAATACGAAAGAAAAATTTTTAAAAGAAGAATTGCAAAATACAATAACCAAATGAAAATATGCTCCAAATCACTAAAAATAGGAAAAATGCAAATTAAAACAAACCTGAATCCAGGAAAGACAATTTAAAAATTATTGGACTACCTGAAAGCCATGATCAAAAAAAAGAACTTAGAAAGCATCCTTCAAGAAATTCTGAAGGAAAATTGCCCAGATATTTTAAAACCAGAGGGCAAAATAGAACTTGAAAGGATTCACCGATCACCTCTTGAAAAAGATCCCCTAAAGAAAACTCCTAGAAATATTATAGCCAGGTTTTGGAGTCCCCAGATCAAGGAAAAAATGTTACAAGCTGCCAAGAAGAAACAATTTGAATATTGTGGAAACACAATTAGGATAACCCAGGATCTAGCTGCTTCTATATTAAGGGATCGAAGGGCCTGGAATATGATATTCTGGAGATCAAGGGAGCTAGGATTAAAACCAAGAATCACCTACCCA
>CM053586.1:119832712-119853559 GCA_028646515.1 Pseudochirops corinnae
GGGGGGGGGAGGAAGGGAAGGGAGAAAATCTGAAACTCAAGTGATTGTGGAACTGAATCTTGTAAACTAAAAGTAAATAAGCAAACAAAAAAAAAGAGACTTCTTACTTCATCTTCACTTTCTGCCACCAAAGTGGTATCGTATGCATATCTGGATTGTTAATATTTCTCCTAGAAATATTAATTCCAGCTTTTGATTCATCCAGCTTGGCATTTTGTGTAATGTGTTCTGCATATAAGTTAAATAAATAAGGTGACAGTAAAAAAAAAAAAAAGAAAGAAAAAAAAAAGAAATAGTTTGTGCAAAACTCACCCTGGGAGCCAGTAAGGGTGTTCACATGATTTAACAAATGTAAAAGAAAAACTTGGGGAAATAATTTAAATTCACTTAACTTTTAGGACATGCAATGTTGATGACTTGGAAGCTGAGATTCACTGAGATTTATCTTCTCTTTTTCACGGAAGATCAAAAACCTTGCTGCCAATTTCCAGAAAACCAATATATTTCCTTTGTCCATTAAATAATGTGCTTTATGATGAAAGGTCATCCCTCTTTATAATGTCATAATTTTGATTTTTAATAACTGTCATTAAAAACCATAGGCCTTAAAGTATCCATGACCCCTTTGATCTTTTTGTTGTGTCCCCAGAGGAATCACAGCCTTTTTTTTTAAAGTCAATGATAACTATTTTTCACGGTAAAAGTGTCACTCAACCTTGACTTATGATAAATCCCTGAATTTGTTTACAGTGGATTTTGGCTTTGCTGCCACCCTAGATCTAAACATTAGATGTCATTATAAGGGAGAATCAGCTAGAGGCAGTAGAGATGGCATTGACCCTGAAGCAGGGAAGACTTGGGTTTGAATCATATTTTGGAAATTAACCAGATATATCTCTTAGCCTTAGTTTCCTCATCTTTCAATTATGAATAAGAAACTCAAAGTTACCAACTTGTGAAATTGTGATAAGGATTAAAAGAGATAATTTTGAGGGAATATTATTTCAATTATTGTAGTTAGGATAATGGGCCATAACTATTATATTACTTCTTTTTTTGCTACTTATAAGTTTAGATGAGTAGAGTACCAACATAATAGCTATGGCTTAAATAGTAGTGATGCTAATGAAATAATCTACAATGTAGGGCCCAGCCTAAGGTTACTATTCTGGAAGGAGGCATGATTTTTTACTTCACCTTCGTTTATGTAAGATGGATGTAATTTTTCATCATTAATCCTTTGGAATTAATATGAATCATAGTATTGATTGGAGTAATTAAGTCTTTCACAATTGATCCTTATTACAGTATTACTGTTACTGTCTATGCAGTTCTCCTGCTTCTGTTACACATTTCACTTTGTATACATTCATATATATGTCTTCTCAATTTTTTTTTAAAACCATTCCCTTTGTCATTTCTTCTGTGAAGAAATTTCTCATTCTGCATCTAGTTTCTGCCTGTCTATTTTGAGTTTTTCCAACAGTTTTTATCAAATAGTGAGTACTTACACCAATAGCTTGAATCCTTGGATTTATTAAACTAGATTTACATTGTCATTTACTTACTTCTGTATATTGTATACACTGATAAACTACTTTATTTCTCATGCAGTATCAGATTGTTTTGATGATTACCACTTTGTAGTATAGTTTGAATTCTGGTTGTCTACCTTGCTTCACTTCCCCGCCCCCCCTCCCCAATTAATTCTCTTAATATTCTTGACATTTTGCTCTATTATGCTATTATGCTGACAGGGAAGTTCAAGACACAGGCTCAGAAAACAACAATGTGAAAACATCTGCAAGCAATGTCTCAAAAAATGCAAATTGGACACATGTTATAATTTCCAGGCCTTCCTGATAAAAACACCAGAGCTGAATAGAAAATCTGACATCTAAATGCAAGACTTAACAGAGCTATAAAAAGGTAAACATAAGAAAAATAATAAGGAAATTACTAGGGGGGGAAGAGTGATAGGAGGGAGGGGAGATTGGAGAGGCAGTAGTTAAGAGAAAAACAAACTTTTGAGGAGGGATATGGTTAAAATATACATATACATATATATATATATATATATATATATATATATATATATATATACACACATATATATTATGAGAGTAAGAGAGAGAGAAGGATAAGAAGAAGAGAATAGGATGGAGAGAAATACATGGTTAACAGTTAACTGTGAATGTGAATGGGATTGACTCACCCATAAAACAGAAGCAGGTAGCAGAATGGATTAGAAACCAGAATCCAACAGTATGTTGTTTATAAAAGATGTACTTGAAACTGAAAGACGCACAGTTAAAATAAAGGACTGGAGTAGAATCTGTTTTGCATCAATTGAAGTAAAAAAAAAATCAGGAATGGCACTCATGATATTAGACAAAGCAAAAGCAAAAAATAGACTTAAAAGAGACAATCATTTTACTAAAAGGTACCATAAACAATGAAGTAGTATTTATACTAAACAAAAGTTAAATGAATTTCAGGAGGAAATAGACAGTAAAACTTTACTAGTGGGGGGGGGAGGGGACCTCAACTTTCCCCTCCCAGAGCTAGGTAAATCTAACCACAAAACAAAAAAGAAAGAAGTTAAGGGGATGAATAGAATTTTAGAAAAAAGATAGGTATGATAAACCTCTGGATAAAGTTGATTGGGAATAATAGAAAGGAGTACTTCTTTTTCTTGCCTATATGTATTACCTTCACAAAAAAAAAATCCACATATTAGGCCATGAAATCTTCACAACAAATGCCAAAAAGCAGAAATGTTAAGTGCATCTTTTTGGAACATAATGCAGTAAAAATTACATTAAATAAAAATCCTTGAAATCATAAATTAAAATAATTGGAAACTAAATAATCAAGTCCTAAAGACTAAGGGGGGGGAGTGTCAAAGAACAGATCATAAAAATAATATCTCTCTCTTTCTCTCTTTACCTCTCTCCCCCTTCCTCTCTTCACCTCTCCCTTTCTCTCTCTCCCCCTCTCCTCCTCTGGTCTTCTCCCACTTTCTCTTTCCCTCCCTCTCTTAGTATATGTGTGTAGGGGTGTGTGCATATGTGTATACATACATACACATTTATTTATATGTGTTTATATAATACACACATACACACACACACTCACACCTTGGTTTAAATTAAATTAAAATTAAAGTCCAAAGACACCGTCTTATCTGAAAATTCCTTTTGAGCAGCAGTCTACCTCCCCCTCAATTCATTAAGGCTGTTTTTTGAGGGGCAGGGTCCCTGTGTTGTGCATTTACAAGATGTTGTTAAGGTATTTTAATTTTAGTTTTGAGCCTTGCCTTCCCCTTCCAAAAAGCAAAAAAAAAAAAAAATTTGACTAGTTTCGTCATTTCCGTTGGTTTAGGGAACTTCCAGGTGAAGAAGCTCCTTCTACCAATGTAGCTTAGCAGCTGCTAATGATTTTGAGCCTTAAAGAAATGTCTGGGAGTATATTTTTGAATATAAATTCATAAATCAATAGATGTAGATTTGAAAGGGATCATAGAAATGATCCAGTCCAATTTCCTCATCTTGAAGATAAGGAAACTGAGGATGAATGACTTCCAGAAACACATAGCTAGTATGTCAGAGGAAGGATTTGAACCCAATTCCTTACTCAAAGTCTTTGACTTTACCCACTATGTCACATAGTATCTGAGGTAGTAGACTCCTTAATTTCCAGACTTAGATTTTGTTTCAAGCACTTAATTCCCTCATTCCCAGCTCTGCCAAGCATAAAAGTGAAATATGCCTTTGTACTATAGGTCCTGAGAATAAGGACTGAGGTAATGACGCCTAATGATATCAAGCCTCTCAAACACACACCAAGGTTTTTCCTCTGACCTACAAGGTAGGATATCAGATTACAAAAGTGATCATTTGGTCAAATTAGAATAGAAGATCTATCATAATAATATATCTACTTAAAGAAAACAGCAGTAAGCCTCCAGAGGTACCTAGTAAATCTTTGTAGAGATGATTTGGATTTTCCTAAGTTTCTGGTCAAACAAGGATTATTATTTATTCTCTTTCTCTAACACCTATCAGTTGTCAACTTTTGTTTACTATTATGGCCCATATTTCAGTAAGTCCTGTTGATATTGATTTGTACTGTACATGTTAAATGGACTGAACACATTAATTTGAAAAGAAGCTGGGTCCTTAAATTCATTTCTAAAAATGTCAATCTGGCTATATGCATATTTTTTCACATGATTGCCCTATAGGTACATAGAACTATTTTCCTTATTTTAATTATGAACAGTATCCTTCCAGCATTTTTTAGAGGTCCTTCTCATCTCTTTTTCCAATGAGAATGCTACATTTTTTTTTTTTTCCAGTCTCTGGTAGCTCCCCAGATCCCCACCGTTTTTCAAAAATAACTGTAAATGATGCAGTTAGCATGCTTGCCGGCTTCTTTCATCCCACAGATAGAAGGTATATCATCTGGGCCTGCTGATTTGTAGATATACAGACTTTCCAAGGACTCACTCAGGCTGCCTTTGTAGATGGCTATTTTTACGAGATCATCATTACTTCCTGATTGTCCAATATTTGTCTCCTTTTTTTTTCCTCTCAAAGACCAATTTATGAAATAAACTCCATGCCACAGACATTTTAAAGCTGTCATTAATTTCAAACCACCCCTCATTTATGAGTCCTTCACTGAACAACATTTATTGAGTGCCTACTGTGTGCAGAGCTCATTACTTACCAGTCCAAATGACTACTCCTGGCTTTTTTTCCCTTCAGATTTCCCATCCTCCTCATTTAGTTTCCTTTGTTAACACTGCCTGATTCTCCTTTTTGCTGCCCTTATATTCTTTCCTGCAATTTTGGCTCATGTAGCCTATTTGCTTGAGTTTATTCTCTCTTCTGGTTTCTGCACAGATTGTTGCTCCCCTGTAGGCTTCCAAAACGTATTTTATGAAGTCACATTGGCTCTTCTGAGCTCTTTGTGCTCCACTTTTTCAAAAGGTTATAATAGGCTGTGCTTTAATTATGGTAGCTTTTAGGATATTTCAGTCCTCTTTCAGTCCAATAGACTGTATTGCTTTGCATTGCATATTCTGTAGATTTTTTAAAATTCCATTAAATGGACTTCATTCTAATCCATTCTCTTAATTCAACAAGGTTTTGTTTTCATATAACTAGGAGGTAAGAAATGAGATTGAAGGAAGAATTTGCCCCATGTGACATGAAATGTACCAAATTTCTTATCTCTAGGTAATTATTAGGGTTTTTTTCAAATTGCAAAATGTATAATGTGCCCTCTAACATGTAAGTGATTTAAAAACCTAAACTTTCATAACTAATGGCATAGAGACTAGATCTGTGATTTCGTTGGTATAGGAAACTGGCAGATGAGGATTCTTTCTCTGCTCATACCAGCTGACAACTTTGCTACCACTAATAATCCCAGAATGCTGCCTTGAGCATTTTGAGAAGTTTGGTTACTTGCTGTAGAATCATCTGGGCAGTCAGCATGTAGCACAGATGGGATATGAACCCAACACTTTCTGTCTTCATGTCCATCTCTCCACTGTACCACCATACCTGTCTTCCGATATTTCATACATGTGTCAGAAAGTGTTCTCTCCAGCACCAGAATTTTGTGTGGATCTTTCCTTTGCCACAATTATACTATTTTGCATCTTATAATGCATGTGCATATTCTGTTCCTTTAATACTATGTAAGCTACTTAAAGACTGAGCCTTGATCATTTTTAGTCTTTGTATGTGTGATATCATCATATCTTACAGATAGTAATAATAAGAATAGTAAATATATATGTGTATATATTTAAATGTTTGCAAATAACTTTACATATATTATTTAATTTTATTCTTACAGCAGTCTCCTGGAGTAGATGCTATTATCATGCTCATTTTAGAGATGAGAAAACTGAGACTGGGAAAGGTAAAATGACTTGCCTAGAATTATACATCTAAAAAAACTCTAAGGCAGGATTCAAGCTCACACCTTCCTGACTCCACATTCAGTGTTCTAGCCACTTTATCATCTAGTTACCTAATATATCAAACAATAATTAAATATAATTAAAAACTAAAATTTAAGAAACACTAGAGTAATTAAGAAATTAGATGGACCAAAGGTTTACATTGCCCCTTTCAGTAACAAATCAGGAATTACCTAGTTTTCCTGCTTTAGAAGTTAGAGGTGTAAAGTGAAATGGGTACAGTGTTTACAGTCCCTATCAGATGTGAAATATTAAATGAAAGAATGTGACTGAATGAAAAATAATTGGTAAACTCTTATAATTTCTCTAGCACTGTGCTAAGGCTGGGGATAGAACTAGAATAGCAATATAGGCCTTTCAAGGGATTGGCATTCTAACTGGGGGAGACTATATCTGTATCTATACCTATATCTATCTATATCTGTATCTATATCCATATATGTTTCTGTTTCAGAGTAGATGGAAAGGTCACATAGTCCTTGGGGCCCAATGGTAGGGCCAATGGTAAGAGACTGATGGTTCTTAGAGCAGATATGCAGAGCAGATGGTAAGACCCACATAGCAGTGTGCTGGTAAATGTTTGACAGCTGGCCCTTCACAAAGGTTAGGGGTGGGGGGAGCATACATGACATACTGTACATGACATACTTTTAAGTTTAATCTGCATTATGAGCATTTTCTCCATTTCTTTCTAAAGTTTAGAAGTCTAGACAATAAATTAAAACAATAAATCAAGTAGTGTTTGCTGATTTCTGAGGTAGAAATGTTCACATTGAAAATTTAATAATCAATCAGCTCTCAGGCTTTAGCATAACCTTGGACCCAGTATTTCAGAGGATGTACTAGTGAAATAATTTTGGTGAAATCCTGACATTTCCTGCTACAGTATCCCTGGGACTGAGTTTCCTCATCCTTAAAATGAGGACAGGACTAATTGATATTTAAAGTCCTTTCCTATTTTTACAGTACACGAACTGATGAATCTATGAATTTCCAATTCTCTTTGAGCTCAGTGGGAGGAAGAGAAGACTACAAGAACAAGACTCTCTTTTGTCCCCTAAAAATGCTAGTTTTCTTTTTTTACCTCCTATAGTTTTTCAGTGGCTGCATTGTGGATCATAGTATCATAGATTTGGAGCGAGAAAGGATCTTTGAGATAATCAAGTAGAGTCTCCTCTTTTTATAGATGATTGAACTGAGGCTTGAGATGAAGTGACTTGTCTGTAGATTACACAATAAGGGACAGAACTAGAATTTTAACCCAAGTTCTCTGATTCCAAATCTAATACTTTTTCCATGTTTCCTCTTCCTGTCCAAGCTGCCTCATTACCAGATTATATATTCTTAGGCAAGATTCTGAAGGTGGAAATGACCTGCATCATTAAAAACTAAATAAAACTGAATCTCTGCTGAACCGAACTTATTTAAATTTTAGAATTCCAAATAAATAGAGTTATAGAACAAGCCTCTATTGTAACATGGCTCATTACAAAGACTTGGCTAGATAGAGCTTTGATAAAAGCATTTCCCTAAACATGACACAGAGAACCAGTTACACAGAATTAGCTTACAATGCAAGGTTTAAACATTAGCATTAGCTTTCAAAGAAAGTTAGGCCAGGATATTACACTAGTAAAGACAGGAGGTAGAGAAGGAGTTGAGTCAAAAACTGAATAAAAATTCTTAGAGTTAAGTGAGTCTTTGAACTATTATTTAGTCTTCATTCTCCTTATTTCTAGGTCAACTCCACTCTGTTTAATATTTTTTCGAAAAAATTACATTCTTTTTTTAGGAAAGGAAGAAGAGAAAGAAAGGAAGGAAAGAAAAAGGAACGGAAGGGAAGAAAAAAGGAAGAAACAAGGAAGGAAGGAACAAAGAAAGGAAGAAATACAGAGATGTAGAAACTTGGGCTGGCGCAAAACCATTTTTACTACTTTGGCTCGCAGGATCATTTAGATTTCTCATAGTTTTGTTATGTCATAATTGTATCTGAAAATTTAGTCAAGGACCATGCAAATCACATTTAGAAAAAAGTAGTACTCCTCTGATTTTCATTGCATTTGCTTTATTTATAAATGCATTTTACTGTCATTGTAATAAGGATGATCAAATGCATCCACTGCTGAAATGGGAAGCCTAGATTATAGATGTAGTTATAGAAATTTCACTGGTATATGCACCTCTGGCATGAGAAAACTCTCCTGGTACAGGTTAGCAGCTTCCCTATAACTTATAGTCTAAGAGAACTACTTAGATCTCTAAGAGTTTAATAGACTTGCCCAAAGTCACATAACTAGTATGTGACCGAAGCAAGATTCAAATCCATGTCTTTCTAGAAAAAGTAAATATGACCCCCCCCAAAAAAAGTTCATACCTGAAAATTTCAAGCTTACTAATTGTTTAATGGACCCATTATGTCTTACTGCTGAACTAGTAGACCTCTAAGGTTGCTTCTAGCTCAGGATCTATGATTCTATAAAAGTGTGAAACATTAGTGTTTCTTGGTGACAGAAGTTTACTACTGAATTTCAGCATGTTCATTTTCAGCATTGGTCTATGAAGCCAACTGAATTACTTTCTTAGGGAAACTCCATGGAAATCACACTTACCCTTCTTTTCAAAGAGTAGTTTGAGGATTATTAGGAGTACGTTGTTGTTTTATATCAGGTCTGTACAACCTGCAGCCTATGGGCCACTTACAGCCCCAGGACCACTTACTGAACACCAACAGATTTCAGACTGCCTATAAAAAAATGTAGAGGAAATTATCCTTTGTATGTAGAGGAAATCCTTTGGTGTGTTACAAGTGACCTATGTTCTGTTAGCAGCCTGAGGATCACAGGTTGTGCAGGACTATTTTATATTGTGTGATTTGCAGTTGAAATTAATACATTATTTAATTTACTGAAAAGGAAAAAAAATGTTTTGAGATACCAAGAAAATTATAATGTATTTTATATGATGCATAGAGTTTTCTCTTTTGCGTTTTCTTTTTCTCCTTATGACCAGATCATGACTTACTAGAGAAAGAAAAACATCTTACACTGGCTTTTTAAGTGGTCAGCCCCACCTACAAAATTCACTAATACCTTTCTGATTCTACCTGTTTAAACTTCAAGGTTGTATCGGCAATTATGATACATTATTGAGGCAATTCAAAATAATGTATAGACATTTTAGTTTTTTCTTGTCTTCACTGACCGCTTCATTGCCCTTTTCCCCACTTTCTATGCTAAAGCTCACTACAAAGTGTCCAGTGCCTGCTTAGCTTTGCACTGGTTTTATGCTATAGCCAAAAAGGATATCAACATTGATCAGCTGAATTATGAAGATGTCTTTGTATTTAAACTTCAAAATCCAGTGTGGTTGCTTCCTTATTATGAGCTGCATTTTCCCATTGGGAAGATGGACTTTGTTTTTTCTGATTCCTGTCTCATTAATCCCATTAATCCTTATCTCTGAGCCTCTGGGGGAAAAAAGTGGTGGCTATGGCCTGAATGTCAACCTGAGACAGTGGGGAGGTTTGTGGAATCAAAAAAAGGTAGAATGAGATCCTGTTCTCTGCTTTTATATTATTCTGTTCTACAAAAGCAAATTTCAGTGCCTGAGTGCCACACTGACAGCTAATGTAGATATGTAGAATAGAGACAGATCGTGTCTACTGATTTGAGTACATGTTTCTTAAGAGCCTACTAAGCACAGGGCACTGAGATAACAAAGACAAAAAATGAGTCAGTCCCTATCCTCAAGAAGTTTATATCTGGGTTGTAAAACCCTTTAATCTGGAAGAGTCAAATTTGAAAGTGTAGTTATTTTTTCTGGCTGAATCCATTTTGTTTTTGTTTTCATTTGTTTTCCTTTTTTCTCTTTTCCCCTTGAGGCTTGCATACTGTTACTGTCACCAGAGAGAATAATTTAAATGTGAGGATATATTTCCAGCTGTAACTAAGGAAGATGACCCCAGGGAGCAGCTTCCTAAGAAAGTTTGAGAAGTTCTAAGAATTAGGTATAAAATCTTACCATAAGCTTCTTTATGCTTGTAAAACAGTAAATAGCTAGGTGGATAGAGCAGAGGACAGAAAGACCTGAGTTCAAATCTTGCCTCAGACCCTAGGGAAATCACCGAATCTCTCTCAGTTTCTTCATATATAACTTGAGACTAATAAAAGCACCTCACGGGATACCTGTGAGGATCAAATGAAAACACTTTCTAAACCTTAGAGTGTTGGAATCATAACAATACTTTGCATAATTTGCTTAATAAGTATCAGTGTCTATAACTAATGTCTCCCCATTAGAGCACAAGTTTCTTGAGGGCAAGGATTGTTTTTGCCTTTCTTTGTTTCCCTAACACCATAGTTCCTGGCACATGCCAGGGATTTATTACATTGACTAGTGTCCTTAATGTGAGGTTTGCCTATAACTTCAGAAGTAACGGATTCAATATTACCCATCACATAAAAGCCAACTTTAGACCACAGGTAAAGATTTCTAGGGCTACATATATACTACGTGGTGAGACTCATTAAGGAAAACCTTAACTAATTAAATTTTACCCTAAACCACACAGCAAAGCTGCATGTAACTTCTTGTCAGTACATGATGAGCACAAAATAGCCAGGATTTGCTTGAAGTTACCAAATGAGTTTGGATTTTGATTTTCACATAATTTGGCCCAGGAACTTAAAGATTTATTATGAGTGACCAGTTTTTGGTATTTTATTTATCTATAAATCAAAAAATCAAATACCGTACAAACACAGGATGCATTTTTAAAATAACAGTAAAGAAAGAGGGAATACATATTTCCCTTTGAACCATTAATATGACATTGGAAAAAAAAACTTGATGAAAGAAACATGCAAATAGTGCTTTCTCCCAGAGGAGCCTGACTGGCTTTGGATAGCTGGAGAAACACAACCCTGATTATCCTTCCCCATAACAGGCAAAATCTCCTGACACCATCTGCCTGTCCTCACCTACCAAACATGTCTGCTCCATTCTGAGAAAATGTCTCTCTGCAACTTTCTTCTCATGAAACAAAGTTATGAAAATAAACTAGCATTATTCATGAACACTTCACCAAGCCAAAATAACATGTGCAAAATAAAAATAAAATTCAGGAACCTACGTCTCAGTTGAAGCATAACACAGGCCTAGGGAAGAAAAGCCAGCCAGCCCCATAATAATTCTCCAACTTTCACTAACCGAAAGGAGCCAGGCTGGCTAGTTTGCCTCACAAACCTGAGGTTGAGAGAATAGAGCCCTTTTTAGCATCACATGAAACAGTTTTTCCTTAAAAAAAGAAAGAAAAGAAAATCTGCACTCTCCACATAGCCCTTGTGGTTATCCTTGAAGCACAGGAGGAAGACAGCCAAGACACCCCAGAAGAATACGTTTGAGTGAACTGAATGACTTTAAAGGGAAATGGGAAATGACCTACTGAGCAATAATGTTCATAGAGATATTTGTATTTTAATATTGTTGGGAATTTTGCTGCTTATCAAAGTGAGAGAGTAAAAGCATTGGCTAGAGCTGGGTATAGCGTAATGCCACCAGGGAAAGCTCCTTTCCACAGATTGTCAGTTTCTTATAAATCCTGACTTGGAGCAGCCTTCTTTCCCAGTATATTTTATATCATATTTTTAGTTCATAACAATAGGCCTCAGATTTTATAAAGCCCATAGAAGATGCAATTACTGTCCTTAAACAGCTCCTAGTTGAACTGATAAGACCATTGTGTGTGTGTGTGTGTGTTTGTCTATGTCTGCACATGCATGCACTCATGAAATACAAGCACATAGAGACTAACCAATGGTCTTGCACAAATGACCATTTACTGCAAAATACTGAGCTAGATTCTGCCATTTTTGCCTTGGTCATACTCTGGGAATAAGTTAGGCACTTGGACAAGTCATCAATGAAACTTTTATAAGTGAGAGAGAAGTGACTGGGGAAATGATAATCCTGGGGAACAGATCCTGATGGTTGACTTCTTCCTCAGCATAGAGTGGTGAGGGATTAATAAAGAGGAATGTTGCATGCACGCTGTCAAATCCAATCACCAAATTAGCATTTTACTTAATTTTCTTTTTCTTTTAAACAAGGAAAAATTCAATCTGGAGGGAGAGGCTCTCTCCATTTGAAAGTGAGAGACTAGTGCAGTGGACAGTACTGTTGAGTTTTCCATTTCCACGTGATCTAATCACTTCTCTTCTTCATTTAGGATTGTTAACTATGGGGGAGGGGGGGCATTATTAACCCAAGAATGAATCATAGGGATCTCTATTTATAAAGGAACTTAGAAGTCCTTTCTCCCAGTCACCTTATTTTCCCCATAAAGGAGCAGCCCCAGAAAGTTAAATGACTTGCTCTATATCACAGAGGTACTAAGTGTCAGAAATAGTATTTGAATTCAGATACTTTGAGTCCAAATCTAGAAGTCTTTCCACTGTTGTACATGTTATATGTAAAGTCAGTAATACCTCTATATGTAATTTGAAGTTTTGAGACAAATGACTACAAATCTGTCCCTCGTAACCATCATTCCAAATAAAGAGAATCTAGGAAGGAAAATTTAACCACTTTAGCACCTGTGTAATCTTTCCATGAAGTATTTACTACTATCTGACGTTGAGGAGAAATACTGAATAGTATTGGTTATCCTCAACTTATCCTGTGTGTGTTTACACACATACACATACACACATACACACACACACACACACACACAGCCAGTCATTCAGTCCTGTCCAACTCTTGATTATTGCATAGACCCTTTTATCCTCTATTATCTCCTGAAGTCTGTCCAAGTTCATATTCCTTGTTTCCCTGATACTACTGATGGCCTAATGGGATCTGGACCCCTAATGGCCCAGAATTTTCTAGTACACATTCCAGCAGCCCAGATCACTGGCCCACCCCAGATTACTGGATTACCTAGTTTACTTAACATTCCTTTCATTGTTGTACCTGGCCCACCCCAGATTATTTACCAGTCCTTAATCCCATCCTCATCCTTTCTCTGTCCCTTTTGTATATAAGCATCAGTTTTACCCTCATTGAGTTGCTGGTTTACTAGGAACCCTGCCTGCTTCTGTTGGCATTACAATAACATTTGCCCCTTGACTGGAAGAAGGTTTGAGTGCATGAATTCATTCCAGGGGGACACTGCTCAGTATCCTGACACCTTGGGATTCCTAGCAAACCACATTACTGTTTATCCATTTATCTATATTTGTTTGTTTCTAGTTGTTTGCATGTTGTCTTCTCTATTAGATTATGAACTCCTTTAGAACTGGGCCTGTTTTATTGCCCCACCCCCCTTTTTGTATCTTCAGTAAGCAATTAATTTAAGGCCTGATATATAGTACCTACTTAATTATTGACTTGGTCACACATAATTTTGCAGTATTCAAGCTTGTAGGCTCATGGAATACCCAATTTAAATCTGAAAGGAATATCAGAGTTCATCTAATTCCACTGTACCTCCATTTGAAAGACAACAAAATGAGACCCAGAGATGTGTGATACCCCACAATCACATAGATCTTTAAGTAGAAGAGTTGACATTCAAACTCCAATCTTCTGATTCTAAATCGCATGCTTTGTATTATCCTACCACAGTTGCCATTAGAATGTTGGAGTGTGACTAAGCACACCTGATCCCTCTGGTGGTAGAACCAGCCATTAGAGATAATAATGGCTTATTTATTGTTTCCAGTGGAACAAAAGGAACAGGCTCTTGTCCTGACTCTGCAACTTTATCTCCTAGGTACTTAGGCTAGTCCTCCTAAGTAGCAAGTCATTACTATCTCTTACTACTTACTACTATATTATGATTATTAATTTATTATCATTTATTACTGTTATATCTTTAGAATAGTATTATACACACACACACACACACACACACACACATGCACACACAAATGGATATACACACACATCCCCCTATGTATGATGGAAATTTCCTCTTTAACTACTATCTTATCCAGAAATCAGGGAACTACAGATATTATCTATCATACTCACATTTGCAATTTACTTAGTTCTTCGCCCCATACTCTGATGTCTATTTTTAATTATATTCTATAGTTTTATCTTTATTTCTTTGAATCTGAAAGCTGAAATAACACTGAAATTTTCAAAGGTCAAGGAATAAAATTTCTCTAAAATAAATTGTTAATCTGAGTTTCCTCTGCTTCCAACCTCTTTGTAGGATGTAAAGCATACAAACTCTAAGTGAATATAAAAAATAGAGAAAAGTTTGTACACCAATTAGATAAGTGACTACCTTCAAAATGAAGCTCATTTCTCCTCCCAGCAATTTCTATGGGCTCTGCTTCTGACTTTCCAAGTTTTACAACCATGACTCAGCTTCCACCTCATTCTGCAACTTTCATCAGCAACTGAAGCTTCCTCGTCATAGAATATCCAACATTCCCTGTGGTGTTTCACCGGGGAATATTACCCTGCCACAATGTGCGTTCCACCCCTCTCCACTCCCTTCATGAGTTCTTTCTGGGACCTCCACTTTGGGGACAGGTCTAAACTAGGCAACCTTCATTATCCTCTTTACTCTGAATCTGACTGGGTGCTTTCTTCCTTGACTCCCTCCCAGTCTTTTCAGTATTGTCTCCCATTCAGATGCAAAATCCTTGAGGGGAAGAATTGTCTTTCCTTGTGTTATGTTTGTATCCCAAGGTCTTACCAAGGTTCCAAGAAACTAGTTAGCACTTAATAAATACTTGTTGCCTTGTTCTTTGTCACTTTAGGATTATAGGGTACTCAGAAGGTTATCTTTGAGACCAGCTGGTCTATCTGTCCTTCTATTTTGCAGATGAGGAAATTGAAGACCATAGAGCTTAAATGGTTTACTTAGGATCACATAGTCACTGTCAATGCCAGAACTCAAACACAGGTCTGAGCTGATACACTCTGAACTCTGTGAATCTCTACAAAGCACACAAACTCCATTTTGACTTTTCTTTAAAAAATATGTTTAACATTACCTATTGAAAACTAAAACTCAGCTGCTATGTGTTATGTCTCAATGAGGGATCAGGAATGCACAAATAAAAGCCAGAATGTCATCGAATTAGGATATACTTACATATATATGGCATAGGTACTTACATGTATAAATTCTCATCTCTAAAACAGGGACAATAATAGTTCCCGTATTTATCCCACAGGGTTATTGCAAGCTTCCAAATTAAGCCTATAAGTAACTGAAAAATGTGAAGTTGAATCCAATTACAAATCATTACATTATCATCTTTAGTAGGAAGACAGTATTCTGTTGGTGATGGAACTGGGCGACTGTTTACAATTTCCTGATTAGCAAAAGAAGACTTTATAAAGAATTGTAATTATTTAGAAAAATAACTATCATATTAATTTAGATAGAATTTAAAGGAGATAATTCCTCTGTAAGGAAGGAAGGAAATTATTCCTCATGTGGTAAATGTCATATGCGAAGGTGCCATTTCAAAGATTAAGGCTATTTCAAAGATTAAGGCCATTTCAAAGATTAAGGCTATTTCAAAGACAGAAGCAGCTATGTAGTATGGTGGATACAGCAATGAACCTGAAATCAGGAAGACCTAGTTCAAATCTGACCTCAGATAAGTACTAGCTGTATAATCTTTGGCGAGTCACTTAACTTTTGTGTGCCTCAGTTTCCTCATCTGCGAAATGGGTAAAATAATAGCACCTATTCCCTAGGGCTATTGTGAGGATAAAATGAGATAATATTTGGCAAGTGGCTGGCAAATCTTAAAGCATTATATAAATGTTAACTGTTATTAGTGGTATATGAAAAATGCTACTGTTGAAGAATGTAATTGGAACTTTGACACCAGTTGTTATATAACTTTTTAAGGGACTGAGAAAAGAATCTTCTGTTTTTCTAATAGCTACAGGTTGCACAAAACACTGTCAGGTGGGAAAATATCCAATGGAGTGTCTCTGAGCATGCATGTTAATTAAATAAGCTTAATGATAACAAGAGAATTTTTTTTCCCTGCAAATAGATTTGAATGGGAACATTAAACGTTTGAAGCTGAAGTCTGAGCTGCTCTGTACTTTACCAGTCTTACAGATCTGTCCACCAGCAGGCTCTGTGAGAATCAAATAATTAGACACTCCCCTACCCCCTCCTTCCTGCATTCCACATGTAGAGAAATGGAAGTCCTCTCTCTCTCTCTCTCTCTCTCTCTCTCTCTCTCTCTCTCTCTCTCTCTCTCTGTCTGTCTGTCTGTCTCTCTTTCTCCCTCACCCATCTCCTACTTCTAAACTTCAAAGATACCATCTTATAGCTCCCCTCCCTTTCATTACTAGTCTTCTAGAACTCTTTTTTTAAAAAAACTTTCTCTGCCTCTACTGGCTTCTGATCTCAAATCTCTCCTGAAACTGCTTTTGATGAGCTCACTCTTAACTTCTTAATTGATAAACTCAGTAGCCTTTACTCAGTCTTCATTAGCCCCTATTTTCCATATTTCAGTAGCACCAACATTGTTGATCGCTCCTCTCTTCTACATATTCTCTCCTGTCTTCTCTGAAGCTCCTTTTACCTTATTCTCCTTCTACCTGTTTGACTTTCTTTCTGTCTCCCTTAATGGTTTGTTATATTCTTCTTGACTCTTAAGTGTTTGGGTTCCCTAAGATTCTACTCTTGGTCCTTTTTTCACTTTTGGTTGCAGGATTATGACATCCAGGGGAGCATGCTTCTTCTCCATAGGGTGCTAATGTCTCTCTTTTTTTTTTTGAGGGGTGTATCTTTCCTACAGTTATTGTGCTAACTGAAACACCAAAGGGAAAAAATACTCTACTTCCTATGTTAGCACTTTTAAGTGAGGGTTGGCAGTGAAGGGATACATAATCTTGCCAAACTCTGGACCTTCTAATTCCTATACTGTGGGCCCTGGATTCCAAAATTTTCACTGAAACTATATCCTCTATCAACATATGAGCTTGACTATATAGACCTACAGAGAGTGATCCTTTGAGTGGGCCTGTGGTACATCAAATTTAGTGTTAATAGTAGTACACACTAGGTCTCACAGTATCCCAGGGTCTCTATACAATTCAGTATGGAATAAAATCTGTCTCAGATGCAGTTAATTCCCAGTTATCACCTTAGACTCCATGACTTCAGGCTTCTATGAAGTTTCTATTCAAAGAGGGGTAGAACCTGATATGGGGTTTGAAGAAAGAGAAGGATTAATTTATTTATTCATTTATTTAATTTTAATTTAGAAGTCATTTTTCTAGTGGCAAAGAATTTCACATTAAAAGGGGTACCTTTCTATTGGGAAATAGATGAACAAATTATGATATATGAAAGTAAGAGAAGAATTTTCACAGCTTTCATAGGCAAGACTATATTTCAGGTATGAAGGACATATAGATACATAAGCCCATATCTACCATTACATTTATATCTATCTATATAAAATGTGTATATTACTAAATGCAAAGCTCCATCAATAGATCTGTCTATTTATCTAACTTGTATGTCTTTCATCAGCTTCAGTTCCATATCTCAGTCTTTGTCCATGTGTCCTATTATAACCTCTGACTCATTAGTTAATAAAACTTAACTCATCTTCCCTCCAACCCCACTAAAATCCCTGTACATGCTACCTCCCTTTTTCTATTGATGATATAATAGCACCTACCTTACAGAACTGTTGTGGAGATCAAATTAGATGATATATGTATATATGCACATATATGTATATCTATAGATATAACATTTTAGGAACCTTGAAATTCTATATAAAGGTTAGTTATCATCACCAGCATTGTCATCTTCATTAACATCATCACCACCGTTATTCTTCTAAGTCATTTAAGCTCAGAATTTCAATACTCTTTCATTGTCCTTTACATCTTTGCCTTCCAGTGATTTGCCAAATTCTATCAAAGCTATTTCCACAACAGCTTTCATAACCATCTTTTCCTCTTCACTCACATTTCTGCCACACTGGTTCAGGTATTCACTATCACTTGTATTATTGAACTAACTTTTTAACTGGTCTTCCTGAGTCCAACCCCACCCTCCATCATGTCAAAAATATTATTTAGTGGCTCACAAGTGTCTGTCGAATAAAACTCAAAGCCCTCAGTCTAACATTTGAGGGCTTCCATAGTCTGACTTTGACCTAGCTTTATGCTTTCATGCTAGCATCCTTCACATTTCCTATATTCTAGCAAAGTTGGAATACTAGCTGTGCCCCCAGATTGGTCTAAATTGTCCCAGCTCTAGTCATTTGGATAGGCTGTCCTTCATGCCTAGAATACAACTTTGCCTTACTTAAGCTGTGAAAATGCTTCTCTTACTTTCATATACCATAATTTATTCATTCAGTCCCCAACTGATTTGAACCCCTTTTGATTTCCAATTCTTTGCCATTAGAAAAATAGCTTTTAAATTAAAATGAATGAATGGGAAAATAAATAAGTAAATAAATCCTTCTCTTTCTTTAAATCCCATATAAGGTTCTACTACTTTTCGAATCCTTTATCATACCCCTCCAACTAAAAGTGAAAATTTTCTACTGAATCTTTTTCTATAGTTTTTTTTTTAACTGAGCCTCTCTTTTACTTCTGTTGCTTTCCCCACCTGTATCGTACTCCTCTATGTGTATATTGTATCATCTGCAATTGGACTGTAATCTCCTTATTTTTCACTTTTGTTTTCCTAGCACCAAGCACAGCTTCTTATACACAGTAGGCATTTAATTAATGTTGGTTGCATCAATGTGACTTTCTTAGGAAGCATAAATCATGCTGTGAGGTAATATAATCTTTGTCTATTTCATGGCATTTGTGGGAGTCATGACTTTTCCATATCTCCTGGGATTTTAGAGAATCATCATGCATGAAAGAATAGTTTGTGAATCCCACTGAAACTACATTTTAATTCTCATCTCTTTGCCTTCCTCTGTGTACTATACTCAAACCCATAAAAGAGAGATCTTCATCTCACCCATTTTTCGATCAGTTATAATCAGCAGGGAGTCATGTGCTCCTACTAATCAATTTTCTCAGCAGGGCTTCCCATTTCTGCATCCCTTTTCTCATCTGTCTCTCTCTCTCTTTCTCTCTCTCTCTCTTTCCCCCCCATATATATGTATATACACACATATACACATGTATATATTTTATATATAGGTGTATGTGTATATATACATATATACATAAATATGTACATGCACATACATGTATATATCCAGTAGAGACACAAGTTTTCAAAGTACATTCTACATGGAAGAGCACAAAATGAGATCCTTATTTTTAGGAAAGAAGAATGTCTCTTATATCAGGGTCATCTGACCTATTAGTATCAGTTGAAAGACAGGGTCTGTCTTTTCTTTCCCCTGGTGTTAATGAGAATGGGGTAGGACTGACTGAGGCGAGGGATCTGGTGGGGTCTGCATGAGTGCTGGGATATGAAGCTTCTATACATGGATCTAGGCCTCTGAGGAAGTGTTTCGTTGTTGTTTTTGTGGTGGTGGTAGTGATGGTTGTGTGTGTGTGTGTGTGTGTGTGTGTGTGTGTGTGTTTTTAAATGTCAGGAACCTTAAGCTCAATCTGTCTTAAATTGAATTTATTTTCTTTCATCTTAAAACTTCTCCTTTTCCTGATTTGTCTGTCTCTGCCAATGGTCCCAACATTCTTCCAGTCATACGTGTTGATTAAGATTTCATTCAAGTCCCCCATCCCTTGAGAAACCCATTCTTTTGCCAGTTCTGTCTCTGTAATATCACTCAAATCTATGTCTTCCTTACCTTGTATACTGTAATCATCCTTATTCAGACCCTCATCACCTCTAATGTGGATTCTTGTCCCTGCTTTCTATTACAGTAGTCTCCATCATTCCAGTCTCTCCCTCTCCAATCCATCCTTCACCAGACTGCCAGATTAAGAATCTTAATTCAAAAACTGACCTCACTGCTCAAAACCATGTATTACAAGGGGAAAAAAGTCCATTCTCCTTAGGCTTATATTGAGGCCCTATATATATACATATATATATGCACACATTTACATTCATTTATACACTGTTATCAGTTTTTCTATTGCTTATTGTTTGGCATCCTTTTAGGGATCTTTTTATTTGCCTTGTTGTAGTAATTGTGTATTGTTCTTTTATCTCCTTTTATTTCATATAAATCTTTCCAGGTTTCTCTAAATCTCTCATTTGCCATTTCTTGTTGCCCATCAATAATTCCATCATATTCATATAACAGTTTACTTAGCCATTCCACAAATAATTGATTTATGCTTTGTCTTCATGCCATAAAAATGCTATTGTGAATTTTTTTGTTATATATTGGATCTCCATTTCTGTATGTGACCTCTTTGGGGTTTATGCCAACTAATGTGATTGCTGGGTCAGAAAACAGAAATAACAGAAGGGTTGGACCATTTTACAGTTCCACCAATGATATATTTATGAACTTATTCTTCTACATTTCCCCTTACATTTATTGTTCCTACGATTTTTATTTTTCATTTTGCCAATTTTCAAAATATGAGTAAAAGCTTCAGGTTTGGTTTTTTTTATTTTTTTTTTAACTTTTATTTATTTTAGTTTACATCATTCATTTCCACGAGATTTTGAGTTACAAATTTTCTCCCCATCTTTCTCCTACCCACCACCCCAAAACAGCAATCCCATTGTATAACCCCTCCCCCAATCTATTCTCTCCTATGTCCTCCCCCATCATCCCTCTGACTTTCCAGTAGAGCAGGATAGATCTCCCTACCACAGTGCCTGTGTATCTTAAGTCCCTTAAGTATCTTAAGTCTTAACTTATATAAGTTAAATATAT
>CM053586.1:119854059-119870001 GCA_028646515.1 Pseudochirops corinnae
TGTTTGGATCTGTTTAATAGTATCTTGATTTTTCATAAAGTCATTAGCTTCCATTTTCTCCATTCTAATTCTGAAGGAATCATTCTCTTCAGTGAGCTTTTGAAATTCTTTTTCCATCTGGCAAAATTGGCTTTCTAAGGCATTCTTCTCCTCATTGGCTTTTTGGACCTCTTTTGCCATTTGAGTGAATCTATGTTTTAAGGTGTTATTTTCTTCAGTCAGGTTGTTGACTCTCTTTTCATGATTTTCTCTCATCATTCTCATTTCTCTTCCCAATTTTTCCCCCACTTCTCTTATTTGATTTTCAAAATCTTTCTTGAGCTTCTCTATGGCCTATAACCAATTCATATTTTTCTTGGAAGCTTTTGGTACAGGAGTTCTGACTTTGTTGTCTTCCTCCCATTATATGGTTTGATTCTTTTTTCCCCAAAAAATGGAATCTAAGGTTTGATGGCTGTGCTTGCTTTGCTGCCTTTGCTTGCTCATATTGCCACTCAATTACTTGACTTTTGATCTCTTTGCCACTGCAGAACTCTGCTTCCAGAGAGGAGAGCTTTGTCTCAAATTGCTGGGGTTTTTGCAGCTGCTGGAGCTATTAGTTGGGTGCCCTCTCTGCTGCCCCCACAAGCTCTGGCTCACTGGTCACATACCTCAGGACCACCACCCAAGACCACAATCCAGATCCAAGCAGGTTAAATCAAGAGCGATTACCCTCTGAATGGTTGCTTGGTCCCCTACAATCTTCAGTCCAGGAGATTTGAAGCAGCCATGTGGAGGTGGCTGCAAGGACACAGAGCCTTCACTGCTTCTTGCTTCAGGGGTAGAGGCCAGACTACACCCCTTCTCCCCCTCCCCCCCAGTTCCAACAGAGTTCAACACTGACATTTCGCTTTGTCTTTGGCATTTATGGGTTCATATTTCTTGAAACTGCCATAGCTGCTGGTGATCCACTCTCCTGAAGTCTGTGGTTGGGGCCACCCTGGGGCTAAAACCAGGGGCTCATGCGAGGTTGGGCTCAGCTCCCAGCACGCTGTGATAGACCCTTCCTGTCCACCTGCCAGGCTGCCTTTGGCAGGAGGTTTCTTTCTGGGTTCTGTAGCTCTAAAATTTATTTAGAGTCATATTTTATAGGTATTTGAGGTGGTTATGGTGGGAGCTCATGGAGTTTTCCTGCTTCTACTCTGCCATCTTGGCTCTGTCCCAATAATATTTCTTTTAAAGCTCATGGGGGCAGCAGAGAGGGCACCCAACTAATAGCTCCAGCAGCTGCAAAAACCCCAGCTCTCCTCTCTGGAAGCAGAGTCCTACAGTGGCAAAGAGATCAAAAGTCAAGTAATTGAGTGGCAACATGAGTAAGCAAAGCAAGCAAAGCAAGCACAGCCATAAAACCTTAGATTCCTTTTTTTGGGGAAAAAAGGATCAAAGCATGTAATGGGAGGAAGACAACAAAATCAGAAGTCCTGCACCAAAAGCTTCCAAGAAAAATATGAACTGGTTATAGGCCATGGAGAAGCTCAAGAAGGATTTTGAAAAACAAGTAAGAGAAGTGGATTAATATTTAAATTTTCTTTAAATCTTTTCTTTTATTTAATGCAATATTTTATTTTGGGTGAGGAAAATCTGGGTTCACTTCTCATATCATGCACTTACCAAGTCACATGATTTTTCCAAGCCTCAGTTTACTTAATGATAAAATGTAGATAATAATACCTATTTTCTTATATGGTTGGTATGAATCTTAAAAGAGATATCTGTAAAATATTTTGCAACTTCAAAAGTGCTATATAAATGTAAAATATTATAACAGAATATATATCTGATCTGAAAAGTCTGAAATGGATTCAGAGGAAAGCCTCGTCTCCTTACATCATGCAACTGCCAAATCTCAAAAATCATGAATGGAATTAATGATATCAGACAAAGTTAAATTCAAGTGCCCCACCCTTCCATCCCCCCAAAAAGAAATATATGTTATGCCAAAAGTTTCTATGCAAAATGAGAGTACATGAGTCTTAAATCTACAGAATTCAGCTCAAATACATGTGACTTCATCAATCCATGGAATGCTCTCAATGATCTAGATTTTAATTTATCCATGCCCACCTATCCTATTTTTCCCAGGTTTTTCCATAAGCTTGTGAGAAGAGAGCCACCTAATGTTCTGAATACTTTTTTGCTTTCTACTGACAATGAGAGGATACCAGTGAAGCATTCTTAATAGTCATCCCTCCTTTTTTGTCATATGACCCATACTTTTCTTCTCAAAAAAAAATTTTTTTTGGTGATTCTATTTATTTCTCTTCTTCAGAGTTGCTGTTTATTCATGTGTTTTAACCTGCTCATAGTTACCACATCTCCATTTTTCTGACCATGGTCTTTCAGTTCTTTAGAGGGAGTTATATTTATCAATAGTCTCAAAACTGTTTAATTCTTAGGATCCTCTGTCCCATTTTGGTGTTACCTTGCCCCCATCACAGCAGAAGTAAAAATGGGACAAACAGGAATAAGGGACATTGCATTTATTTGATTTATGGGATGCCATGGCCAAAAAAATTAATCAACAGATACCTTGTCTAATGGTACTGTGTTTCCTATATTTAATTTTGTTGGTCTTCAGAAAATAGACAGTTATATTGCTGGAGTCAAACTCAAAGCTCTTCCAGCATAGTAGAAACTTCCAGAGTTCATAGTCTGCTGGTATAGCCTTTGAGAACCAAGATATGGTCTGCCAGTATAGCCTTTGAGAACTCCAAGATATAATAAGTCATTAGGGCAAAACTTTATGGAGAATCAGTTTTAAGTATATCTATACCTATACCTATACCCATACCTATACCTATACCTATATCTATATCTATATATCTATCTTTCTATCTATCTACTTGTGTGTGTATATTTATGTAGCAAACAAACGCGTAAAAGAAAGCCTGGGGGGAAGAGGACAGAGCCAAGATGGCAGAGCACAGGCCAGAACACAGCCAAACTCTCTCAACATTCCCTTCCAAATAACTTTAAAATATGGCCTCAAATTGAATTCTGGAGTGGCAGAGCCAACAAAAGTTGAAGGTGAGATATTTTTCCAGCCCAAGACAACCTAGGGGGTCAGTAGGAAAGATTTGTGACACTGGGAATGTGAGGCAGCCTGTAGTGTATATAGATGCAGCACCATCAGGGGAAGCACCAGTGGCCAAAGGTCTTGGAAGATATTATGACCATAGAAGCTGCAACTCCAGGAGCTTGTAGCCTATAGCTGGTAAAGGTGTCAGACAACTGATCAGAAAGAAATTATTGGAAACCCTTTGCTGTCACTGGGTGCAGTTGGTACTAATTGGCATCTCTACAGCTCATACACAGTAAAGAGGAATACTCATAATCTATCACAAGGAAGCAGGATCCTTGGTCACATTTATAAGACAAAGAAGAACACTATGGCTTTCAGCTTCAGAAGATCAGGAGACCTGGTCACAGTTCCATGTCCAAGAGAAGTGCTAGCATTTATATCTGCTGAGGAGCAGGGGCCATTCCTGAGTGAAGAACTGAGCACAGACCAAGAGAGTTATAACCAAAACCTCAAAAGAAAGATGATGCTAATTGGACATAAGCCCCACAAGAATTCCTGGAAGAATTAAAGAAATAGATAAAAGTGTTAGAGGAAAAAATGGGAAAAGAAATGAGACTAATGCAAGAAAACTATGAAAAGAAAATTAATAACATGGTAAAAAGAGGCACAAAAAATACTGAAGAAAATTGCATTTTTAAAAACGTAGAATTGACCAAGTGGAAAAATAGGTACAAAATTTCACTGAAGAAAATAATACTTTAAAAATCAAAATTGGGCAACTGGGAACTAAATGACTCCATGAGACCCCAAGATATGATAAAACAAAGTCAAAGGAATTTAAAAAAAAATAGAAGAAAGTGTGACTTATCTGCAAAATAACTGACCTGGAAAATGGATTGAGAAGAGATAATTTAAGGATCACTGGACTACCTGAAGGCCAAGATCAAAGAAAGTGCCTAGATATCATATTTCAAGAAATTATATAAGAAAATTACCTTGATCTTAGATCCAGAGGGTAAAATAGAAATTGAAAGAATATGGCAATCACCTCCTGAATGGGATTCTGGTGGAAACTCCCAGGAATATTATAGCCAAAATCCAGCACCCCCAAGTCAAGAAGAAAATGCTGCAAGTATCCAAAAAGAAGCAATTCAAATATCACAGATCCACAGTCAGGATAATACAGGATTTAGCAGTTTCTACAGTAAAGGATCAGAGGATTTGGAATATGATATTCCAGAAGGCAAAGGAACTAGGATTACAACCAAGAATAACCTCCTCCTCCACACCTCAATACAACAGTATAATCCTTCAAAGGGGAAATGGATATTTAATGAAATAGAAGACTCTCAAGCATTCATGATGAAAAGACCAGACCTGACTAGAAAATTTGACATTCAAACACAGGACTTAAGAGAAGCATATAAAGATAAACATGAAAGAGAAATGGGGGTTCCATAAGGTTAAACTGTTTACATTCCTACATGGGAAAACGATACATGTAATTCCTTAACTCTGACGTTATTAGGGCTGTTTAAAGCAATCTATATAGACAGAGGGCATGGGTGTGAGTAAATTATTTTTGGTTAATCTCAACAAAAAATGAAAAAGTAAAAAAAAGCAATGCCCTACAAAAATGGTGGGAGCAGAGGTAAAAGGGGATAAAGTATTTCACATAAAAGAGTAATTCAATGAGGAGCTTTTACAATTCAGGGGAAAATTGAGGGTGAAGGGCATTTCACCCCATTCTCATCAGAACTGGTTCAAAGAGGGAAGAATATACATAAACACACACACACACACACACACATTGTTCTCAATAGGGAACATATTGAGAACATTCTCAATAGGGAAACAAGAGAAGAAAGGGATAAGAAATGGTGGGTGATAGGAAGAATAGGTTAAGGAAGGCAGTAGTCAGAAGCAAAACAGACTTTTGAGGACGGATAGGATAAAAAAAGAGACAGGGAGAAGGATAAAAAAGAATATTAGGTGGAGGGAAATATAGTTAGTAATCATAACTGAATGTGAATGGGCTGAGCTTACCCAAAAAACAGAAGCAGATAGCAGAATGAATTAGAAATAAGAATCCAACAATATGCTGTTTACAAGAGATACACATAAAACAGAAAGACATACATAGAGTTTAAATAAAGGGCTAGAGAAGAATCTATTATGCTTCAGCTGAAGGGATAGCAATCATAATCTCAGATAAAGCAAAAGTAAAAATAGATCTAATTAAAAGAGAAATCTGGGAAGCTACATTTTGATAATAAGTATCACAGATAATGAAGTAATGTGAAATTTTTTGCAGCAAGTTTCCCTGATAAAGGCCTCTCTTCACTGAGTTGAATAGGCAAATTATTATCTCTGTCTTGGTTTTATACAGTTACATAGGGCAAAAACAGGTTGAATGTCTTATGTCAGAAGTTAGATAGGTATCTAGGATTTTCTAACTCAAAGGCTGGACCTCTATCCAAAATACCATTATGTATCTTTCAAATTCATTGGCTTTTTTTATACCACCTTGCTGTTCCTTTATACTAATATAAAAAATTGTTTTGCCATTCTCAAATCAGTGTACATATAGGTTGTTTCCAACATTAAAACAGTGGTATTTTGGTAGAATAAGATTTTTTTTTTCCTTTTTATGACATTCAACCTCTTATTGCTCTATATAATTCTATAAGACTAAGAAAGATAATAATTTGCCCATTAAATTCAATGAAGAGTGCCTCTACATTAGTAGTTTCTCACATTTGAAATAAAAGGTCCTGACGACAGAGACAGAGACAGACAGAAACAGAGAAAGAGACACAGGCAGAGACACAGAGACAGAGAGGCAGAGAGAGACAGAGACAAAGAGGGAGGAGAAAAACATACAAGTAAATGTGAAAAGATCTACATATGGTGATGCAGAGTGAAATTAGTAGACTATATATGTATGTATGTATATATGTATATACATATGAATCTACTGGCTATAATGCACACACACATATACAATAACTGCAACTATGTAAAAAATAAATTAAAGAAGGAATGACAGAAAGAAGGAGGGAAGGAAGGAAGGAAGAAAAAAAGGAAAGAAGGAAGGAAGAGAGGGAGGAAAGGAGAGTGACTTGCCCAGGTTCACACAGCTAGTAAGTGTCTGATGTCAAATTTGAACTCAAGTCCTCCTGACTCCAGGCTGCCACTTATCTGCCCTCTATCCCTGTTTTCAAGGAGTTGAAGGTGGGCTGTGTAGGGAAAGAATAGTTAACAGCACAGCAAAAAAAAACATCTTCTCACTTGTGGCATTATTATGGTCTCCTTCATAATTAGTGAAAGAATAAGACTTGAAGTCAAGAAGGCTTGGGTTCAATTCCACTTCTGATGTGTACCCCTAGATATGTCACCTTATCTCTCAATATCTGCCAGCTAACTTCTTTACCCAACTTACAATACTGTAAGTTGCAGAAGAGTAGCTGATTAATATTTGTGGGGGAAATTCTTCATTGGAAGTTCCCTTCACTGATGAAATCACAGGTCTAAAGGTGGGAGAGACAGAATATTATTATATTATGCACTGCTCTTTAAGTTACTCATACATAAACTGTTGTTTTCAGAATGTAATCCCAACACATTGCCAAAAAGTTGCCATTGTACTCCATTGTCTATGAATTATGGAGAATTTTTAAAAAACACAACACTATTTTCCTGCATTTTTAAATGAAAACAAAATGCCACCTTTCAAATAGTGAGCAACTCCTATCCTCTCCATGATGACAATGAAGATACATTGTCAGAAAGCAAGTTACTCTAGTAAAAAACTGCCTGGACTTTCTCAGAGTAGTAAAATAGAGTTGAATTGGATTTCCAAATGTATAGGAATCTAAAACAAATATTATGAGGGTTTTTCAAAATAAAGCTTTTTTTTTTCCTTTCAAATAAGAGTGGAAGAGTTAGGATTTTTTAGGTATTTTTTCCCCTTCATTGCTCTCATTTCTTTGAATATGGTCATTTCTTGTTATTTTTTTTTCCTGTTTGAATCCAAGATTTAATTGGTATATGTAGGATGTTCTTCCTGAAAGCAAACAAGCAAAAAATTTCCACTTTCAAGGAATATCACCAGCTGTTCCATACTTTATCATCTCAGGCATTTACCTGGAGGCACTGAATTTAGTGATCACATAACTGTCAGAGGCAGGACTTGAACCTGGGTCTTCCTGTCATCAGCTTTTTGTTGTTTAAACCAAACTGCCTTTCTTTTTATTAATGTCTTAATGCAAGGGAAACTAGGTGGCACTGTGAATAGAGCACTGGCCTTGGGGTCAGAAGGACTTGAGTTCAAATCCAGCCTCAGTTACTTAACACTTACTAGCCATGTGACCTTGGGCAAGTCACTTAACCCCAATTACCCTGCCTTCCCCTCTCCAAAAAAGTAAATAATAATAATAATGTCTTAACAAATACAAAATAGGTATGATAAGGACATTGTTTTCTAGTCAGTGGTGTCATTCCTTAGACCACAAAAGTATCATAGAGTCAGTAAGAGATCCACTAAGTCTTAGTGGCTAAGAGAAAATATGTAGAGATGAAATTAATCATCCTCTCCCTTCATCTGTTGAAAATCTGAAAATTGTGAAAATTACCCATTTAACTCATTATAAAGCATCTGATCCTCCTTACTGTGTGGCAGCACTTCCTATGAAAGCTCTTGCATATTGAGCAGAGAAGTTAATAAAGATAATGCTTTGAATCCAAACTTTGCAGAGCAAACCCTGAAGTAACATGTGGCCCTTTAGGCCCTCAAGTGTGGCTCTTTGACTGAGTCCAGATTTCACAGAACAAATCCCTCATTAAAAGGATTTGTTCCATGAGACTTGGATTAAGTCAAGGAGCCGTACTCTGGGGCCTGGAGGCTGCAGGTTCCCCACTCCTCCCCTAAAACTTCTCTCTGTGATCCCATCTATTTCCATAGCTTTAATTATCTCTTCTATGTAAGGGAGCCCCAAATCTCAATCTCCAGGCCAACCTGATCTGCCTCCTGATTGCCAGTTCCCTATTTCCCAGAAGCACCAAATCTTAAAACAGTTAAGTGCAAAGGAGAGTTCATAACCTTTCCCCCAAAACCCTCCCCATTTCCTAACTTTTCTATTACTGTAGAGAATACCACTACTCTTCCAGTGACCCAGGCTCACAAAATGTGTGTTATCCTCAAATCCTAACTTTATCCCACCCCCAAACCCAATCACTCTCCAGGTCATGCGGTTTCTATCTTTATAACATCTCTCCTATACACGTCCTTTTCTCCCCTAACACAGCTAGCACCCTGTTCCAGGTCCTCATCCCCTCCCAGCTAGACCATTAAACTATTCTGCTACTTCAAATCCTCCCCAACTCCAGGTCATCATCCACTCAGTCATCAAACCCATCTTCCTAAGGCACAGGTTTGACCATCAACCCACTACTCAATAAATGTGTCTCCCTATTAACTCCAGAATCAAGTATAAAATCCTGTTTGGCTTTCAGAGCACTTCACCACCTGGCCTCTTCCCACCTTGCACACAATATTCCACCTCCTGACACCATGCCTTTGCACCCATTGTCCCCCTTGCCCAGAATTCTCTCTCCTCACTTGACCTCCTGGCTTCCTTCAAGACTCAGCTCATCTGCTTCTGCAAGAGGTCTTTCGTCAATCCCCCTCCCTCTCCTCTTGCTGCCAGTGCCTTCCCTTGAGTTACCCTCCATTTATACCTTATAAATCCATAGCTGTTTGTGTTTTATCTCCCGCACTAGACTGTGACCTCCCTGAAGGCAGGGGGTTTTATTGTGGACTTTTGTTTTTCTTTCCATTTTATCACCAGTGCCTGGAAACAACTACTGAGCCTTAACTCAGCTTGTTGGCTGACTGACTAACTGACTCCTCCCCCAGGTTACATCTTCAGCCCTGGGAATATGGTAGCTATGGATCCTTGCTCTGCTGCACCACAAGTTCACATTTTCCTTGCAAGGATCGAGAGGGAGAGGAGACAAGGAGAGAGGGAGGAAAAGAGACAGAGGACCACAGAACACAGACCACCAGACTTGTGGGTTCCTAAATTTAACCCGCTCATTTTATTGATGGAAAAACTGAAGCCTTAGAAAGGGGGTATGACCTTGCCCAAGGTCAGTCACAATGTGAGTTCCCGTCTCTCTCGAATCCAGGTCTCCTGACTTCCAGCCCCAGATTCTTTCCTCAAATGGCACGGAAAGAGTTTTGGGAGCCCAACCAAAAGAAAATGTAAATAAATACATGATGGAAAGCATACACGGATGAGCATAAAGTAAGCAAAAAAAGCGCTGGAGAACAGCACTAGGCAGTGCAGAAGCGCCCCTTCCCCCATCCCGCCTTCCTCTCCTCTCTTTCCCTTCCGGTCCGAGGTTTTAAAAGATCTCTCCCGTTGTTCTGGGGAGGGATCTTCCCTGTGTCCGCGGAACCTTGGTAGCGAAGGGGCCGGGGCGCCGTCGGATCCCTTAATAAGACGAACCACATGTAAAGAGCATGTAGGGGAGGGAGGAAGAACAGGGGTGCGCGTCGCAGGGAATGGGGCAGACCATCTCACCCTCGACCAATAAACGCGGTGGATCCAGCCAATATTTCCTGGAAGTGGGTTGTGGAGGTCAGGGACACCTGCTGTGTAGCGGGTAGTGCAAGGAGCTGTTGGTGAACTGGTGACTGTGGAGTCAGGCTTCCTGAAGTCCTGCCGAGGTGACTGAGAGAAAAGTCTTGAATAAATACCACCCACCAGATTTTGGTCCATCGAAATCCCTAAACTCAGCCTCCCCAAAGATCGTCAATATGTAGTCCAACTAATGGCCCCATTCAACATGAGGTGCAAGACATATAGCAAGGATGATTATAAAGGCAAGAAACTTAATGCCTGGAAAGGGGACAATGCAGAATGAGCTAGATCCAGGACTCCCAATTTTTCCTTTGCACATCAAGTGTATCGGATGTCTAGGCGAAGTCACCTTCCAAACAGACCCTGAGAACACAGATTATACCACGGAGCATGGAACCACCTAGAACTTCCAGACTGAGAAACTACTGGAAGAGGAAGAGAAAAGAGTTCAGAACGAAAGAGAAAATGAAGAATTAAACAATCCTATGAAGGTGCTGGAGAATGGGACCAAAGACTCCAAAGTGGAGATGGAAGTCCTGGAGAAGCTGAAGGAGCTCGACCAATGCCAGTCTAATTTTGACTTTGAGGCTGTTACAGCAGCACTGTCCAGGGAAGAGGACCAGAGGGAAGTGGAGGCCATGGTAGAGCAGGCCTGGAAATGGCGACTGGTCAAAGATTCTGACTGTGATAAAGAGCCGGCCCTGACACTTTCTCAGCTGCCTATTCAGGACAACCAATGTCTGGCATAAGAGCTGGGACGGCTCTACAGAAGATACTGGAACTCAGCCTTGCTTCCTTTGGACTCCTACCCCTTATACTCATCAAGCCCAGGCAGACAGTACAGAATTACTGGGTAGGTGTGGAGTTACTTCTTGCTATCCTTGGAACTTGAGGGCCTTTTTCTCCCTGACAGGGCCAGAATTAATTTACTTCTGTTGCTGGTAGGTCATTGATCACATACCACAGAGAATGGTACTTTTCATCAGTGCCTAGTGCTAACCCATCATATGTGGTAGGTAGGTCTGCCTTCCCCTAGCTCCATGCCAAGATTAACTGATGACACTTGAACCTTTGAGAATTGACTTATTAGATATATAATGCCCTATCACAACAGGCATCTTCTTTTTCACTCTACTTTCTGCCCAGATCTAAGCACCAGATGAGGCAGATTTCAAGACCAACAGTGCTGCAAGTGGCCAGATCAGGCCAGCCCAAAGGTCCCATCCCTGTTTTTCCCTCCTTCTCCCCCAGTCCTATGGGCCCCACCTGATTTGTATCTGCAAGTCAGTATCTCAAACTAAGTAAAGAAAACCAAAAGGATTTGTGAGTATGCTGAAAAAAAATGTTTTGGAGGCTTATAAGAGGGCCTGCACATAAGTATAACTACAGGGGATCAAAATAATCTCTTTGTTTCCTGTAAAAAAAGAAAGAAAGATAATACTATTCCAATTGATTCTGATAGCCCTGAGTAGAGATTTTGCTAGTGTTTATCTAGATGATGATCTCTTTGACACACAACCACACAACAACTCCTGTATGTGGCCAAGAGCCTCTTCCTTTTTTTGGAAGGAATAGTATAGAGATTTGTGGATGAAAGGATTCCTCTCTTAAAACCCTTTGGTACTCCGTGCCTCGAAAAAGGGGTGTCTGGATTAAACTGAGATGGTGAAACCTTGTGAACAGTATCTTAGCCCAAAAGGAAAAAAAAAAGCTGGGCAAATTGTTTTAAGCACTTTGAAATAAAACTCTCTCACTCAAAAAAAGTCTACTGAGCAAAAATGTTAGATTAATCGTTCAGGGTTCAATATGATTTGTGAGTAATTGTAGAATGATGGCAATTAAAATTCACTTTCTACCAACCAGGCAGCAGTGCCTGCCTCCTGCTTCAGAGAGACCAAACATTTTTGCCGATTAGCAAACCTCTGTAATCTATTTGAATGTACAGGTGACATCTCTCTTTGAGTCTTCAGGACCCTGGGACCTCTGGGAGATGTGCTGTGTCATAAACTTGAATGATGAAAAGGCAATAGGCCTCCTTCAGACTCTAATTGGAACCACTCTAGGCAGCACAAGAATTGAGCAACCCTTTATTATTCCATCTAGCGTGTTTTTTTTTTAAATTCACAAATCATTTATCAGTATCGTTTAGAAGATAAAAAATGATAGTAAGAGCCAAGATATTTGGCACAATTCCTTTGGTTTGTTATCCAAGGGTTTTGTGTATAGTTACAAAAGTACAAGGAATGAAGTCATACCCTGGAGCTGGTGCAAAAGGGAGTTCTCTCTTCAGTTCTGGCTGAATTCCCAGGTTTTCTGCCAGTGTGGTCCTACCGGAATCTGTCACAGTGCTTTCTGTCACAGTTATAAAATACTTTCGGAGAAACATAAAGTTTTTATGAGAAGAATAACTAAAAGACATGACTTAGTATAAGACTGGGGGCTAATATTTTCACTCCTAGACTGACTTTGAGGGTGAGAAGTATGGGGCCAACAAAACAAAACAAAACATGTCTTTAATTCTTTTTGCTTCTCTTCATTCAAAAATGGAAACTCTTAGAAAAACTATACCAGAAAAAGTTTATGGACTCACTAGACTGAAAGAATGGTTCTTCCTATTTCAACTAGGTCCCAATCTCCATGATTTTTTTTAATGAGGATAACTGCTTTGGGAACAATATTTTCTTCAGTGGATATTTGCCCTTTTCGTGGAATATTTATTTAGAACTGCCTAATTCAAAATGTCAGTTGAGGTTTAGAGTCCCTTCTGAAGAATGGGAATATGAGAATGCTAAGACTGTGAGCTGTCAAAAACTATTTTAAGTGCCCTGGTTCATCCAGTAAATGTCGTTAGTTAAATTGGATTTGGAAGATTTTTCCTCTTCCCCCTACCCTTTTGTGATGAACTGAGAATGATTATTATACCTATGATACTCCTGACTTTCCTTTTTTGTAGAAGTCAGGGAGTCTTACTGATCTTGAAGTTTATTAGAGCTTTAAGCTGTCAAGTTATTACTGTCAGTTTCAAGAAAAGAAAGAGTTACTGATGTAAAATTAATTTATTGAATGGAATTGTTTTGCCCCTAGGGAATAACATCACCACTTAATTTAATTTCCCCCATCATATTGTCTCATTTGCAGAGGAAAAAATAACTTTCCTTTTTAACAGAATAAAGTGCATTTGGTGAACTTGTCCTTAGAGGTTTTTCTTGGTTTAGATTATCAGTTGTCATAACAACATGAAAACCTGCGCAGTGACTTTTACTGAATGAATTTGGAAAATACTGAATTATACCAGGATTCAAATTAAGAAGTTGAATAGACAGAATTGGGGTATATGAAAGCATAGAATGTCTATGATGTTGTATAGAGGAAGTTAAGTAGTGAATAAAGTGCTGGACCTATAGTCAAGAAGACCTGAGTTCAAACATGACCTCAGATACTTAATAGCTGTCTGACTCTGGGCAATTTACTTAACCTTTGTTTGCCTCCGTTTCCTCATCTGTAAAATGGGAATAAAAATCACTTCTTAGCATTGTCATGGGGATCAAATGAGATAATATTTGTAAAGCATTTTGAAAACCTTAAAGTTCCATATTAATGCTAATTCCATGTGCTATCCATTATAAATAGAATTTGGTCAACTTTATCAAGGTTTTGCTTCCTTTGTTGGAACAACTCTAACAACACTGTTGACCAGAAGATATTAGATATACTCAAAAAGCACTTTGAAAATGTCTGTCTTCACAGCTGTCAATAATATTATCTGTTTTTGCCAAGTACCATAACTAGTCTCCTTCCATTTCTGCTATGATGATATAGCAGAGGAGCAGGAGAGAGAGCAGAAGTGCTAAATATCATATAGCTCTTGGAAAGTTGGTAAACTTTATTTGACTATTGCTACTTTGATGTGAGATCTTTGTCCAATGGCTAATAAGTCAATACACTGTTATAGAAAGTAAATCAAATCATCCTTGTCATTCTTACTACAAATAAAATCAGAAGAAAGACGGTAATTGCAACTAGGCAGAATATTGGACCCTTGGAGAAGCAAAAAAAAAAGTTGGCAGAGTAAATTTCATTATATTCCAAAAATAATGAAGTATTATTTTGTGGAGTATTTATACTGAAGTACTAATGAAAAATATTTTCAAAAAGACCACCATGAAAATATGTATAGCTTAGTAGCAATATCAAACTCTGAGAGTAAAGATAAGGAGAAATTCTGCAAAGAACATAGGAAAAATAGCATTTATACAGCATTACTCTATTCCAGACATTGTGTTAAGCATTTTACAAATTTCATCTCATTTGATCCTCACAATAATCCTGCAAGGCAGGTGGCTATTACCCTCATTTCACAGTTGAGGAAACTGAGTCAAATCAAACAATAGCTGTGACTTGCCAGTCACACAGCTAGTAAATGCCTCAGTCTGGATTTGAATTCAGGTCTTCCTGACTCTAAGCCCAGTGCTGTCTCCTCTGAGCCACTTAGCTGTCTCGACCCTCCAAATTAAATCACCATAAACTCTGATGGTTTGTTGCCTCAAATACAAATGTGGGAATATGTGAAGGTCTGGAAAAATATATGGAAAATGATGATTAAAAGAAAAGAAATGAAAGAGTTAATCTGTAGTTTATTCATAATCCTCATACATTTATATCATGAATGTTTTCATTTGGGAAAGAATTGGTAGGCAGCGAACATGGTAACAAAACACATCTCACACACATACATAAAGAATTAATTATATTCTTTACAAGATATTAAAAAGACTTCTTGTTGTTTGGGGAGCTATCCCCAAATCACTTGATTGAATATAGTCAGATCATGGACTGTCAGGGCAAAGAGCAGAATTAATTAGTAAAAAGTTAGAATGAATAGTAATGAGAAAAAGATATGACATAGAACTGAAACAACTCAGTCTTTATTTATTAAAACAAATAATTCATGGTGGAGCCAAGATGGTGGCGTAGGAGCAGTAACATATCGTAGCTCTCACATAGCCACCTCAAAATACCCATAAAATATGACTAAACAAATTCTAGAACTCCAAAACACACACAAATATACTTTCCACTAAAGTCAGCTTGGCTATGAGGAACCATCTCAGCTCTGCGAGCTGAAACCAGCCCAGCCTGAAACCATGGCTTTGTCCCGGAGGTGGCTGGACAAGAGGAACCAACCTCCCGAGCTTTGGGAGAGCAGATCTGTGGCAGCTGTGGCAGTTCCCAGAATTAGGTTAGTGGAGCTCGGCTAAAGCGGGAGAGAAAAGTGGGTCTGGCCAAACCACCTCCAGGGCAAGGAGGCTGCAGAAGCGGAGGTTATGCACCCACCTCCACACTGCTACTTCAGAGCTCCTGGCCTGCAGACTGTGGGGGGACCAAGCGATCGTTCAGAGGCCAAGTGCTGTCGCGTTGAGCAGCTTGGATCCAGATCGCAGTCTTGGGCCAGGGTCCTGGGGTTTTTTTTTTCAGTGAGCCAGAGTTGGGGAGGGACCCGGCAGCCTCCTAAAAGCTCCGGCATCTGGGAAAACCCCAGTGATTTGGGACAGAGCTTTCCTCTCTGGAAGCAGAGTTCCGCAGAGCTATTAAAAAAAATTTTCAGTGACCGGCCAGCCATGAATAAGCCTAGGAAACAAAGTAAGAACAGTAACCAAACTCTTGATTCCTTCTTTGGGAAAAAGAAGGATCAAAGCAGGGAATGGGAGGAAGACAACGCAGTCAGAACTCCCTCACCAAAAGCTTCCAAGAAACATGAAGATTGCCTAAAAGCTAGAGATCAGCTTAAAAAAGATTTTGAAAACCAAATGAGAGAAGTGGAAGAAAAATTGGGAAGAGAAATAAGAATGATGCAAGAAAATCATGAAAAGAGAATCAACAACCTGAATGAAGAAATTAACACCTTAAAAAATAGATTAACTCAAATGACAAAAGAGGCCCAAAAAGCCAATGAGGAGAAGAATGCCTTAAAAAGTTGACTTTGCCAGATGGAAAAAGAATGTCAAAAGCATGCAGAAGAGAATAATTCCTTCAGAATTAGAGTGGAGCAAATGGAAGCAAATGACTTTATGAGAAATCAAGATACTATCAAACATCCAAACAAATGAAAAGATAGAAGGCAACGTGAAGTATCTCCTTAAAAACACCACTGATCTGGAAAACAGATCCAGAAGAAACAATTTAAAAATTATCGGACTACCTGAAAGCCATGATCAAAAAAAGAACTTAGAAAGC
>CM053586.1:119870501-119887910 GCA_028646515.1 Pseudochirops corinnae
GAAAGAAGGACCTTTCCTTGGGTATTCAATGCTGAGTTTAACCTTGTAACTTAAGGGTGGATGGCCTTTTGTGTTCTCATGCCCCTTTTGAGATTCAGGGGTGAGAAGCCTTTGAGTTTTTTTTGTGCTCAGTGATTGACCAAATGAATGTACTTTGTTTATGGTTGGAGACTAATCTCTATTTGAGAGGAGAGACTTTGACTGACTAAATGAATGTACTGTCTAGGGGTGGAGTAATACCTGGATTGAATTGAGAATTTACTTGCGAAAGGAACAAGTTATACTCTATTTTGACTTTTTCTGTTCTATGAACGTTTGCTGAATAAATGGGGTTTACTATGCTGGTAATCCGAACTTTGGAAGTTCCCTTTGCTTGACATTACAAATGGATGGGAATGCATAATTATAATTCAGATCAACACTACATATACTATTGTGGGCAAGAAGAAATGGAAGGGCCCTCATAGTCAATAAAAGAGTGAGAAAAGCAGCACCAGGGTATAATCACAAAAATAACAGAATGTTATTTGTTTAAATTCAAGGCAAATGAATTAAGATCACAGCAATAAAAGTCTATGCTCCAATCACTGGTACTAAAGAGGCCAAAGTTGATCAGTTCTATGAAGACCTACAACATCTTCTAGAAATAACAACTAAAAAGGATGTCACATTCATCATAGGGGATTGGAATGCTAAAGTAGAAAATCAAAAGATAATTGGAATAATAGGAAAGTTTGGCCTTGGAGTACAAAACGAAGCAGGGCAGACATTAATAGAGTTTTGTCAAGATAACTTGCTGGTCATAACAAATATTTTTTTTAACAACCCAAAGGGCAACTGTACACATGGATATCACTAGATGGTCAATACAGAAATCAGACTGATTATGTACTTTGAAGCCAAAGGTAAAGAAGCTCTACACAGTTAAAACAAGGCCTGGAGCTAACTGTGGCTCAGACAATGAGCCTCTTATTGCAAAATTCAGACTTAAACTGAAGTAGAAAAAAACCATCAGACCATACATATATGGCTTAAATAATATCCCTTATGAATATAAAGTAGAAGAGATGAACAGATTTAAGGGATTAAATCTGGTAGCAGAGTGTCTGAAGAATTATTGACAGAGGTTTGCAATACTATATAATAGGTAGTAACAACAAAAAATCCAAAGAAAATGAACAAGAAAGCAAAACGACTATCTGATGAGGCTTTATAAACAGCTGAGGAAAGAAAGAAAGTAAAAGGGAAAGAAAAAAAGGGAAATATATGCTCAACTGAATTCAGAATTCCAGAGAATAGCAAGGAGAGATAAGAAGGTCTTTTAAAATGAGCAATGCAAAGAAATGGAAGAAAACAATAGATTTGGGAAAAACAAGAGATCTCTTCAAGAGAATTAGAGATATCAAAAGAAAGTTTCATACAAAACTGAACATGATATAAGACAAAAATGGTAGGGATTTAACAAAAGCAATAAAAAGTAAGAAGAAGTGGCAAGAATGCCCAAAAGAACTATGCAAGAACTATATTAACATCACCAATAACCAGGATTATATGGTTATGGATCTAGAGCCAGACATCCTGGAGAATGAAGTCAAGTGGGTCTTAGGAAGCATTGCTAACAATAAAGCTACCAGAGGTGATGAAATTCCAGCTGAATTATTTAATATCCTAAAAGATGCTGCTGCTAGAATGTTGCAATCAATATGCCAGCAAATTTGGAAAACATAACAGTGGCCAATGGATTGAAAAATATCAGTTTATGTCCAATTCTAAAGAAGAGCAATGCCAAGAAATGTTTAAATTACTAAAAAACTACATTCATTTCACATGCCAGCAATGTTATGCTTAAGATTCTTTATGAAGGCTATGCTTCAACAATGTGTGAAATGGGAATTACCAGAATAACAAGCTGGTTTTTGAAGAGGCAGAGGAACTAGAGATCAAATTGCCAACATTCACTGGATTGTAGAGAAAGCGAGGGATTTTGAGAAAAGAAAAAAAAAATCTACTTCTGATTCATTAACTATATTAATCTTTAACTGTGCAGATCACAACAAAATGTGACAATTCCTCAATGGGATGGGAGTTCCAGGTTATCTTGTCTCTTGAGGAATCTGTATGTAGGTCAAGAAGCAACAGTTAGCACTGCACATGGAACAACTGACTTGTCTAAAATTGGAAAAATAGTACAAGACTCAATATTATCACTTTACTTATTTAACTATTTTGCAGAGCACATGATGCAAAATACCAGGCTGGATAAATCAAAAGCTTGAATTAAGGTTTCCAGGAGAAATATCAAAAATCTCACATATGCAGATGATACCACTTTGATGGCAGAAAGTGAAGAGCAATTAAGAAGCTTCTTGATGATAGTGAAAGAGGAGAATATAAAAGCTGACTTGAAGCTTAACATAAAAAAACTAAGATCTTGACAACTGGTCCCAGCACTTCCTTGCAAACAGAGGAAGAAGAAATGGAAACAGTGTTAGGTTTTATATTCTTGGTTTCAAAAATCACTGCAGACAGTGACTGCAGCCATGAAGTTAAAAGATGCTTGCTCCTGGGAATGAAAGCTATACCAAATCTGGAAAGCATGCTAAAAAAGCAGAATAATCCTTTTGGTGACAATATATATATAAATATAAATATATACACATAGATCTTTTCCCTCTATCTTTGATTTCTTTGGGGCATAGGTCTAGAAATGGTATAGCTGAGTCACAGGATATGTGCAGTGTGGTAATTTTCTGTGGACAGGTCCAAATTGCCTTCCACAATGACTAGACCAATTGATAGTTTTATCAACAAGATACTAGTGTACCTATTTTCTCACAGTCCCTTTGTTATTTTCTTCATTGTCATGTTCATTTTGATTAGGTTTGAGGTAGAACTTCAATGTTGCTTTAAATTCCATATCTGTAATAGGGATGATAATCACATAATTGTCAATAGTTTAGAAAAGTTATTTCCTTTGAAAACTGTTCACATTCTTTGACATTTATCTTTTGGGGAATAGTTTTTAATATGATAAATTTGAATCAGTTTATCTGTATTTTAGACATGAAAACTTGAGCATAGAAAATCATTGCAAAGATTTTGCCCAATTACCTATTTACCATAAACTTTTTTATTTATAAGCTTTCTGCAAAGAATTCTTAAATTTTATATAACCAAAACCATCCATTTTATCTTTTTTTTGGAAAAATTATTTACTTATTGGTATTTATTTAGTATTTTATTTTTCCACAGTTAAATTTAAAAACAATTTTTAACATTCATTTTTAAAACTTTGAGTTCCAAATACTCTTCTTTCCTCTCTCCTCCCATTGAGGAGGCAAGCAATTCAATATAGCTTATACATGTGTAGTCATGTAAAACATACCCATAATAGTCATGTTGTAAAAGAAAATGTAGACAAAAAAACTCAAGAAAAAATGGAGAAAGTTAAAAGAAATGCTTCAATCTGTATTCAGACACCACAAGCTCTTTCTCTGAGGATGGATAGCATTTTTCAAATAAGTCCTTCAGAGTTGTCTTGGATCATGGTATTGCTGAGAATAGCTAAGTCATTCATAGCTGATCATCTTACAATATTGCTGTTACTCTGTACACAATACATTTCATTTTTCATCAGTCCATGAAGTCTTTCCAGGTTTTCCTGAGAGCATTTTACTCATCATTTCTTATACTACAATGATATTCCAACATAATCACATACCTGGCCCAATTTGTTCAGCAATTCCCCAATTGACGGGTAACTCCTCAGTTTCTAATTCTTTACCCCCAGAAAAGAGCTGCTATAAATATTTTTGTACATATAGGTCCTTTTCCTTTTTGTTTTTTTAATCTCTTTTGGGATATAGACATAGTAGTGGTATTGCTAGCTCAAAGGGTATGCCTGTTTTATGGCCCTTTGGGCCTAACTCCAAATTGTTCTACAGAATGATTGAATCATTTCACAAATCCACTAACAATGAATTAATGTCTCATTTTTCCCACATCCCATCCAACATGTATCATTTACCTTTTCTGTCCTATTAGACAATCTAACAGGCGTGAGACAGTACTTCAGAATTGTTTTAAGTTGCATTTCTCCAATCAATAGTGAGTTAGAATATTTTTCATATGGCTATAGATAGCTTTGATTACTTCATCTGAAAACTGGTATCTTTTGATCATTCATGAATTTGGGAATGGCTCTTATTTTTATAAATTTGACTCAGTTATCTATATATGAGAAGCAAGGCTTTTATTAGAAAAACTTGCTTCAAAATTTTTTTCAGTTACTATTGCTAACTGTATCTACCTCCATCATATTCCCCCCATCCCCATTTATTCTATTCTCTCTTTCCTTTCACCCTGTACCTCCTCAAAAGTGTTTTGCTTCCGACTACTCCTTACCCCAACTTGCCTTCCCTTCTATCACCCTCCCCTTCTCTTATACCCATCTCCTCCTACTTTCCTATAGGGTAAGATAGATTTCTATATTTAATTGAGTGTGTATGTTATTCCCTCTTTGAGCCAATTCTGATGAGAGTAAGGTTTACTCACATCCACTCACCCACCCCATTTTCCTCTCCACTGTAAAAACTTTTCCTTGCCTCTTTTATGTGAGATAGTTTACCCCATTCTAACTCTCCCTTTCTCTTTTTCCCTATAATCCTCTCTCACCCCTTAATTCTATTTTTTTTACATAGAATCCCTTCATATTTCACTCAGACCTGTGCCCTCTGTCTACATCAGTGGTTCTCAACCTTCCTAATGCCACAACCCTTTAATACTTGTATGTGGGCGTATCTGCATGTGGGCGGACCCGCCTGGAGATGGATAGAGGAGTGGTGTCTTGGTTCCTAAGAGCATCGGAAATACGTGTTTTCCAAGGGTCTTAGGCGACCCCTGTGAAAGGGTCATTCGACCCCAAAGGTGTTGTGACCCACAGGTTGAGAACCACTGGTCTATATATACTCCTTCTAACTGCCGTAATAATGAGAAAGGTCTTATGAGTTACAAATATAATCATCCCATATAGGAATGCAAACAGTTTAACCTTATTAAGTCCCTTATGATTTCCTTTTCCTGTTTACCTTTTTATTCTTCTCTTGAATCTTGTATTTGAGAGTCAAATTTTATATTTAGCTCTGGTCTTTTCATCAAGAATGATTGAAAGTTCTTTATCTCATTGAATACCTATCTTTCCTCCATGAAAGATTATACTGTTTTGCTGGGTAGGTGATTCTTGGTTGCCCTCCTGAATATCATATTCTCAGCCCTCTAATCCTTTAATGTAGAAGTTGCTAAATCTTGTGTCATCCTGATTGTGACTCTATGACACTTGAATTGTTTCTTTCTGGCTGCTTGCAATATTTTCCCCTTGACCTGGGGACTCTGGAATTTGGCCATAATATTCCTGAGATTTGTAGATCTCTTTCTGGAGATGATCAGTGGATTGTTTCCATTTCTATTTTACCCTCTGGTTCTAGAATATCGGGGCACTTTTGCTTGATAATTTCTTGAAAGATGATGTCTAGGTTATTTTTTTGATCATGGATTTCAGGTAGTCCAAAATTTTTAAATGATCTCTCCTGGATCTCTTTTTCAAGTCAGTTGTTTTTCCAATTAGATATTTCACATTGTCTTCTTTTTTTTCATTCTTTTGGTTGTTTTACTGCTTCTTGATCTCTCATAAAGCCATTACCTTCTATTTACTCCATTCTAATTTTTAAGTAATTATTTTCTTCAGTGAGCTTTTGGACTTCCTTTCTCATGTGGTCAATTCTGCTTTTTAAGGCCTTCTTCTCCTCATTGACTTTTTGGATCTCTTTTGCCATTTGGCATAGTCTGTTTTTTAAGGTGTTATTTTCTTCAGTATTTTTTGTTTCTCCTTTACCAAGCTGTTGACTCTTTTCTCATGATTTTCTTGTATCACTTTCATTTCTCTTCCCAATTTTTCCTCTACCTCTCTTACTTGATTTTCAAAATCCTTTTTGAGTTCTTACATGGTCTAATATTAATTCATATTTTTCTTGGAGGCTTTGGATGTTGGAGCTTTGACTTTATTGTCTTCTTCTGAATGTATGTTTTGATCTTCATCATTGCCATAATAACTTTTGATATTCAGAGTTTTTTCCTCATTGTTTATTTTTCCACCCTATTACTTGACTTTTAACTGTTTGTTAAAGTAGGGCTCTGCTTCCAGAGTAGAGGGTGCATTGTTGCAAGCTTCAGGAGTTTTGGGTAGCTGTTTTCAGAGATACTTTTAGGGACTTGTAAGTTTTCAGTTCTTCCAAGGTGGTATGATCTAAGGAGACTTGTTTACAACTCTTTTGGTCTGTAAGTGACCACAAGTATTCTTTTCTGCCCTGGAACTGCAAGAATGGTCCTCCCTTTCTTGTGGCTCCAAGCTCTACTATGCTAGTGCTCCTACTTGCCCTAGGACTGCCACCCAGGGCTGGGAGCCAGACCCAAGTATGAGCAAAACAACAGAGTCCTGCCTCACTGCTAAAAAGACCCCTGTAATATCCTCCTGACCAGATGTTTAACACCCTTACTGTCTGTGGGCTGAGAGCTCTAGAAGCTGTTGCTGCCACTGTTGCTGATGATTTAGTCCCTCCCAAGGCCTTCTCAAGGTGTGCTAGGGTGGGGGCTATGCTGGTGCCATCTGTGTTGGACTCTGATCCCCTCTTACCCAGGTATGACAGATCTTTCTTGCAAATGCTCTAAGTCAGTGGTTCTCAACATGTGGGTTATGTTCAATTTGTAACAATGAAAATACATCCTGCATATCAGATATTTACATTACAATTCATAACAGTAGCAAAATTACAGTTATGAAGTAGCAATGAAAATAATTTTATGGTTGGGGGTCACCACAATATGAGGAACTGTATTAAAGGTTGAGGAAGGTTGAGAACTGCTGCTCTAAGTTATCTTTGGTGTCTGTGGGCTGAGAGGTCTGGAAATTGCCACGGCTGCTAGTGATTCAGTAGCCCTAAGCCTTATCTGGGTTTATTGGGGCCTGGTCTATGCTGGCATGGCCTTTGCTGGGCTGCATTCTTCTCTCACTTTGTTGCAACAGACCTTTTACTGACAACTTTCCAAGTCGTCTTGGCCTGGAAATTTGTTTCACTCCATCTTTTTGTGGAGTCTGCTACTCTAAAATTTGTTTAGAGTCATTTTTTAAAGGTATTTGGAGGGATTTGGGGAAGCTCTCAGGTGAGTCTCTGTCTTTACTCCACCATCTTTCATTTTATCTTTTGTCAATCCCTTGTCTAGACTCGCTATCTCCTCAAATTCTGGAACCAAAACCTTCTCAGTTAATATTCATTACCTGGATATATGTATGCTCTGCAAATGCATATCACTTTAGCATTCCTTCTTGTCTTTGGTCTTTGGTACAATTCAGTCAAGTTTATCAATTATAAATTCAGTGCAACTCAATTTGTTGGTGTAAGTCATAGATTTTTCCTTCTCATCACTTATTCCCTTCCTGTTCTCTAACACTATCATTGCAGCATCCTCATTCACTCTTCTCTCTTTTTTTTTTTGTCAGCATCTATTTGCCCATTGTAAAGAAGATGAATCAGGGCAGTCGTCAGTTTAGGGAGTTTTTCTCAATCACCCCAAAAATGGATATAAAGGAGTTATTTAAACAACTTGATGGTGTAAACATGATCACATTATAATGAATGGCCACTGGGCATTGAGGTGGCACAGCAAATAGAGTTCCAGGCCTGAAGTCAAGAGGACTCATCTTCCTGAGTTCAAATCTGACCTCAGAAGCTTAGTAGCTATGTGGTCCTGGGCAAGTCACTTAACCCTGTTTGCCTCAGTTATTCATTTGTAAAATGAGATGGAGAAGGAAATAGCAAACCATTACAGTATCTTTGCCAAAAAAAATCCCAAACAGGGTCATGAAGAGTCAGATACAACTGAAACAACTGAACAAAACTGACTGGCTGAGTAGCAAAACCTTGTGACTTAGAAAAAAAGCAAGCTGGCCCTGCTCTGGGTAGTCATTCATTTGAGAAGAGAGATAGTTATGAAGTCAGAAGACAGTTTTTAAGGCCTTACTTTTTGGCTTTCCCATTATACCTCTTATGAAGTATAGGAAGGGTTTAGGTATATATTTCATTCTCCTTCTCTACTACCAGAAACATAGAGAGATAGGACACCTATGCCAGCATATACTCTAAAACAGTGGTTCTCAACCTTCCTAATGCCACGACCCTTTAATACAGTTCCTCATGTTGTGGTGGCCCCCAACCATAAAATTATTTTCATTGCTACTTCATATCTGTAATTTTGCTACTGTTAGGAATTGCAATGTAAATATCTAATATGCAAGATATATTTTCTTTGTTACAAATTGAACATAACCCACAGGTTGAGAACCACTGCCCTAAAAGGAAAATTCAACAGTATTACTTCCTGAACATCAGTCTTTTGTGTGGGGGATAAGGGGTTCTGAATTTAAGCATCCCAAATTAAAGTTGAAGAGTAAAGTTATAGAATGAATTCAAGACTACAAGTGAAGGTGGAAGTCTGGCAGAGGGACTGGGATTCTCTTGGGGAGATATTAGGCCTCAGAGCCACAACTCCTGCTTGTTCTAGAGCACTGGTTCTCAACCTGCCAAGAACCTTTAATACTCGAATGTGGGCGTATCTGCATGTGCCTGGAGACAGATAGAGTAGTGGTATCTCGGTTTCTAAGACCATCGGGAATATGCGACCCCTGTGAAAGGGTTGTTCGACCCCCAAAGGGGTCGCAACCCACAGATTGAGAACCGCTGTTCTAGAGCATGGTCCTTTGTCTTTCCAAAAGCACATAACAGGCCAGAAGGTTGGTTATGGCAGAAGAATAAGGTGATGGTGGCTATAGGCAAGAAGTGAAGCAACATACATTGGAGTAGCGAACAATATCGCCTAATTTAGTGGTTACCAGGAATGATCCAATAAGACTTCACAGACTAAGGTTAGTAGCAACAATGTGAGAGCATCAATCACCCTGAAACATCACTGACATGTTTTGTTCCTCTTCATATGGGCTTTGCTCACGTGTGTTCTCTACAGATAGGCTTCTGCATTCATGAACTTCGTCTCCACTTTCTCTGCTGATACCATGTGCATTTGTGGGAGAATGTGCCCCAAATTTATGGAAGAAATGTATTCTTGGTATGTTTCTTACTATGCCTTTTCAGTAAACACTTTTGCTTTGAGCTATTGTGACTCCTGCCTGGCTACTAAAGATAAACTTTCTGGTGGAGGAATCATGTGCTATAGTTTTAGGATTACAGAGCTAAGGAGTATGTTTAAACTGGGGTAGTTATCCTCAAGGAGACCTAACCAACAAAGTTTAAGTTGGGAAAGTAGCTCATAAAATCATACACTATGAAAATCAGAAGGCACTTTAGAAAGGACTAATTTCTTATGTAATGATTATATTGTCAAACTTGAACAACAAATGAGATCCTTTTTTACAGTGGTGTGTCCACCCCTAGCACTTCAGAAATACTAGAAAGGAGAATGTGTAGCCAGAATAGGAACTTGAAGCCAAAGTGATTTTAGGGAAGAATTTATTAGACTCATCTCTATCTCTTCCATTCACCTTATCACAAGGCTTGAAACATACACACATTGCCTCATACTTTGAGTTAAGGCATTGAACATAACTGGTAAATATTATAAAAATGCACTGTTATTGTCATATGAAGTTTAGTTTAGCAATTTTTGATGAATGGCAAGTACGGAAATTTGGGGCGCTAAAGTTATAGAGTTATGGGATGCCAAGAGATAATAAGAGGACACTTACAATCTTGAGGAAGATGAAGCAGAGGAGGACAGTGCAGCAAGGATAGACCATCCATTACTGTAAGAAAACTTTCTTCATCTTTCAACTTTTCTGGGGACAACTCTACTTAAAGCATTGCTACTTGTATATTGACAAGTTCCCTGATGTGACTTATATTGGGGCCAGAAATTGTTGGTTCCCTTTTTTCCCTTGAGGTAAGAAATGGTTCTTAGAGCTACTCCTTCTTGGGCTTGTCATCATGACATCTGAATCAAAACATACTGGACCAAAATGGGGGACAAGAGATTGAAAACAATAGTGACAACCTCTGTAGGTGCAAGTTAGGAGAAAAAAAACGTCCTTGTATCTTTATTGTATCTTGTGTCTATTATCTTTAGTCACATTTGCAATTTTGCATTCAACCAAACTACCCTGCAATCTTATAAGTCTAGCTGTGACAGTCATTGCTATATACTAGAATTTTCATGAATCTCTGGACACTGGGCAAATGCCCTGAATTCAACTCTGAGCATCTGCCAAATATACATTTTCCCCCCAAGCTCTGAAAATTGCATGCACCTTTCTGGTTTGCGATGAAACTTAGAAGAATAATCATTTTTAATGCTCATCATCCAGTAACAGAGATGAGGTTGAGGTCTCTCCCCTGTAGTGCTACAGCCAGGAAAGGCTTTGCCTGATTCTGCTGTTAGCCTATATAACTTTCTATTATCTTTTTGGAGGTATAGGTGCCCAATTTAATAGACTATTTCCAGCTGGTATGGAGAATCGTGCATCCTTTCATATGTGAAATAGATGAACATATATGATGCAAATTTTAATGAAGTTGGAATTTAAAAGAGCTCTCGACAATTAAAATAGATATTACATCAAGCAGAAAAATTAGGAAGAGAATGTATTATTGAATTAATTTCCTACTTATTTTTTAAATCATCCTAAAGAATAAGGAAGGAAAGAAAGAGAATAAATGTATAATAAAAATGATACTGCTTATTGTACTACTAGGAAAGTTGGGACATTAGCCTTGTGCATGGCAACAACTTCAGATTATTGTTGTTCTCTACAATATCTCTAGGAACAGAATATCACAAGAGCATGTCAATTTCTTTTTAAAAATAATTATGTGCCTTCTTGGGTTTATTTGTACCAACTTTTAACTCAGTACCTAGCACCTGTCCTCATTAATAAACATTCCCATTTTGCCCCTACTCCCACTTCCCCAATATTACTCTTGGTAAAAAGGTAAGATCAAAGTAACTATAACTTTTATTTACATAAGTATTTCATAATTGAGAGGCAATGTGGTACAGTGGATAGCAGGAAATACATGGAGTCCGCAAGATTTACATTTAAATCCTATATCTGACAAATAATGACTACTGGACACTGAGCAAGTGATGCCACCTCTTAATGCCCATATCAGATTCTCTTAGAAATGTGTTTCTGATACGTATCAGTGGAGGGAATTTCCATACCTGGTAGTTCATTAAACTCATGAAGTCACAGGTCTTTTCAAAATGAATTTGATTATGCTTCTATTGAAGATGCTCTGTACTCAGGAAAATACATAGAATTACGAAATGTTGGAGCTTGAAAGATCATTAGACTTTCTAAGGAGATAAATCTTTGATATCATGGAACATATAATTCTCAGCAAAAAAAGGGGGGGGGGAGATAGCAAAAGTAAAATAGAATTGTTACTATCATGGTAGCTATATGATTGAAGTATTTCCTCTCTCCTGAAATCTTTCAATACACTTCACCTTACATTTCTTGTGAATGCAATGATTTTATGGGCTGTAGTATTGTCTCCATCACCCTATTAGATTATGTAGTTGTTGTTGTTTGGTTGGTTAAGTTGTGTCTGACTCTTTGTGACTCCATTTGGGGTTTTCTTGGCAAAGATATTAGAGTGGTTTGTCATTTCCTTCTCCAGCTCATTTTAAAGATGAGGAAACTGAGGCAAACAGGGTTGAGTGACTTGCTCAGAGTCACACAGCTAGTAAAGGTCTGAGGCTAGACTTGAACTCAAGAAGATGATTCTTCCCAACTCCAGAGCTGGTACTCAATCTACTGAGCCACTTAGCTTCCCAGATTATGTGGCTGATATTTAAATCAATCACAATTTTTAAAGAATTTGTATATACAAAGAATTTGGGTTACATACAAAGAGAAAAATAAACCATCTTTGCCTTCAAAGAGCTTGAATACCACTGTATCCATAGTTCCTAGCAGCGTCTTGCTTGATGTGAGTTATTATGTAGGTTGAGAGAGTTCAGAGCTGAAAAACAACCATAGAGATAACAGAGTACAATCCCCTCAACTGAGACCTAAAATGGTTAAGTGACTGAAGATCATTCATGTACTTAAGCAAGAGAGATGTGATTTGAACTCCAGCCTTCCAATTCCATAGCTAATGGTCTTTCCACTACACCACGTCATTATCCTCAATAAATATTGAAATAAACTGGTGTAAGAAATGGAGCTGGGCTCATTTCCATATCTGTAAATGAGACAATAATAACTGCCCTAACTCATAGAATGATTTTGAGGACTAGAACCACAGATTTTCACAGTTGAAAAGGATTTCAGTATCCTCCATTTTGTATCTGGGAAAAAAATATTCTTCTACATTGTATTTTCCAAATCATCATTTATTTTTTGGTTAAAGACCTTTAGTCATGAAGAATCTACCCTCTCTAAAATAAACCTATTTCATATTTGAATTGCTCTTATGGTTAGGAAATTTTTCTTATAATAATCTTATATTTGCCTTTTTACAATTTCCATTATTCCTACTTCTGACCTTCAGTGTCAAATAAAACAAGCCCAATCCTTTTTCCAAGTGACTAAAGGCGTCAAATCAATAAACATTTATTAAACGGTAAGGGCCAGGGATAAGATGATAGATAAAAATAGTTCTAGAACCCAAGGAGCTCATATTCAAATATGACCCTTTTCCTATTTTCTCTTTCTCTACTCTCTCTCTTTCCCTCTCCAGGTAATCGAGGTTATGTGACTTGCCCAGAATCACACCACTAGTAAGTGTTAAATGTCTGAGGTCACATTTGAACTTAGGTCCTTTTGACTACTGGGCCAGTCTCTATCAAAAGTGCCACCTAGCTGCCCCTCTGAAGATCTTTTCTACTCCAAGATAAACATCTCCATTTTCTTCAACTGATCCTTATATGGAATGAATTTAAGGTCCTCTACTATGCGGGTTGCCTTCCTCTGGGTACTTCCTGTTTATTAATGTCCTTCCTAAAACATGTTACCCATAACACAATACATCCAGTGTAGTCTGACCAGTGTAGAGTATAATAGGAATACGACTCTCACTTTCCCATTCTTAACACATCTTAAGATTATGTTAGAGTGGGAGGGGGAGGAGGAGGTAAGAAAAAAAGGAAAAAAAGGAAATTTACATGATAACTTAATTATATATTTAAAAGGAATAGCAAGTTGTATATAACAGATTGGCAGTTTCATGTGTAATCATCTTTTTGTATTATACTATGTTATGGAAATGCTTGTTTTATTCCATAAATTAAAAATAAAATAAATTTTAAAATAGATTGTGGTAAGCTTTTTTGGCCGTATTATCATAAGTTTGACTCATATCAAACTTGGAGTCCACAAAAACTCACAGATTTTTTTTTCCAAATGAATTTCTTTGTAACTATACCTCTCCTATCTTTTACTTGCAAATTAGATTTTGAACCCAAGTATAATGCTTTATGTTGATCTCTATTAAATTTCATCTTATTCAAGTTGGAACACAGTTCTAAACTACCAAGATCTTTTTTGGATATTGGGTCAGACATCCAGTGTTGTAGTTTTCCCTTTCACCTTCATATCTATCAAAATTTAATATTCATGACATCTTGGTTTTTATCCAAGTCAAGTCAGTAATAGTTTTTGGAAGGACACATCTGATTTCTTCAGTTTAAGGAACTCTTTAGAGAAGAAATTTCTTTTCATGGAAGCAGAAAGACAACTGTTTTTGCAACTTATTATCTTAGAGAACTGCCTGGAACAATCGAAGGTTTAATGACTTGTCCAGAGTTACATAGACAACATATGTAAGAGGCAGGTCTTTACAAACATTACATTAATGTCTACTTTTTGAGGCTGGGTGTTTTACCAACTTAATAATCTAACTGTATGATCTAGCATATAGAATATATACTAGTATATATTTCTGTCTCACTGTTTCTCTTACCTCTCCCTCTCTCACTGTCCCTCTCCTCCCCTTCTCCCTCTGTCTTTTCTTTTTAAATTTATTTCTTTACTTTTAGTAAGTCAGTTCCACAATCCCTTGAGTTTCAAATTTTCTCCCCCTTACCTCCCCCCACCATGGTGGCATGCCATCAAATATAGGATCTACAAATACCTTCACATTAAACATTAAGTCAGGTTGTAATGAAGGATCAAAACCAATGGGGTGAACAATAAGAAAGAGGAAACAAAACAAAACAAGATAAAGATGGAGAGCAAGTAGTTCCCTTCAATCTGCATTCAGACTCTGTAGTTTTTTCTCTGGATGTGGATATCTCCTTCTATCATGAGTCTTTTGGAGTTGTCTTATAACCTTGCATTGCTGAGAGGAGCCCAGTCTATCAAAGTTAGTCATCACACATACATTGTATCAGTAATTGTGTACAAATTTCTCCTGGTTCTGCTCTTCTCACTCAACATCAGTTTATATAAGTCTCTCCAGGTTATTATGAAGTCTGTCTGCTCCTCATTTCTTATAGCACAATAGTATTCCATTACATTCATATACCACAACTTGTTTAGCCATTTCCCAATTGATGGGCATGCCCTTACTTTCTAATTCTTTGCTACCACAAAAAGAGCTGCTATAAATATTTTTATATATATGGGTCTCTCTCCCACTTGTACTATCCCTTTTAGAAGTGGCATTGCTGGGTCAAAGGGTATGCACGTTTTTATAGCCCTTTAGGCATAGTTCCATATTGCTCTCCAGAATGGTTGAATCAATTCACAACTCCACCAACAATACATTAGTGTTCCAATTTTTCCATATCCTCTCCAGCATTTATCATTTTCCTGTTTTGTCATCTTAGCCAATCTGACTGGTGAGATGTGGTATATCAGAGTTGTTTTGATTTGCATTTCTCTAATCAATAGTGATTTAGAGCATTTTTTCATATGCCTATAGATATCTTTAATTTCTTCCTCTGAAAACTGCCTGGTCATATCCTTTGACCATTTATCAATTGGGAATGACTTGTATTCTTATAGATTTGACTCAATTCTCTGTATATTTTAGAAATGAGGCCTTTATCAGAGACATTGGTTACAAAAATTCTTTCCCAGCTTTCCACTTCCTTCTTAATCTTGGTTCCATTGGCTTTATTTGTACAGAAACTTTTCAATTTAATGTAACCAAAATTATCCATTTCACATTTTATAATGCTTTCTAATTCTTATTTGGCCATAAAATCTTTCCTTCTCCATAAATCTGACAGGTAAATTATTCCTTGCTCTCCCAGACTTCTTACAGTATCAGCCTTTATACCTAGATCATGCACCCATTTAGACTTTATTTTGGTATACAGTGTAAGATATTGGTTTATGCCCAGTTTCTTCCATACTATATTCTAGTTTTCCCAGCAGTTTTTATCAAATAGTGGGTTCTTATCCCAAAAGCTGGGGTCTTTGGGTTTATCAAACAGTAGATTACTACTGTGTCTCATGTACCTAATCTATTCCACTGATCCACTACTCTATTCCACAGCCAGTAGCAAGTAGTTTTGATGACTGCTGCTTTATAATACAGACTAAAATCTGGTATGGCCTGACTACCTTCCCTAGCATTTCTTTTCATTAATTCCCTTGATATCCTGGACCTTTTGTTCTTCCAAATTAATTTTGTTACTATTTTTTCTAGCTCTATAAAATAATTTTTGATAGATTGATTGGTATAGCACAAAACATGTAATTTAGTTTATGTAAAATTGTCATTTTTATTATATTAGCTCAACCTAGCCACAAGAAACTGATGTTAATTAGTTAGATCTGACTTTATTTGTGTGAAAACTGTTTTATAATTGTGTTCACATAGGTCCTGGGTTTGTTTTGACAAGTAGATTCCCAAATGTTTTATAATGTCTACAGTAACTTCAAATATGATTTCTCTTTCTATCTCTGGCTGTTGGTTTTCGTTAGAAATATATAGGAATGCTGAGAAGTTATGTGGGTTTATTTTATATCCTGCAACTTTGCCAAATTTATTACCTCAAGTAGTTTTTTACTTGATTCTTTAGGATTCTCTAAGTATACCATCATATCATCTGCAAAGAGTGATAGCTTAATCTCTTCTCTGCCTAATTTGATTCCTTCAATTTTTTTCTTCTCTTATTGCTACTGCTAACATTTCTAGTGCCAAACTGATTAAGAAGGGTGATAGTGGACATCCTTGTGTTCACCCCTGATCTTACTGGAAATGCTTCCAGCTTATCTCCATTACATAATACTTGCTGATGGTTTTAGATAGATGCTACTTATTATTTTAAGGAAGACTCTGTTTATTCCTATACTTTCTAGTGTTTTTAATAGGAATGGGTGTTGTATTTTGTCAAAAGCCTCTTCTGCATCTATCGAGATAATCATATAGTTTCTGCTAGTTTTGCTGTTGATATGATCAATTATACTGATAGTTTTCCTAATATTGAACCATCCTTGAATTGATGGAATAAATCCTACCTGATCAAAGTGTATTATTCTCATGATAAGTTGCTGTAGTCTTTTTGCTAATATTTTATTTAAAATTTTTGCATCTACATTCATGACAGAAATTGGTCTATAATTTTCTTTCTCCATTTTGTCTCTTCCTGATTTAGGTATCAGTACCATATTTGTGCTATAAAAAAGGATTTGGTAGGACTCCTTTTCCTCCAATTTTCCCAAATAGTTTGTAAAGTACTGAAATCAATTGTTCTTTAAATATTTGATAGAATTTGTAAGTAAATCCATCTGGCCCTGGAGATTTTTTCCTAGGGAATTCATTGATGGCTTGTTCAATTTCTTTTTCTGAGATGGGGTAATTTAAGTAATTTACTTCCTCTTCAGTTAATCTGGGCAACTTATATTTTTGTAAATATTCATCTATTTCACTAAGATTTTCAAATTTACAGGCACACAACTGGGCAAAATAATTCCTAACTATTTTTTTAAATGGAGGTGGACTCACCCTTTTCATTTTTGATACTTGTAATTTGGTTTGCTTTCTTTTTTTTTTTTTTATCATATTGACTAAAGGTCTATCAATTTTGTTGTTTTTTTTCATAAAACTACCTCTTAATTTTATTTATTAATTCAATAGCTTTCATAATTTCAATTTTATTAATCTCTTCTTTGGTTTTCAGTATTTCTAATTTAATATTTAATTGCGGGTTTTCAATTTGTTCTCTTTCTAGCTTTCTCAGTTGCATGCCCAATTGATTGATCTCCATTTTCTCTATTTTATTCACGTATGCATTCAGAGATATAAAACTTCCCCTAAGAACTGATTTTGCTTCATCCCACAAGTTTTGGTATGTTGTCTCATTATTGTCATTCTCTTGAATGAAGTT
>CM053586.1:119888410-119907022 GCA_028646515.1 Pseudochirops corinnae
TATGTATTCATACACACATATACCCTCCTATAGAGATATATATGTATGCATACATATATATATGCATATACATTTATATTCCCTTCAACTATCCTCATACTGAGAAAAGTTTCATAAGTTACAATTATTGTTTTTTCCATGTAGGCATGTAAATAGTTCAACTTTGATAAGTTCCTTATGATTTCTTTTCCCTGTTTACCATCTCATGCTTTTCTTGCTTCTTGAAATTATCTATTCAACTCTGGTTTTTTTATCAAGAATGCTTGAAAGTCTTCTATTTCATTGAATGACCATATTTTCCCCTGAAACATTATACAGAGTTTTTCTAGGGAGGTGATTCTTGATTTTAATCCTAGTTCCTTTGATCTCCAGAATATCATATTCCAAGCCCTTCCATCCCTTAACGCAGAAGCTGCTAGATCCTATGTTATCCTGATTGTGTTTCTACAATATTCAAATTGTTTCTTCTTGGCAGCTTGTAATATTTTCTCCTTGATCTGGGAGATCAAGAACCTCTGGAAACTGGCTATAATATTCCTAGGAGTTTTCTTTTTGGGATCTTTTTTCCAAGAGGTGATTTGTGAATTCTTTCAAGTTCTATTTTGCCCTCTGGTTCTAAAATATTAAAACAATTTTCCTTGAGAATTTCTTGAAGGATGATTTCTACGTTCTTTTTTTGATCATGGCTTTCAGATAGTCCAATGATTTTTAAATTATCTCTCCTGGATCTATTTTCCAGATCAGTGGTTTTTCCAATGAGATATTTCACATTGCCTTCTATTTTCCCATTTGTTTGGGTCTGTTTAATAGTATCTTGATTTCTCATTAAGTCATTAGCTTCCGTTTGCTCCAATCTAATTCTGAAGGAATTATTCTCTTCAGGGGCTTTTGAAATTCTTTTTCCATCTGACAAAATCAGTTTTTTAAGGCATCCTTCTCCTCATTGGCTTTTTGGACCTCTTTTGCCATTTGAGTTAATCTATTTTTAAGGTGTTATTTTCTTCAGTCAGGTTGTTGACTCTCTTTTCATGATTTTCTTGCATCATTCTCATTTCTCTTCCCAATTTTTCCTCCACTTCTCTTACTTGATTTTCAAAATCCTTCTTGAGCTCCTCCATGGGCAGTAACCAATTCATATTTTTCTAGGAAGCTTTTGGTGCAGGATTTCTAATTATGTTTTCTTCCTCTTGTTTCATGCTTTGATCCTTTTTTGTACACGAAAAAAGAATCTAGAGTTGGATTACTGTGCTTGTTTTGCTTCCTTTGCTTGTTCATGATGCCACTCAATTACTTGACTTTTGATTTCTTTGCCACGGTAGAACTCTGCTTCCAGAGGGGAGAGCTTTGTCCTAAAATCGCTGGGGTTTTTGCAGCTGCCAGAGGTATTGGGCGGGTGCTGTCTCTGCAGCCCCCACAAACTCTGGCTCACTGGTCACTCACCTCAGAACCACCACCCAAGACCACAATCCACATCCAAGCAGGTTAAAGCAAGAGCAATTACCCTCTGAATGTTTGCTTGTCCCCCTCTGTGCTCTGCAGGCCAGCAGCTCTGAGGCAGCCATGTTGAGGCAGCTGCAGGGCTGCTGCAACTCCGCCACTTCTAGCTCTGGGGGCAGGAGCTATACCCACACCTCTATCTCCCTCAGTTCCAACAGAGTTCTATACTGACCTTTCACTTTTTCTTTGGCATTTATAGGTTGATAATTCTGGAAACCACCACTGTTGCTGGTGATCCACTCTCCAGAAGTCTGCTGCAGCAGCTGGTCAGGGCCACTCTGAGGCTAAAACTGGGGCCCCACATGGGGCTGGGCTTGCCTCCCAGCACACTGTGATAAACCCTTCCTGTCTGCCTGCCAGGCTTCCTTCAGCGGGAAATTTGTTTCTGTCACTTTGTGGGTTCTGTAGCTCTAATATTTATTTAGAGTCATATTTTATAGGTATTTGAGGTAGTTATAGGGGGAGCCATGGAGTTTTCCTGTTTCTACGCCATCATGTTGGCTCCTCCCTAAAATGGTATTTTTCAGTGTCACACAACCAATATGTGTCAGAAACAAGACTTGAACCCAAATCTTTCTGGCTCCTAGATTAGCTTTCTATCCACTGTACCACATACATACAAACATCCTAGAAGAGATATAGGTAAATTCTACTGTGTACTGAGAGAGAAGCAAATACAGAAAATGGAATAGTTGCATTAAGCTTAGCCTCTAATGGTAAGCAGGAGAAAAAGAAAGCATGCAGGTAGATGATAATGATATAGGATTAGAGAATTGAAAGATGGCCAAATCCATTTAATTTTATACTGTTTATAATATCTGGCTAGAGTTTGACATTTTTAGAGCACAAACCAGTGTTCTGGACACTTTGCCCCTGACCAGGTCTGGAAATGACCTTGATCCTGGGCAGTTGAGCATGTCAGCAGAATCTTGTCTCAACTTTCCCATAGGCTATCATTTCTGACAGATTTTGGTATATGTCATTTTATTTGTTCTTTGAGAGTTTTCCTTTTAAACCACAACAATGAGATGCTTGTCATTAACCTGCACTCCAAATGGCCATCGCTATCGATGCATGAATTATGGCAGAATTTTGTCCTTAGATATGAAGGTTGCTAAGAATATAAAAATCACCTTTAAAGTAACAGAGGGGGTCCAGATCCTTCCCTTGCTGCCTGTTGATAACTCAGATTGTCATTGAATTCAAGGGTAGACTATTAACTAATTAAGAAACAACTTAGATGACATCTGGATTCTAAGAAACATTATGTATGAGATCTCATATAATGAGTTTTAGTGTCTGGGTTATGAGGATATGTGTTCTTCTCTGTGTGTGTGTGTGTGTGTGTGTGTATGTGTTTATGAGTGTATGAGTTTCTCCTCTTAAATGAAAGCTGTGTTAGAATATGTGCAAGTCAAATGGTCACATTAAAAAAGCATTAAGTTAAGGTAGTAATCTGCTGTTTAAGGTTATGTCTGGATTTCTTAAAAATGTTAAAGCTGTTTTCTCTTCTATTTACCAATTATGATCTGGGCCATCTTTGGTTCCTTCATAATGAATTCAGCCAACTGTTTACTGAGCTTTTCAAAAGAATCAACTAGTCAGCAAGTAAGAACCCATTAAGAACTTAAGAACCCCCTATGTACTAGGCACTGTACTAGGCACTGGGAACATGAAGAAAAAAAAATTATCTCTGCCTTCAAAGAGTCTACATTATTTCAAGGGAGAAAAAAATGTACAGTTATAGATATGTATAAAATATACGCACAATTAATAAAAGCTATTTTATGGGAAAGAACACTAAAAACTAGGAGATGGGAAAGGATTCATGTAGAATGTACCATGAAGTGGGTTTTTAAGGAAACCAGGGATTCCAAGAAAAGACCACATGACAAAGTTTTCACCTGTAAAAGCAGGTCCTAAAAAGTACACGTATTTCTAAGAAGCCATTATTTTTCACATACTACCTCTCTCCATTTTTTCAGTTTGCTCAATGAGAATATTAACTATCTTTTCCCTGACCATGCTGCAACTTGAATTGACTGACTGGCAAGCCTTGGTGCACTGGACTTCTTAGGATAGAGAGAAAAGAAAGCACATTCCCTTGAGCCCAGCAGCAAAGGATTTAAAATAGAGCATCCATCTCCATTGGGACCAAAAGGGAGGCTTTTTTCAGAACCAAGAAAAAGCAGACATTTTTGCCTTTAAAGATGGTCCACATTGGTTCAAATAGAGATCTGTATAGCAAACCTCAAAAGTCTTTCCTGTAGCCTTTAATAAACAGGGTAATGAAACAAATCAGATCTAATCAACAGTGATTATTGTATGTGAAATCCAACTACTCGAATGTGGTAGGAAAAATCACATTTCAGATTAGATCTATTTTAGAAAATAACAAAGTGAGGATAGGGAGAGACTTATTTCTCATAAATAATACTGACCAGCTTTTCATTTATCTAAACTAGACCAGCACAACTTGGCAGTAGGTAAGGGCCAAAATTAAAGCAGGCTAAACTTCTTTGGGCCGCAGATAGATTTTTAGCAGCTCACTTTCCAAGTAAAGGTATAATTAATGAATAACTCTTTTGCAAATAAACTATATTTTTAAAAAGGGAAATTTCAATTAATATCAATTAATTATACTTATTATTTAAGATTTTCATTTATCATGAAATAACATCAATGTTAATGAAGATTACTTTGCTAAGCTTTACAAGTTTTAATACCTTTTTCAGGTTTTCTTACAGTTTACATTTAGTTAACAGGATATATTACGCTTCTTGTCGGCAATCAGCTTATCATACTCTGGAAACAGGTTTGAAATCAATTTCTTTAGAAATCTGAAAACTAACCTTATTAGCAACCTCATTTTCTGAGTTTACTTTCTTGAAAAACCATTGTTCCCCACTGAAATTTTTCAACAATTTGTATACTTTATTTTTCATTGGTGTCCGTCCAATTTGCTTAAGTCAGGATGTTTAGATTTGAAATGGCAATGAAGATTGTATTCCTTTGGAGCAGCTATTACTTCTTGGCAAAAAAGGTACAATATTTTGTTTCTCATGTAAGTAAACAAGTATTTATTTGTCCACTCCAGATTAAACACTCCATGTTCTGATTGGATCTTCTGTTTCTTTTTATCATCCGTTTTGAAAAGTCACCCCAAAAACTTTAATGTTAGAACCAAAAAATCTCCACAGCTACTGCTCATATACAAAGAAATACTGAACTGAGTGTCTGACCTTGGAGAGAGCACCAGACAGTCATGTCACTTGGAGAGTGGCCACTCAGCAAGGGAGGGGAAGAAGCACTTATGTTCTTGCTGCTCATCACATAGTGGGCATTGGCTGCATTGGTTTGTGGCTGCACTAACATGGGCAGTGGCAGCCTACCCACCAAGTTGCTTGACAGGCACGATAGTGACTAGTGGAAGGCAAGTAAAGTGGGGCATGGACAAAGCACTCATTACATCTTTACTTTCTTTTACATCCTCTACATTTTTTTGCAGGCTACCCAAAAATCCTTTGGCAAGCTCTAAGCAACCCATGGACCATACGTTGTATAGGCCTGATCTAAACCAATAAATTACTAACACATGTGAGGTTCTTTCTCTGCAATTTCATAATATTTTATTAAGCCCTCTGTATAATTTCCACTGGTCAGTGGAAGTGAGACAACTGGTTAAATGACCTTAGAAGATGTATCTGAAATAAATCTATCTACTGCAGCTACAATAAAATATCTCCATAACTATTAATGGGAACAAATTAGATAGTATTTTCAGTAAGAATATTTTATACTAACACGGAATATGTACTATGCATATTTCCAGTGTCTTTAAAATCTAAATCAGAGGTCAACAAGCTTCAAAATGGGAGATGACCCGATTTTGACCCTGTTTCTCTTGCCAGCAGGGGAGGGCACTAAACTTGTATTAATTGTCCTGGGTTCATCTTGGCTGCTGAACATGAGATGATTCCCAATTATGAAGTATAGACTATTTTTGAGGAGTGAAGCTGGAGGTATAGTCATGATTATGGAATATGGTCTGGAGCACATAGAGGCCCAATCAGCTCATTTGGCTAATGGAACTTCCCCATTCAGAAAGTCTGGGAAGTCTGCTTTTGGGAGAGCCTTGATGACATTTAAGGGAAATGTTCTAGAGAAACTTCGGACCATGTGTAGACATTTTGTAACAAGTTTGACTATACTAACCATATGGTTGGGAGGAACTTTTTCTTTTGATGCACAGTCAGAACTGGAGGTATCTTTAGGAAAGCCAGAGTTAGCTTTAGCCTGTATCTTTCCATTTCAATTGTTGATTCTTTTTCTTTCATAGTTTCTATTGAAAGACCATGCTATAAGAGGAGAAGCCTTGGCACCATCTCTCTGCCACACTATTTACCAGTTTCTCAGCAGTTTTTGTCAAATAGTGAGAGCTTATCCACAAGCTGAGGTCTTTGGGTTCAACAAATACTAGTTTACGATAGTCATTGACTACTGTGTCTTATGTACCTAACTTATTCCACTCATCCATCATTCTATTTCTTAACCAGTACCAAGTAATTTTGATGATTGCTCCTTTATAAGACAATTTAAGATCTGGTATGGAAGGCCTCATTTTTCAAATGTATAGAGAACTGGGTCAAATTTATGAAACTAAAAGCCATTGCCTAATAGATAAATGAAATGCAAATTAAAACAATTCTGAGACACTACTTCATACTCATTAGATTGGCTAACAGAACCGATAAGGTAAATGACAAATGTTACAAGGGGATATTGGGAAAATGAGACATTAATGCACTGTTGGTGGAGTTGTGAACTGAATCAATCATTCTGTAGAGCAATTTGGAACTGTACCTGAAGGACTATAAAACCATGTATACCCTTTGATCTAGAAGTGCCACTACTAAGTCTATATCCCAAAAAAAGAATAAAAACAAAAAAGGAAGAGAAGTATATGTACAAAAAATATTTATAACAGCATGAGCTGATGCAAAGTGAAATAATCTGTATACAAATCAACAGTGATATTTTAAGATGATCAGCTGTGAATGACAGCAATATAATGATACAAGACAACTCTGAAGGACTTATGATGAAAAATGTTATCCATCTCCAGAAAAAGAACTGATGGTGCCTGAATATAGAATGAAGCATACTTTGTTTACTTTATTTTTCTTGAGTTTTTTTTTGTCTATGTTTTCTTTCACAACATGACTATTATGGATATGTTTTGCATGACTACAAATGTATAACCTACATAGAACTGCTTGCCTTCTCAATAAGGTGGGTATGGGAAGGGAGGAAGGGAGAAAATTTGGGACTCAAAGTTTTAAAAATGGAATGTTAAATATTGTTTTTACATGTAACTGGGGACAAATAAAATACTAAATAAAAACTAATTGTAAAAATTCAAGGAAAAAATATATTTGAAGCTCTTCCCTCCAAAAAAGAATGTTTTATTTTGCCTATATAAACTAGAAATTTAAAGAAAAAAAAAGAAACAAGCTTTGTTCTTTGCCTTCAGTGTTTATTCTTTTACCTTTTAGGCCAAGGAGGTTGGAGCTTCCAATCCTGTGAATTTAAGATGTCAGGATGTTGCTACAGCATCTCAGTGTTCCAAAGCCTCTGTTCCAAAACTAGTGTAGTAGTGATACTGTGAGTTAACAAGGAATGATTTGGGGAATTGACTTTCTGGTCATAGATAAGCAGAAGTGGAGACAAAGACAAATTTGGCGGGCATGCTACAAGTATATTTGAATTTAGTGGAACCAATGCTATGTAAGAACAGAGCTAAATTTGAGTCTATTCCTCTCCAGATACAGCTTGGCAGAGCAGAAAGTATGCTCTTAAGGTGGTTGGGGAAAATGTCTGTATCATTACTGCTTCTCTTTGACTTCTACTTTCCCCCTCGTCTCATGGTACACTTTTATTTATTTATTTTTGCTTTTTGGAGGACAATTGGGGTTAAGTGACTTGCCCAAGGTCAGAGGGCTAGCAAGCGTTAAGTGTCTGAGGTCACATTTGAATTCAGGTCCTCCTGACTTCAGGGCCATTGCTCTATTCACTGTGTCATCTAGGTGCCCTTCATGGTACACTTTTAGGGAAAAAAATCATTTAATAGTGAATATTATTATTGTGTTGTTATTGACCCCATGGAAATGTTTCTTATTAGGGTTTTGTTTTTTTTTTTGCCTTTTTTTCCCCTCTGGGACAATTTATTTCACTATCTGTCTTTTTTTTTATCGCTGCATTTGTTTATTTTTTTTTTTTAAAGAAATTCTGTTGTCTGTTGTTTACAAAGCAAACAATTTGTTCAGGTCTATTTTCTTTCTAGGAATTATTTGAAAGTTTTTAAATACTCAAATATCTACCTTTTTCATTAATGATTCGGCTTGGATTTTTAGGGTATGTCACCTTAGACTACATCTTGAGTTCCTGTGTTTTGTAGAACATGTTGTTCCATTCCCTCCTACCAGCTCTGAACATTCAGGACAGTTTTGTGTTCTTTGAAATTCCTTTATGTTATATCTGAAGGTCTTTCTCCTTGTTGCTTACAAAATCTGTTATTTGTCATTAGAATTTAAATTTCAAAACTATATACTTTAAAATTTAAAGCACAGGTTTTGCTGTGGTGGTGATTGTTTTCCCTGAAAGCAACCTGAGTATTCTTTTGATTGGTACGTTTCTGCATTCAGAAGTCTCAGCAGTTATTTCATATCATTTCTTGCATTATGGTTTGTTTTTTTACTTTCCATGCCCCACCCCCCTGCCCTGGGAGACGTATAATCTTTAAGTTTTCTCCATACCTCATGTCTTTGAGAGGAGTATATATTGCTTATACTGAAGTCATGTTTTCCTTTAATATCATTACTCTTTGCTTTTCTTCGTTCCAATTATCTTCCACTTCTGTATATTTGTACTTTGTTACTTTTTTTTTTTTTTTGCTTCTTTGCTAAAGTTAAACACAGTCTATTCAGGTTATTCCCCCTGCCCCAATTCTACTGATTATTTCTGCTATGCAGGCCATAACTTCTCCCTTCGAAATTCTAATTTGTCTGCTAAATCATTCAGGTTCATACTGAAGTGATTCTATGCATTCTTAGGAAACCACAGTGACCCACCTCTGCCTCTTCAGGTGCTGATTAATTGCTTTTGTCTTGTGATATATATTCATAAATGTCTGGACTAATTTAGTTGATCTGGAAGTCATATTCCTTTCCGTTATTCATATCTTCCCTATTGATTTATCTACTTATGTTTAAGATAGTAACTGAATTTTCTTCTTCTGAGATCTTTGATAGTTTCACTACTTCTATGTTCCTTTATTGTTTACTTCTTGATTATAGTTTCCCTGCAGGCTAGACCTCAGACCTGCCTCTTCTTCCTCCCATGCAAGGGAATTCATATTTCACCAGCCTTGGTGTGTTCCTTGAGAGACTTCTATGGAGATTGAACTGGCCCAAATGCTGAGTCCTTTCCCTCAGGCTTAGTGGCATACCACACATATTGACAACCTACTCCAGTAACTTCTCTGGCCTAAGGAAAAAGTGGAAAAAATGGAATAAGATGAGAAATGAGATGAAATGAAAAACACAATTGTAAAGAGCTTTGAAAGGAAGATAAAAATTTTATTTTGATTAAGAAGTTTACACTAAAGTTTCAGAAATGTTTCTTGAACAGTCAGTCATTAAACATTCATTGGGTGCTTTCTATGTGCTAGGCATTGAGCCCAGCATTTGTATTGGAGATAAAAATACAAAAGAAAAAAAAAAGTCTCTGCCCTCACATAGCCTACAGTCTAATGGGGTAAGACAATATACTAAAGGAAGATGAAAATCAGTTGGCTCAAGATTAGATAGCTGGCATGGTGGCATGATGGAAAAATTCAAAGGAGCAAAGCCTGATGAGAAATTAAGAGATGGCTCGCCTGGGCAATCTCCCTAAATGGAGATTATAGGAGGAGCTCTACCCCCTCCCAGGAACCTGGGTACAAAAGGTATTGATGAGATGTGAGGTTTAAGACTGATGTGATTTTGAATGATGACACTCGTAGGCTTGGTGGAGCAATAAAAAAATAGCATATTCAAATGGAAAAATGAAGAATGAGAGAAAAGAAATATGTATACAACAGAGTTTATATGAAAAGCTATTATTTATACCTATTTGTTGGATTAACTGGATTGGTAAAATGAAGAAATAGACCAATCCTGGAGCAGAGATGTACTCCTCTTCTTTTTTCTAAAGTCTTGATTCTTGTCTGAAGGAATAAATATTGATTAATAGAGCAGATAAAAGTTCAAAATAAGAGTTAATTAAAGCTTGAGGAGAGCTTTAGTATTAGAAATGGGTAATATTGAGACCATTTGGGGGGCTCCATAATAACTGATGATTAAATACTATTGGGAATTTTTGTCAACTTTTTGCTCAGAGAAATGGCATAAGTGGCTAAGGTATAAAAGGAAAAGTTAAAAATAATACAAATTTTGCCTCACAAGGCCATTTGATTGATAATATATCAAAGTTAAGTTGACTTCTAGACTATATGTTTACTATATGGAGGCAATCATTGTAACAAAGTGTAATACATTTCTCTTAACCATGGGAAATGGCATCGTTCCTTATGCCCAAACAAACAAAATTAAATCTTCCCTCTTATGTCTGTTCACTTAGTTTACTATGGAGTTTCAGGTTAACTTTATACTTTCATTAAGGAAGAAAGAGTTCTCTGATAAAAATCAAATTCTTGAGATATAGCTTTTCCCTTGCTTTCTATTCATTAGAATTTCTCCAATCAATCAATCAGTTGATAAACATTTATTAAGCACCTGCTATATTCCAGGCACTATACCAGCTGCAGATATAAAAAAAAGGCAAGAGCCGATCCCTACTCTCAAGGAGCTTACTGTCTAGTATTGGAGACAACATGCAAAGAAATATATACATGGCAAGCTATATACAGGATAAAGAGAAAATAATTAACAGCAGGAAGGCACTGCATTTAAGAGGCATTAGAAAGGCTTCCTGTAGAAAGTGGGATTTTAGTTAGGACTTAAAGGAGATCAATAGTTGGAGAAGAGAAGGGAGAGCATTCCAAGTGTGAGGGGCAACAAAAGAAAATGTCCAGAATGAAGAGATAGAGTGAGGTAGAACAGGAAGGAGGTCACTGTTAAACTGTATTGAAGAACATATGTTGGGTAGTAAGGTATAAGAAGACTTGAAATGTAGGAAAGGGCTAGGTTATGAAGAGTATTGATTGTCAAACAATTTTATATGTGATCCTGGAGGCAAGAGGGAGCCACTTAAGTTTATTGAATAGGGGAGGTAGGGTGACATAATCAGACCTGTACTTTGAAAAGATCACTTCAGTGTCTGAACAGAGTTTGGATTGGAGTAGAGAGAAATGGTAAAGCAAGTTGACCTACCAGGAGACTGTTGCAATAATCCAGGAATGAGATGATAAGGGCCTGCACCAGAGTGGTGGCAGTGTCAGAAGAGAGTGGATAAATAATTGAGAGGTGTTGCTAAGGTGAAATTGACAGGCTTTGGCAATAGATTGGATATAGGCAGCGAGGGTGGTGAGAGATGTTGATGTAAGGAAAACTTTCATATCAGACCTATCCAAAACTATAACAGGAAGTATTGGAGGCAATGTGTTTGCCCTCACTAGAGGTATTGGAGCAAAAGTGGGGTGACTATTTGATGGACGTTACAGGACCGATTCTTTCCAGGAATGAGTTACAGCACATTACCATTGAGATAGATGCTTACCAGTTTTGAAATTGAAAGTCAAGGTCACAGTTCAGCTTTATTACAAGGTGGATTCCATCCAAGGTTCTTTCCTTTGATCTCTAGGTCTTCTAGGTCCCTGGTCCTTAAGATGATCATTCTTTTGGCAAGTTCAGTAAACTAGAAAATATTTATTTAATGCCTAAGCACAAGGCACTGAGATAGGTGCTTTGTGGGTTATTAAGAGGAATAAGAATGATCTCCCCCTTCAGTCAGGTTCCCACAGTCCTTAGTGGATCAATACTTTGAAGCCCACACAGTTTATAAGGTCCAGTGAAGGCAAGTGGTCTAAGAGAGCAAGGAGAGCAGTAAACAAACTTCAGTGGAGGTGGAGGGAGGCAGGAGGTGAGGAGCGAGAATAAAACCAAAAGCTTCCTAAGTCATTAAATGGTAAATATAAAATGACAGGGCTGATTCAGGGTCAATAAACATAGTTAAGCTTTGGTATTCTGAGGAAATCCTATGGGAATAAGGGCAAAAAACAGTGAGTTGGCACTAAAGACATGTAGAAATTGCCTACTTGAAAGCTTAGCGCTCTCACCTAATGAAATACCCGAAACAGTGACTACCACCTTACCTAGTGCCCCACATGTAATAGAGAAATTAATTTTTGTCAAATTGAATTGAATTTACCGATATCTTCACTTAGCCTTATCCTATAGACTCACTATTTGGACATTGTCTCTACTAAGGATTGCCATGAAACCTCTATGAGCAAGAAGCTTACAATGAAGTTGTAGAATTGGAACATGTATGCATATAATCATGATTAACAATATAAGCAATAAATTTTGCACAGATGAGCAATATAGACTGTAAATTCTAAAGAAATTCACCAAAAGTAGAAGTGATTACATGTTTGGGGATGTGTGGGGATGGAACAGGGGCAAGTTGAGCTGAGGAATGTGGGAAGAGTAGCATTCAACTAAATGAAGGTGACCATGAAGGAAATTTCAGGAGAAAGAGAACAATAGGGACAAAAATATGGAGACTGAAATGCCTTAAATGTACAAGGAGCATTTGCTGTAAGGGACAGTGAAGAGTCTAGTCTGTGTGGAGCAGAAAATTCAAGAAGAATAGTGATTAACAAGATTAGAGAATTTTCTTGGGACAAGATAAAGACTTAATGAAACATGCATTTTGTACATTTTGTACATTGGATCTTAGTAAGTTTTCCTAAGAACAAATTCATGTTATAAACCATATAACTGCTAGAAGTCCTCAAATTTGAAGACTGATGAACTGCAGAGACATTTGGAAGACTCTTTCCTATGAGCCTATTTTTTTTTTCCCAAATCATTTTAATTGAAAAGTCTTCTTAACCGATCTATAGCCAGATTTTTTGGGAAGGGAGAGGATGGGCTGTCATGTGGTTTCTATTCCTGATTCAAGCATTCAAGTTCCATGATACTGGAATTATTGAACATACAGCGTAGACTGCACCTAGTTTGAATAATAGGACCAGACTTTTAATCTCATCTTTACTCTTTACCACTTATGAGAACTTGGGGCAAGTTAGTTAACCTCTCTGGGTCTCAATTTCATTTTCTATCAAATGAAAAGAGATGTACCAGGTGACCTTTTACTCTAATTCTATGATCCAAAGAATATAGATTGAGTGACAACTGTCACTCAATACAAGATATCTTTCTAAAGTTGCATGTAAAGTGGAATCCCTTATAATAACAGGATGTTTTTTTGTATTTTTTTTTCAATGAACAAAAATTTACTTTCCCATTGAAAGAGAAACACAAACCCCCTGCAACAATATACATAGTCAAGTGAAACAGATTCCCTCACTGGCAATGTCCAAAAAAAGTATGTCTCATTCAGTATACTATAAGTCAGACAGTCAACCAATAAACATGTATTAAACAACTATTATATGTCAGGCATTGTATTAAACATTGGGAATACAAGGAAAGACAAAAGACAGTCCCTGCTCTTGAGGAACTCACTATCTAATGAGGGAGAACATGTGCATATCATTATGTACAAACAATCTATATGCAGGATAAATAGGAAATAATCAACAGAGAAAAGGCATTCAAATCAAAAAGGATAGGGAAAGGCTTATTACAGGTAAGGCAGGATTTTGGCTAGGGAACTAGGGAAGTCATGTAGTAAAAAAATAGGAGGGAGAGCATTCCAGGCATGAAGGACAGCCAGAAATAATGCCTGGAACCAAGAGATGCAGTGTCTTGATCCTGAACAACAAGGTAGCAGTCAGTGTCACTAGATCACAGAGTACATGGTGGAATGGAAGGTCTAGGAAGACAGGAAAGGTAATGATGAATCCATCAACTCTCTGTCTGGAGGTGAGGTGAGCAGCATGTTTGATCGTGGTCTTCTTGTTGGTTATTGGGTTGATTGGAATTCTTAAGTCTTTCACATTTTTCTTTTTTTCCCTTTACACTGATGTTGTTATATAAGGCTAATTCTGCTGACTTCATTCTGTATCAGTTCATATATATCTCCTAGGTTTCTCTGAAACTATCTTCATCATTTCTCACATCAAAATGGTATACTATAATTGGTTTGCCATTACCTAACTGATGGGTATCCCCTTAGTTTCCAGTTCCACACCAAAAAGAGCTAATAAAATATTTTTTGTTCATATGGTTCCATGTCTCCCATTTTGATTTCTTCAAAGTGTAGACCTAGAAAAGTTTGCTAAATTTGAAGGCATAGTTTCAAATTGCTTTTGAAAATGGCTGGACCAACTCATAGCACTACTAGCAAGTTGTTAATGTATCTGTTTTTCCAGTCACTACCATTTATCACTATTTATTTTTTTTATTGACTTTGCCAATCTGATGGATATGAGGTTGAACAACAGAGTTGCTCTAATTTGAATTTCTCTAAAAATGACTTTAGGAATTTTTTATATGGCTATTGATTACTTGTATTTATGCCTCTGAAAATTGCTTATTTGCATACTTTGACCATTTATCAATTAAAGAATGGTTCTTAAACTTGAAAATCTGAATAATAATAATAATAATAATTAATGCTTATATAGTACTTTAAGGTTTACAAATATTTTGCACGAATCATCTCATTTGATTCTTAAACAACTCTGGGAGACAGCTACTAATATTATCCCTATTTTACAGATGGAAAAACTGAGACTGTGAGAGGTTAAATGACCTGCCCACATTCATACAGCTAACTTTTTATTCTTATATAATCAAAATTGCCCATTTTATTTTCTCTTATCTTCTTTCCTATTATTTGATCATGAACTTTTCACCTATCCATCTGAACATTCTTTAAAAAAAAATTCTTTCAGTATTTACAAAATCTTATTGATCCTACTTAAGACTGGACTTTTTAATTAGAGGAGTATATTTTGTGTCATGGGCCTGTTTGGAAATCTGGTGAAGCTTAGATCCCTTTTTAGAACGTATGTGTATATGTGTGTATTCATAATTGAATTAAATGCTAAATTTCAGTTTGAAGTTACTGAAAATTAAAATGTATTTTTCCCATCTAAATTCAGGGATCCTTGAAACCTATCCTTCATTTCTTGGGAATCCATCAATTTCAGGTTGAAAACCTCAGGTTTAGAGTCATTTTCTGGTTGGAAGAAAACTTCAGGTAGGGTGCTTATAAGGCTCTTTCCTTCCATTTTAATTTCCCTTTTCACTTGTTTTTAGCCAAATTGCTATAGAAATAGACTCTCTCTACTGATTTCTCCTTTTTCCTGCTTTGAGAGAAAAAAAAAATCCTTCTGTAAACACAAAATAAACAGATTCACAAAGAAAATAGGTAAGATGCCATTACTGTAGAGGCAGTGTAGTATAATGGCTAGAGTTGGTCTTGGAATGTTACTGACTTGAGTTTGAATCCCCTCCTTCCAAATACTGCCTATGTGGCCTGAGGCAAGTCATTTGATATCTTTGTGCTCGCATAAAACTTTCTGAGACTAGAAAACATAGGTCCAGTTAAACATGAAGGAAAAAAAGAAACTATTATAAATATGATTTTGATGAAGAGTTTAATATAACAAAGTCCTTTTTATGCCTTGCTGAATGACTCACAGTTAAGCATTTTACTGAAATGAACACATTTAATTTTATATAGCAGCTAGTTGAATTCAATTAAATATTTACAAATAGCCTACTATGTATAGTTTACTACTCTTGATGTTGGGAGGTACAAAAATGAATAAAGCAAAGCCTTATTTTCAAAGATATTATTATTATAAATAATGACAATATCAGTAATAATTATTAAGAATAATAATGATAATAGCCATTTATATGATGTTTTACATGACCTCATTTGAATGTCACAACTCTGTAAGACTTTATTACTACTGGTATTATGATCTATGTTTTGTAGATAAGGAAGGAAACTCAGTCAGTATTAAGTAATTATTAGTGTTAGGGGTAGGATTTGAACTCGACTATAGATCTAGCACATGGAACTGATGATGTGCTATATAAATGCTACATTGTAAAATATAATAGAAAAGGTACAATTTGGGAAGTGTTGGGAAAGATGGAGGTGGGGAACTCACATTTCCTACTATTGATTAAAGAAAGCTTCCTGGAGGACATGGCATTAGAGCTAATCCTTGAAGAAGTCAAGGATTTCAATGCACAGAGATTGAGAGAGGGAGGTGTGATGTTAAGGGAATTTGAAGATCTTCCCTGCCCCTTAATAGGCCCATGTGAGCTGCTTTGAGCTCTGGTCCAGCCCACACTTGAGTCACATGGAGCCCATGGTGGGAGGAGTTTACCAAATGGGTGGAGCAGGAAGGGTGGAGCAGGAAGAGAGAGCAAGGCAGAGCTGGGGGAGAGTGAGGTGGAGTTGAGAGAGAGAGGAGGCAGAGAGAGGCTGGTGGGTGAGAGAGGGGCATTTTGCCTAAGGAGCTCGTTTGTGGGGAGGCCTGATGGAGGGAAGGCTTGGGGATGGCAGTGTTCCCTGCATTGGTACTGTGTACCAACTTCTTTATTACCATGGTGGATTTGACTTTCTGGTATATAAAAAAATAACTTGGTTTTGTCTTCAAAGAAGAGAGTCTGTTATATCTTGGTGATTCAAGCCTGGAAATATGCCTGCATATGCAGCTGCTGTGGGTATCACATTGGTGATATAGGAGGGAAAGGGATAAATACATCCCATGAACTGGGATTGATGAGAGCAAATCTACTGAGAAGGAAAGGACTGGAGTAGAATTGGAAGGAGACCCTTAAAAGCAAGCTGTGAATTTTTCAATTGATCTTGCAGGTAATAGGGAACTAATGAAGGTTTCGGTTTATTTTGTTTTGGGGGTAGAAGACAGGAGATTTTCACTTCCAGTGAAATGCTGCAAGTGTTTTCACTGGTACCTGTTACATGTAGAAATCTCTATATTTAATTGGGGGAACTTGACACAATCGATGTTTATTCTCTTCCACTACCCTCTTTCCTCTTTAGGCCACCTATTAGAACAACAACAACAAACATTAAGACAAAAATCTAAAATACTTGTTATAATCTGAATGAGAAACCCTTATAGATCTTTCTTTAACTTTCAGTTAAATCTAATTAACTGCAATCAGATATTTTTGCATCATTCTTGTTAGGGGTCTAACTCTGTAATTTTAAAAGGGGAAGCCTGTTTAGTGCAGGAAAGACTCCTCCATAAAACTACTGGAGAAATTAACTAAGAGCAGGAGGAAGCCATTGTTTGGTTCAATTAGAGGTTTACCTTTGATAAGCTGGAAAAGAGAATCCTTCCATGGACAGAGGAGAGATAAAGAACGTTGAAGAGGGAGTAAATAGTTTTGGAAAATTATTTTCTAGGACACACCAATAACTTAAATTGGCTTCATAAATCAGAGTTATGAACTGAACTTAGACCTGAATTTTGTATCTATTTTCTCTCATTACTGGAATTTTGTCTTTTGCTTAAAAATTATACAAATTATGAGTGGAAACTGCTTGTATCAGAGAAATTTTCAAAGATGGGGAAACTGACCTCTTTGTGTTTTTCACTCTATATAGAGATTATTTAAAAAATTTGAATAATCAATACATTTGTCTCTGGTAGTCACATGTCCAAAATTAAGGGTACTGATTTTTTTTCTTCCATATTTTGAGAGGTGGGGAAGAAGTGAGCTAAGCTTTTGTAATTACTCTTTCAATTCCTTTATGCCTTTGCACTGCAGATATCCCAACCACCTAAACAAAATCTTTCAAATTTTCCCAAGCAGTCTTCTAAAACTGAGACTGAAAGAAGGAAAGAGATGGGAGTGCAATTATATTTATTTGGAACTTCCTGATGTCCTTGAGTACACAGTGCAGGGTGACACAATAGTCAGTACAATTTCAAGTTGTAACAACTTAAGACTGCACTAAGACTTTTGGGACACTGTACATCTTTGGCTTAATGACTCATTTTGAAGAAAAATGATTAATTGCCAGTGCTATAGAATGGTAATACAATTATCATTTTAACAAAATACTATTACAGCAAATAAGTTTGTTTAGAAGTCCTTTATAATGGAATTTCTACCTGTGCTGAGGAAATGAGATGAGTATAGGGTTGATTAAGACCCTGCCTCTGAGATTTTTAGTGCCAAATTGGCTAGCAGGTTTACTTTTATCAGTTTTACTTCTGATAATTTCCCAAAAAGAAGGAGGCAAGAGAAAAGAGAAGGAAGTCCAACAGTCCTAGGCAGGGATGCCAAAGAGAAACTAGGGAGACAATGGAAGGGCATTCTAGGGAAAATTATATTAATTATTTATATTAATAATAAATAATAATAAAATATATTAAATATTTTAAAAATCCAAATTTAACTTATAGACTACCAGAAAATCTTCTTGTGTCATGTGTTATGATCTAGCTTTAAGTGAGCATTCTAGGTTGCCATAAAACAACAGAGACTCCAGGAACTGTCATTAATCTTTAATACTGAAGAAAAGGCCAGTCTGATTTAGTGAAAAGTCTGAATTGTGGACAATTTTTAAAAAGGAAAAGTAGTTTTATTGTGTTCAAGTAGAGCATATATTATGAACGAAGGTATCAATGGTTTCTAATAAGTAAAATGAGGTAAGTTAATGAAAAATTACAATCCACAATAGGACTACATTACATAGTAATGAATGGTAAGAATAAAGGTCCTTTTAATATTTGAGAATTATTTCTAGAACTAGAAGTGGAAATTAAATTGAAGGAATTCGTACTTTTTTTCATCTCTTACTTAGAAAAGGCAACTTTTTTTAGACTGTATTCTTTATAAAGTAATACCTCCATTAATGAAGAGGATGCATTTCAAAGACATACTTTTTTTTTTTGTCAAAAGTTTCATAATCAGAGGTAGA
>CM053586.1:119907522-119927852 GCA_028646515.1 Pseudochirops corinnae
ATTTGCTGCCCTATTCAGTGAACTCTGCTCTGGTTCAATAAAAAGTAAAGAATGGGATTTCTTTTCTTCTATGCACAAAAATCATGCTGCTGGTTCATCATTAAGTTGGATATTTACTTTGAATTGTTGATGGGGTTGTGCTGATCCAGTTCTAGAAGGATAGAAACAGTGGCTATTGAAGCACAGTTTTTTAAGATTCGGGATACCCCAAATATGAGACTAGAAGAGTCTCAGGAAGTTGCTTGATGGTCCACTGAACTAGATAAAACCCCACTGTGCAGAACCAAAATTTTTCTAGGTTTTTTTTCTCCGAAACACAACTTTCAACATGATAACATTTGGAATGACTGGAAATCACTAGGGTAGGTATTTTAACCGGGCATATTAGAATTGGCTAGGAAATGGAGGTTTGGAGTAGAGAAGAAAAACAAATAGAAACTTTGTACAGAACACAAGCTTTAAATGGTAATTAAAAACCATGAAAGGTATTGTTAATAAGGTTTAAAGACTCTTATACTAACTGGAAGGAACCTTAGAGAGGTTCAAATCTATCATTTAAGACAGGGTTTCTTAACCTGTGGTCCATAGACCCATATGTAATTTGTGGACTTGGATGGGAAAAAGGTACATCTTTAATTTCTAAATGAAATTAATAATTTCCTCTATTTACAAATATAGGGAGCAAAACATCATTCTGAGAAGGCCACAGTCCTTGCCTGACAGTCAGAGGGGTCTATCACACTTGAAAAAGTTGAGAAATCCTTCTAAGAGATAAGGAAACTAAAGTACACAGAGTTGAAGTGGCTTATTCATGGTCATAGTGATAATTTACATTTCTGCATTATGAAATGTTGAAATACATGTTTGTTTTCCAATTACTCCATCACACAGAGATTAAAAACAAACATTATTAGAACCATTAAGTTGTGAGGTGTGGGAAATGGGATTGCTAAATAGAGGTGATACACAGATGATACACACTGTTCAGGTGCACTGAGACTTACATGGTGGCCATGAAGTCTTGATAAAAAATGATGAAACGTTGTTGAATTTGACTCTGTAAATACCACTGATTGGATTGGTACCCTGATCAGGACTCCTCCAAAGAATCAAATAATAAATACATGGGACAGCCTCACAGGTAAGTTCTACTCAAAATGATTAAAATCATTTGACATGGAGGAGAGAAGACAAAAAAAGCGGAATCTGAGCTAACTGAAGAAAATCATTTTACACAAACTAAAGAAACTATAATTAAGAATCACATAACATTGATGTCTCAAATTATTTTGATTCAGTAGGGGAATGGTTGGACAATTATGGTACATTATGAATGACAAATATGGTGCGTGATATAATGAAATATCATTGTACTATATGAGATAAGGGAATTGAAAATTTCAAAGAGAAACGGAAAGACTTATATGAAGTGATGCAGAGTGAAACAAGCAGAACTAGAAAAACAATTTGTAATATAACATCAATATGTTGAGCATAAACCTATCAAGGAGAAAGAACTGACTAAACATGTTGATACTTATTGGCATTCTGAAACCAAATTTCCATTGGAAGAACATATATAAACCAATTAATGTACCAACTGCTTTGCTAAGTGCTGAGACAGAGAAAAAAACTAAACAGTTACTGTATTTGAAGAGCTTGTATCTTAACTGAGAAAAACAACTATTCAGATAAGGAAATTTAAAATATATGTCAAATAATTCCAAAATAATTCGATGGGCAAGTAAAGTTACTACTTCAGGACAAGTTTTGGCTTGCTTCATAGGACAATAAATTTTCAAAACTATACTGCTCCTTAGTTTCATTTTTCCTGAAATACAATTGTTTCCTACTTTTCTAGGTGATAGAAGGTTTTTCTACTTTAAACTACAACTGTAAGATTTATCAGTCAAGAAAATCAAAATTATAGGCTATGATATGTAACTTGAACTCCTCAGCATTAAACTCTAGTCTTTGCCTTTGCATTTTGTGTGAAATTTCTTCAGTCATTTTGAGGGACTGTTACACACCTTCCAATCTTCATGTAATTAAGGCAGTAGTTTTGTTGTCATCTTGTCACAACTCATAGAAAAATTGTGAAAACTCAAGAGAATGAGAGTTGGGAAGTTGGTATTAGACCAATTGATCTCAGTAATTTTGCTTTGTGTTTGGGAGTACTTTAGAGAAGCCACTAATCCTATTTTTTACTGTTTCCAATACCTGTGAATTCATTAGTGTGGGTATACCCTTCTCTAGCTCAGATTGCAGCACCTCCCCATATTAGCAAATGGTCCTTATGAATTACTCTGGCTAAAAATCCATCGTCTTTGGCCAGCATTGTGATGTATTTCTCCAAGTTTAGCCAGGCTGGTCCCAACAGACAAACCATCTGCCACCAGGTCTATACTCAAAGCCTTAACAGCAGAGTAAAAGGTGCTATATTATGTGCTCTGATGGCATAGTCTTAGGGAACCCCAGGTTACCACCATGTTAGCATAAGACACTAAAATTTTAGTTGAAAGCCCCATGCAAACTTTAGTATTTTGCCTGAATAGTATAACTTTTTTCTTCCAATCAGCTGAAAATTTCTTCAATATCACTGAAGATCCTAAAGGGCTTCTTAAGTTATTTGTTATTAAATAATTGGGTGACTCAATATAATCCTAACACTCCAATGGTTTGTAAATCCAGCAATGCTGATAATATCAGGTACATAATCATTGCTGTGCCTAAATCTTTGCTATTTCTGTATCCCTCATGTATTCCTAAGTTACATATTTTAACAAATTTTACTATACTCATTCTGGCTATTCACTCATTATTCACTCTGGTGAGCTCACAGGTAAATATATCTTACCATTTAAAAGTATGTACTGAGGATTAAAGACATATATTTGGATGCTTGGGGCATCTGTGATTTTTTTTTTTGTCAGTGTGAATAACCACTCCACTATGTCAGGCCAGAACACCACAGACAGTCTTTGAGCATTGCTGAAATCTAAGAATTTGTCACCTTCTGACAATCTATTTTCCCTCCAGTAGAATATAAGTTTCTTGAGGACATGAACTATTTCATTTTCATCTTTGTGTTCCTAGTGCAAGGAAATAGTGGGCTTAGTAAGTGCTTATTGAATGAATGAATTGCAATGTGCAATCAAATCAGTAGAACTGAAACTAAAATATATTGACTACGATTTTAATAAAACCAATGGATGGAGAACAAAAGAAAAAGCAAAGGAAGAGAGGAAGAAAAACATCTATATATGATACAACTTAGGTCAGTCCTGAGATGACAGATAATGCATGCATCTTGGGTAAAGGTCAACATGGCTTTATAACTAGCATATAATATCCAATTTACTTAATTTCCTCTATGAGAAATTGACATGGCTGGTATTTTAGACAACAGTTAAAAAAACAAAACAAAACAAAACATTGCATTTTTGTAAGGCTTGAGATATGGTAGACCCTTGATATCATCACCAATATGATGACTGTAATGCATTTATATAAATGAATGAGAATTAGTTTTTATTAATGGCTTAGGGTAGAGAATCTTCCAGTGACATTACAAAGGGTAAATAGTGTAATAACTGGACCAATAGGGTGAAAGAAAGTCAAAACATATACAGCATAAAAAATTCATCTTCACTTTCTGATGAATTTTAAACATTAACTTATGGTAATAATGGAATGGACTTTAGTACTGTAGTAAAAAAATACTTAGGATGTAACCCTGAAGCAACAGCATAATGCACCAGGAAAAGAACTGAATTTGGAGTCATAGGACATGAGTTCAGTCTTGGTTGTGCCACTTATTACCAAATCACTTCAGATTCTCAGGTCACTGTTTCCTCACACTTAAATTAAGAGGGTTTAGACTCAATGAATTCTGAAGTCTATTCTAACTTTAAAATTATGACCTTTATTAATCAACAAGGCAGGTTGTCAAATTAAGTATATTAGGGATATCTAAACAAATTGGTCAGATGTTGTCCTTCATTCTCAAAGAGGACTAATATGACATTATAATGTTGGGGTCAAGATACAGTGTGCCCCAACTGTGACTGATCAGACCAATATGAGCACTAAAGGCTCTACCAAAGGTCAGGCACAAATAGCCCATATGAACATTTGGAGTTAAGATAGCTCTAAATTCATGCATTTTATGTTTCCTTTGAGCTACTCCAATTTGGCTTTGCTCATAGAGCATAGTAAACACTAAAAATCTAACAAATATAAAACATACATATACATGAAACTTGACTGCAAGCCCTATTAATAATAATTTTCTATCATATGAAATGATGTTGTATGGGAGGGGCATTGCATTCAGCTGATTTCCATTGGCAATTACCAATTTTAGTAGACGGCATAACGAAGAAAACTGTAAACCTAGAATTAGGAAGATCTAAGTTCAAATCTGGCCTCAGACACTTCCCAGCTGTGTGACTCTGGGCAAGACACACAACTTCTGTCTTTCTCAGTTTCCTCAACTGGTAAAGTGGGGATAGTAATATTATCTTCCTCCCAGAGTTGTTGTGATGATTAAATGAGATATTAGAAAAGTGCTTGACAGAGTTCTTGGTGCACAGTATATGGTTAACTAATGCTTGTTCCTTTTCTCTTCCATTCCCCTCTCATCCCTGATACAAAGATTCTGCTGTAATTCAATCCCCCCATCCTTGCCCAGTCACATTAGGAAGGTGTAAGAAACAGAAGATATATTTTTTTTCTTTCTAATTGGTACTCATATTTAGGTTAAGGCCTCTAAAGAGGACAGAGAATATGCTGGAAGTACTCTGCCCTTTCCTCAGCCACACAAAATGGAACATCTATCAGCTTAACTGCAGATGGCAAGGGACAAAAAGAGGAAGGGAGTGGGATCTAATGTATCAAGTGTACCAGGAAAAGGCAGGCTTTGGTGGAGGAGGGAGTGGTGGGTAGAAAGCCCGAGTTTAATCAAAAGGTAAATAATTTAGTCCTTCTAGTCATACAGATTGTAACACCTTTTCACCTCAGTGTTTATGCACTCCAAAGAGTCGGCATTGTATGGTGGATAGAGTGATGACCCTGGGGTCATAAAGATCTGGGTTCAAATCCTGTTCCAAAAGCTTACCAGCTGTAAGACCCTGGTCACTGAATCCCTTTGTGCCTCACTTTCCTCATCTGTAGAAATGAAGTGATTGGGCTCAATGGCCTCTAAGACCCTTACAGCTTTAAATTTGTGACCTTATGACTGTAGCCAAAAATAAATACTTCATTTAGTTGTCAAACTTCTAATAATGGGCACCTCCAAATTCAAGTTGCTCCTCAAGGAAAACAAGCAAAACAAAACAAATCAAAACAAACAAACAAACAAACAATGAAATTTACCAATCCATCATCAGGATAGTATTTGACTTGTTTAGATTGCCAGAGCTTGTACTCCATTGTTATATCTGTAGAGAATATAGGAATCTCTTCACACTACCAGGAAGAAGAAGGACAATTTCAATGGAAGAGTAACTAATTTTTCTACCTCATTTTCTTCTTCTTCAAGAATATTAGGGCAGCTAGGTGGTGCAGTGGATAGGGCACTGGCCCTGGAGTCAGGAGGGTCTGAGTTCAAATCTGACCTCAGACACTTGACACTAGGTGTGCAACTCTGGGCAAGTTACTTAACTCCAACTGCCTTGCCAAATATAAAAGAATACTGTATAGCGATTTGTACATAGCAAGTACTTAATAACTGCTTGCTGCTTGATGGATTGATTTATCCTCTGGATGATCTCTGTCTTGGAGGAATTTAAATGCTATATTCGGAAGGACCTCAGTAACCATTTAGGGTCCGTCCAATACCTCCTCCAACACCAAATCCCAATTATCATATGTGATCCTCTTATCCATCCTGTTACCTATTCTGCTCAAAGACTTCCAATGAAGGACAACCTGGCATTCCATTTCGGGACAATTCTATTTATTAGGAAGCTAAAAATTTAGCCTGAATTTGTCTTTGTGAAACTCCTCCCTCTCCCCCTTTCTCCTATTGCTCCTAATTCTTTCCTCTTGGATTAAACAAAACAAATCTTATCCTTCTTCCATGTGATAGACCTTGAGATTCTTGAAGATAGCAAAGCCCTCTTTCCTCTTCCCTGAATACTCTTTTTCAAGACGAATATGTTCAGTCCTTTCATTTGGTCCTTCTATGACAGAAGCTTAAAGTCCTTCAACATCCTGATTTTTTTCATCTGGAAACTCTCTAGATTAACAATGCTTTTCTTAAAATGTAGTGCCCAGAGATGAACATGATATTCCAGATATGATTCAATAAACACAGAGTATCATCACCTGGAAATTGTGCCTCTCAATCAGCCCAAGACCATAACAGCTTTTCTGACTGTCACACCAAAGTACTGACTCTGGAGCCCATCTATTTTTCCCCCTTCCAGTAGAAGATAAGTTTCTTGAAGACCATGACAGTTTTGTTTTTGTCTTTGCCTCCCTAGGACTTAGCACAAAGCCCAGCACTAATAGACAACTAATGAATGCTCCGCAAAATAATGAATAATTGAATAAATGAATGTATGTATACATAAAAGTCATGTTGTAATGAAATCAGCAGGACTATAACTATTTATACACTGATTGCCTCTATATTAAAAGGTAGGTGGCACAGTGGAGAGAGTGTCAGATCTGGAGTCAGGACGACTCATCTTCCTGAGTTCAAATCTGACATAAGACACATAAAGACTGTGAGTCCCTGGGCAAATCACTTAATCCTGTTTGCCTCAGTTTTCTCATCTATAAAATGAGCTGGAGAAGAAATGGCAAACCACTCCAGAATCTTTGCTAAGAAAACCTCAAATGTGGTCACAAAGTGTTAGACATGACTGAAAGGATTGAACAACAATATCAAAAGAAAAAAAAAGGAAAAGAAGAAAGGAAACAAAGTTAAAGACGGTAGAGCTTCTAGCAGCCTAGGAAGGGGGCACAAAACAATATTTATTTTTGCATACTTGTTTTTATTTGAGAGATAGGAGTTGCCTTCGTTTTTTAGTTTCTTTCTTTTTCATTTCTGTAGGCATAATGGTTACTTAGTAAAAGTTGTTAATTGTGAGGAAAAAAATGAATGGAGGAAGCAGGACCATAGGAGGTAAGAAGAATTTACATGACCTTTACAAAATAAAACAAAACAAAAACATATTTTAATTAAAATGACTAAGAGAGCTATGAGATCTTGTTTGTTAGAAAAAGCATGTGCCTTGTTTTGTCATTTATGCATTCATCTGTAGACACATATGCTCTGCCATTAGGTACAGAGTACTCTTCCAGGGCTGGTTTAGGTGTAGACCTACCTGGAAGCAAAGAGATGGCTAGGATGATCGCAAGATGTTTTCAGTCCTTTGAGGCCCTGTGTGGGACAGTTATGGCCAGATTCAGATAAGCTTATTCTGAGCTATAATTCTTGGGTCTGCTGGAGGCAAAAAGCCTTTCCCAACTTCAAAGAGATAGCTGAGTCCAGAAATAATGTATTTGGGCAAACGAGAGTGAGGTGGTGAAGAGGGGTATGGAAGGCATAAGACTGAGTCTCAGTTAACTTTTCATTTCATCTCATGTCTGGTTTTTTATTCAGTTGCACAAACTACATCTTTATTTTTAACATTTCAATTCCTTTTTTAAAAATTTTGCTTAGAATTCTATAGTAATGTGTCACCTATCGAAATCATCCTATTGTCACCCACAGTGCTTTCTTCCTTCTCATCTTCTACTTTCTTGATCATTGATCATTGAAACAAAGACAAATCCCTCCCCCTTCTCTCTTTTTTTTCACCTTTTCATTCTTTAGTACTGCTTCTGCCTAGAGGTTCCTCTCTTCTCTTCCTTTGAAGCTATAGCTCCCAGAAACTTACACAGTATCTGCCCAAAATAGTTTCTCATATAACATTGATATCTACCTGCCTGCAGTCTAAAGGTGCCACAAATAGGTGGTTTGTGGTGCATGAGGTGGCAGTGAGCTATCCTGGAGAAAGGCTATTAATCCAACAATCTATGATGCACAATTATTTCACATTTGAGATTGGCGTTGAATAAATTGTTGTCTCTAATTATTCTGTTCTTTAGTGATTTTTGTCAGAATCGAGATCATTTCTCAGACTGTAAAATATTCAACTATTTTCTGATTTGGATTTTTTTTGAGGGGGTTGGGGGTCACTACCTTTTCTGTCCCAATAGGATGAAATATTTTTTCATTTATTTCAAGAAGTTATATATTCATGTTTACTACAGATTTCATGCAAGACTTAAGTATACACAGAACTTGTAGCAGGTTCTCATCTTCATTAATGAATTACAAAGGTATCTGGAAATAAGTTATTATAGGAAAAGTAGTATGCTTTGTTTTATTTTTCTTCTTAAAAAAATTCCTGAACAACAAAAAAGGGAATCAGGTTTGAAATATTTTTCTTGTGTGCATGCATGTGAATGTATGTGTATGTCTGTATAGGTGGCCAAATTCACTCAAACTCATTAGAATACTTATTTAGTTTTATATTTCTTTTGAACTACATTTTCACTGTATGTTTTTGCAGTATTTTTTCCAACTAAACATTTCTTTCTCTTCAGGCTCATACAACATTCTGGTTGTTAAATAAATGACCATTTACACATTTTTGTAACATCCTTTTATCAATAAGTATTTTTTCTTTTCTTTTCTTTTCGGTCCATCAGTAGAGTTAGATCACTGTAGGGAAATCTCACTGTGAAAAATAACTTCACTGGTATGGATTAACAACTGTTTTGCAATTTATAATCTTTGAGAATCTTCTGAGAGGCTTAATGACTTGCCCAGAGGTGCAGAACAAGGTTGTGTCAGGGGAAGGACTTGAACCCAAGTCTTCCTAATGGCCCTCAATCCACTATTGGCATAGCGCTTCTTAGTTACTTTTAGGACAGTATTTTTAAGAACTTGAAAAACAAGGGTAAAGATAATAGATCAAGGTACTAGACCTTTCTAACTCCTTTTTTCCCTTCAAGACATCTTTGTTTGAAATTGTCTTTTGACTTAAAAAAACCCTATATTTTCCTATTTGATTAAGAGCACAAATTAAATCTTTAAATCCATATGTCATCTATCTTCTTTCTTTATCTATCTATCTATCTATCTATCTATCTATCTATCTATCTATCTGTCTGTCTGTCTGTCTGTCTATGATAAATCAGCTACTTTTGACTAACTTCCAAAGTCTAGGAATCATTTTATCACTCCCATTGAAATCATGAACATTACTGATTTGGGTGTTTCCAAGGAGCAAGCTATATCATAAAGTGCATCCGTATTTATGCGTATATACACATTTAAAGATATAGATGAATTAATGTTTATTTAGCACTTTACAGACTTTATTTTTTCTAATCCTCATAGTTACCCTGAAAGATAGGTGTCTACCCAATTTTGATTCTTCTTTCATGATGAAAGCTACCTTCTAGTTTATGTAAAGTTTTAATTCCTAGTGCTTATTTTGAATTTTTAGTAAATTTCATACTTAGGTTGTTTCACGCCACATTTAATTAGAACCTGATAGTTAGATGTTATTTGAATGACTATCCCTGGGATGTGTTTCCTTACATGAAATCACTTAACACCCCACCCCCATCATTATTCAAGTTTAGTCAGATAATTTTAGAAGTGGTAGAAGTACTATTATCTAAGAGTAGTCATTAATGGCTTGGTGTCAACACTAAGAAGATTTCCAGTAGGATGCTTCAAGTATCTCTGTCCATTCCTGGGCCATTTAATATTTTTATCAATGACTTAAAGGTACAAATAATATTCTTATCCAAAAGGATGATGTCACAGAGTAGGGAGACATGGCTAACAAACTGATGTCAGACACAGGATTTTCAAAAGATCTTTACAGGCTAGTATATTGTGTTGAATTGAATTGATGAAAATTGTTAAAGATTAATGTAAAAGTCTTACACTTGGGTTCAAAAAAATCAGTGTCATAGTTATAAGATGACATGCCTACCTGTTTGTCTACAAAAAATCTTTCTTTTTAGTGGTCTGAAATCTCAGTATAATTCAACAATATGTCAGCCAAGGAAGTTAATATGATCTTACATTCAATGATTACATTATATAATATTTATATATATAGTAATACTCCCACTATACTTCTCCCTGATCAGATAACAATATTTTACTCACTTTTGCATGTCATATTTTAGGAAAGCTATTAATAAACCAGAGAGCAGAGTCACAGAGTGACCAGGATGATGAAGTGGTTCCAGGTATTTTCACATAAGAAACAGTAGAAGGAACTAGGGAAATGTAATCTAGAGAAGAGAAGACTGAGAGGGAGACCTGATCCCTCTCATATATAAACATTTATTAAGTGCCTCCTATGTACCAGTCACTTTGCCAAATGTTGGGGATACAGAGACAAAAAATGTTTAGCCAAAACTGCCATCACAAAGCTTTTATCCTGTCAGAGAAAACAACAAATGCATAAATAAGTATATACAGGATATATACAAAATTCACCTAATGTAATTTTAGGGTAAGTACCTTATAAGGGTACTCAGAGCTAGTGGGATCATGAAAAATATCATATAAAAGGTGGTACTTGACCCTAGATGAAGGAAAGAAATTATTCTCTGAGATGGATGTAAGAAGGTAGCATATTCTAAACACTGACAACCAATGTAAAGGCACAGAGATAGGAGAATTAGAGAGAGGGGGAGAAGGAGAGAGGGGAAGAAGGAGGGAGAAAGAGAGAGAGAGAGAGAGAGAGAGAGAGACAGAGACAGAGACAGAGACAGTGAGAGATTAACAGTAAGAAGGTCAGTTTGATTGGAACAGAATGTGTATAAACGAGAGCACTTTATAATATATAATAAATTTGGAAAAATGGATCAGACCACAATGTGAAGAGCTTTATTTTGTCTGATAGCATGATTGCAACCCTACATTTTATTTTGCATTTACATGATACATAATAAATGTTGTTCCAACCCCTCATTTTCATTTTGTGTATGTCTTTGCTTTTTTTAGGATTGTTTCTTTTAAGTAACAAATTCTATGGTTTTGTTTTCTTAACCAATCTGCTTCACTTTTTCTTTTATTGGTTTGTTTAATCCATTCACATTTAATGTTATAAGAGTTGGGTTTATATTTAATTTCATTAGTGTTTAAAAGATTTCTCCTCCTCATCCCCCCAGTCTTGTGCTTCCCTGTAAATGTAATATTTTTTTTCTCTTCAGTTATTTTGGCTTATTCTATTTTAAGGTAACTTTGTTATCATGCCCTCATTTTCTCCCATCTTCAAGCCCCATTGTCTAATGTTTTAGAGTCAGAGTAATTATTGCTTTTTTCTTTCTTTTATCTAATTCTTCTCCTTATTATCTTCTTTTAATTAATCAGGTAAATTATCACTTTTTTAAACTTCCATTTTCTATACTTTTCTGCTTAAAAAGATTTATTTTCCTTGGTCTCTTTATTATTTTCCCTTTCTGTCTGCTCTAGACTTCTACTCCTTAATTCATTGCCCTTGTACTTGTTTATTCCTTCTTTGGTCTTTGTATTCCTCAAAGAATTAAAGCTTCCAAGGTACCTTATTTGGGTTCCTCCTAAATAGTTTATGCTATTGTTTTGTAGCTCTTTTCTAATATCACCTTGTCCTGTGTGTTTTGTTCTTAGAAAGACCAATTCCTGTAGGTGACAAAGAGGCTAGAATTATTGCCTTCTGGCAGGAATTTTCCTGTGAAAATGATTATAAAGTTTATGATTAATATTTGCCCATTCCATGATCAATGTTTTCCCATTTGCCACAAAATCATCATTCCAAGTCCATGTGTCCATTCTGAGTCCTTTCACTCTCATACCCTCTTTTGAATGTCGATTGCCCCCAGGAGCCCTAACCTACCTTCTCCTGAGGCAGGAATGAGTGGTCTCTCTAAGCACAAATCCCTTCATATTATTGTAATGCCATGGACAAGCAGTTTCCCAAAAGAATGCTACTATGAACAGCTTTTAAGATTCTGATTACACAGTATAGTGAACACTCCATTTATTCCATAACAAATCAAGGCAAACTTTCTCAGAAAATCAAGGTACCATATAATATTCACAACATTACATCTTATCACAGAAAATCACAATATAATGTTCACAACAGCTTAACATTAGAATGGCCACACAGTTTTCACCACAGTGGCCACAATATTTAGAACAAAGAACAAAAGCATAATCATCTGGTTTCCCTAAGGGGGAAATCCTCTTTACTTAATCATGCAGTCATTTCACAATAGGATAATCAATCTTCTACTCATGGGACAATCATAGATTAAATTCATCAGTCACTTATCCAGATTCACAATTACCAAGTATCATTCATCACTAAATACAATCATTAGAAAAATTACACAAACCCTCCACTCCTTGGTGTCTAGTAAACTTCAATTTCATCACTATCCAAGGGGAGGCCTTTTCTTCATCTTGATTCGGGGTGGTCTCCCAGATTCCCTGGATCTCCTTCCATGGTCCCAGCTAATACCTGAATCCACCAAACAGTCACCTGGATTCAGAGGCAGACAGCTCCCAGCTCCTTGTCCAGTCCTCCTTTCAGTTCTTGTTACACACTGAAGTTCACAGGGTCTAGCACATCTCAAATCCTTCACAACTTCTGTTTCTGGGAACTCAAGGATCAACCAAGCCACAAAGAAACAAAGGCTTCTCCCCGTCATGTTTCTTGAGTCCTCCAGCAGTTTGGCTGACCCTAGGACCCAGAAGGAATCTCAGCCTTCCAGGAGGCAGCAACTTCAGCCTTCACCAGATTCTGGTCTCAAGAAAAACTCCAACTCAGTTCTCAGTCAGCTTCCAGATGCTGGAAGAGAAACTCTGTCTCTCTCTCTCTCTCTCTCTCTCTCTCATCTGGCTTCAGTCTCCACAATTCTTCCTCCACCAGGAGCCGGCCAGGAGGAAAATTCTTGATTCTGCTTCTTGGTCCCTATACACACACACATTGGCTTCCTGTCTCAGCCAACCACCTCCTGCCACGTCAGCAGCAGTGGGAGACAGAGTTCACGCCCTCTGTCTCTTTCACAGAAGTACTTAGCCCTTAGTTACTAAGGACCAAGTACCTGCTAAATTAATTACTGGTTACAATTATATACATTGTAAGGTCCCTTTCTCCATATAGAGAATATTTCTCTGTCCCCATGGGAGTGTTTTTCAGTGGAACTTCTTTCCACCAGAAGATTCCCTCCTTTCTTTCCCTCATTTCAATCCTTTCCTTTGTCACCTCACCCATTCACCTGTAGGCTTATTTTTATTCCCTTTTCCTTGTTAGAATTTGACTTGTTTGAAGTATATCATATTCTTCTTTATCTTCCTAATCCCCTTTCTCCTTTTATGTCTTCTTCCATTCTGCAGTTTAGTATCATAAAGAGACATCGATTATGTGTCCCGAAGCTTAGTCTATCATACTTCAGTCCTGTTGCTCCATCATCTTTTCTTCTATTTGACCTTCACTTTGACCTTTGCCTCTTTGGATACTTTTAGAAACAAACCTGTTAATGTCTCTTGTTCTTTCGTTGTCATCCTTTACCATCATATTTACTTACTTTCCTTGTATTTCTGTTGTCTGGGGGATTTGAAAAGCAAATTATTCAGGTCTGGTTTTCTTCCTAGGAATGCTTCAAACTCAATTTTTACTGAATCATTTTGAAAAAAATGAATAGTTAGGTTCAAGTTTTCAAGGGATGTCACCTTGGTTTGTATCTTGATCTCAATTGGTGCCCCTGTGGTTTCTGATGGGTATAGAACAGTCTTGTGTTATTCAAATTTTCTTTCCTTTCATATTTGAAGGTCTTTCTCCTCATTACTTACAGAATTTGTTGTTTATCATTTCAATTGTTGAATTTAACCACTACATGTGTTGGAGTTTATCTCATAGGTTCCCTGCCCCCAAGGCAACCTATTGATTTTTTCAATTGAAACTTAGTTTTCTTTGTTCAGAAGTTCTGGGCAGTTTTCCTGTATAATTTCTTAGTTGGTGGTATTCAGATTTTTGAACTTGCCATGTTCTTTTGGGAGAACTGTAATCCTTAAGCCAAAGTCTTCAAGATTAGTCTGTTTTTCTTTTTGAAGATCAAGTTTTCTTCTAACACTATTGCTTTTTGCTTCTCTTTTTCCACATTGTCCATCACTTCTATATATTTGCATTACTAATCAGTTGTTCCTTCTTTTTTAATCTTTGGTGAGGTTGGCAAGTTTTTTTTTTCTATTCTAGTCATTATTTCTGCTATGTAGGCCATAAATTCTACTTCCAAATTCTTATTTCTCTTTTTAACCATTCAGGAACATCCAGCTTTGGTTCCTTGCTCTCTTTGGAATTCACAGGTCCTCTGCTTCTTTAGGTGCAGATTCATTTCCCTTTGCCTTATGAAATGTATACATAGATATGTGGACTCATTTAACTGATTTGGAGACTACATTCCCTTTGGTTATTACGACCTTTCCTAGCGCTTTATCTGCTTATGTCTAGGTCTTTATTAGAGTTTTCTTCCTTCTGAGATCTTAATATCTCTCTCTGTTTTTTGCTTTATATTCCCCTATTCTCACTTTCTTACTCCTTCTTTGGTTATAGTTTCCCTGTGGGCTATACCTAAAAGATTTCTAGGGAATTCATGTGTCATTAGCCTCAGTGACAGGCCCAAGTGACCTTTGGGGAGACAGAATCGGCCCCATATGGAATCTGGGCCCTTTACCTCTGACTTGGTGGAATGTTACACATTCTGGCATCCTGACCTCTGTTCCTCAGTTATCTGCCTGAGTATGTTGCACAGAGCAATGCCCCTACCACAGACTAGTCTGCATAAGTTTCTGCCTTTTGGTTTTCTATGGTATTTGAAGGAGAGGGAAGGGTAAAAAATTGAGTTCTTTTACACTCCAATGGGTTGGCTCCTGCAACTCTTCCAGAACAGGATGGCAGGTGGGTGAGGAGGTACTGAGTTAGGGCAGGATTAGGAATTAGCCTTCTCTGTCATTAGTTTATTGGTGTTTATGTTGCTAGATTTTTTGTTATTATAGAGTATGGAAACATGCAATATAACTATATCTTTACACATTTTTGAAGAGGCTTGTGAATATTTGAGGATCAGAGAAAGTTCCCATTCCTCTGTTTTCTTAGTCTTCTGATCCAGGACTCTATGACAATCTTTAAATTGCAAATAGAAGAACTTATATTTGGTCCTAAATACCACAGAGAGACTTCAGAGTTTCTTGGGTGAAATAAACTGAACTGCACATTAGAAAAAATTACTTTAGCTGTGATAATTATGACATCATAGTTATCTGCAAGTATTTGGAAGGCTATCATCTATTAAGAGCCATTAAACTTAGGGAAGCTAGGGCACAGTGAATAGAGCACTGGCCTTGGAGTCAGGAGGACCTAAGTTCAAATCTGGCCTCAGACACTTAACATTTACTAGCCATGTGACCTTGGGCAAGTCACTTAACCCCAATTGCCCAGCCTTCCCCCTTCCAAAAAGAAAAAAAAAAGAGCCATTAAACAGAAGGAAGAACTAGCAGAAACAAGTAGACATATCAAAGCCACAAATTTAAGTTTAAAATAAGGGAAAGGAAGTCCTAAGAATCAGAACTATCCAAAAATACAGTAGGCTTCATTTCAGATCAGTTAGTATTCTTTCATTGGAGATCTTCAAGCAAAGACTAGATGACCACTTGGATCAAGGAGTTCCTTTTTAGTTTCAGATTGGATTAAATAGCTTCCCAACTCTGAAAATTGTGTGATTCAAGATCTAGCTTCAATGTCACGTTATCCATGAAGCCTCTATCTTAGAAGTGATTGTTCCCTTCTTGACTCTTTTAAAACACTTTGTTTCAACTTTCTTTTAGTCTTTTGTGTTTTAATATGTATTGTTTGGAATCTTCCTGAGGACAAAGGCTGGTAGCTTCATCTTTGTACCTAGCACTATACCTAGCACAGTGCTTTGCCAAAGTAGGTGCCTAGTAAATGTTGAGTCATTCTGTTCAACTTAGTAATTCCTGCAGCCTCAATCCTTTGAGCTATTTTCAGAAGGGGCTAGCTTTAACTTTCAAGAACAGATTGAAAGTCCTTCAAATGCTGATAAACCAAGTGCACTTTCAAACATTTACATACATATTTAAGGAGATGGCTCCCATTAATTCATTTAATAAACTTTGTTCAGCTCTAAGAAGTATGACCCTTGAAATCTACACTTATAAGCACTCAGAAAGCAGATGGCAGGCTTTTATAGGTATTGAAAATATCTCCCACTCATTTCCATCCACAATTAGAATTGTAAGTAACTGTAAAGCATGAATTCACCAAAACTACATATCTTAGGATATAATTTAGACATAATATAACCAATCTTTACCTTTCCCAGACAGACAACAGCTAACAGTGGCCGAGAAAACTAAAGGGATCTTAAGCCACATTATAAGAAATATTATAACATTAAAGAGTAAGGTGCTAATAGTTCCATGATGTTCTTCCCCTTACAATAGGACTTCAAAAGTCAGTTTTCTTCAGTAGGCATGGATGTACTTTCTGGACTGATGAGATTAGAAACTTAATGTGTACCACACAATGAATGAAGTTGGTGAACACTGAAATTAAAGAGTAATGACAATAATAAATGATAACTGACCACAGCACCTACTACATGCCAGGTACTATATTAAGTAAGAACTTTGCAAATGTCTCATTTGATCGCCACAACAACCCTGGGAGCTAAGTGCTATTACGATCCTTATTTTACAGATGAGGAACTGAGGCTAACAAAGGTTAAATGACTCGTCTAATGTCACAGAGATGATATCTGAGGCTGGATTTGAACTCAGGTCTTCCTGACTTCAAGCCTAGTGCCACCTAGCTGTCCTAGAGTAATGTTCCTATATTTAAATCTAGTAAGGAATGAAATTTTTTTCGGTTTTTTTTTTGGGGAGGTGGTGGTAGTGGTGGTAGAAGTATCTTTATGATCCTGCCTACAAAGAGGCTGCACTTCTCATCCTAATAAACTATTTCATTAATTTATTTCTACTGGAAACCAAGTGAGAGAATGCCTTTCAATATGTATTCAGCTAGATGGAGGCATTCTTGCTTTCATACCTCTGCTAAACACCTGCCTTGGGAACATGGGATGACTAAGTCCTGTAAAAGTCATTTTTATCAAGAAGTATAGTGAGTGGCCAATGCTCACTCATTCACCCATAAACATGTATTCTATAAACTCTCAAGTAACTTCCAAAAATTGCTGGTTTTCATTTCCTGGATCTGGCTTCCTCAACTTGTTGATGTCGTTTATTGTCTGGGCATTTACTCCGGACTGATCATGTTGATAGGCATGTGTTAGAGTCATGTCACCACTTCTTCATTCAGGCTGTATGCCTGGGATTTTTAAGGTGAAAAACAGATTGTTGTTCATCCTTCATTCCCAAAGAGGACCAATGACATCAGGAGGGTGATGCCTTGACTTGCAAGTGAGTTGGATTTAAGAGAGGCAGGATTATGCCAAGTCATCAGCCTCACACTTTCCTCCAGAGTCATTAAAGCCTAGTGGCAAGACATAGGTCAGGAGAACTGGAGATGGCCCAGAATGCAGTGGGAGAACTTGGCCTTTTTAAACTAAGGTCTTTACCAGGTCTCAGTCTATCTGGGGCAACATCCATTCAGTAGTTAAAGGCTAAGGAAGAATTTAAATAAAAGATAGACTACTTTGCCTTCACAAAAGAATCAATCAGGATGGGGAAGACTCAGTTTCCAGCCAGAACAGAATTGCTATTTACACTCACTCTGAGCCTTTGAAACCAAGGCAATGAACAAGTGAGGCTTGGGCTGGGGTCTATTATTGGCCAATCAATGACAGCCAGCATGATTTGGGTTTAAAGGTATAGTCAAGTAGCTCCATTTGAATCTCAATGGGCTGTATCAAAGTCTGGTTTTCTAGTGCTATATTTCAAGAAATCATAAATGAAAACTAATCATTCCGGTTTTTTTTTTTAATGATAGAATAAGTATGGGGAAGGAAAAAATCTAGCCCCCAAACTCCAAGACACCTTGTGAAGTATAAGTGCTAAAAATTTATATTTCTTTAGAGTTTAGCCAGTACACCCATTGTAAGGGTATGATTCCCCATGTGGACGGAGGAACAGGAGGAGGAGGAATTATACAAATGCCTTTATTTCCCAGTTTAGGAGACAGACTTTGCTTAGTTTTGCTAGTTCAAATGACTTAACTGAAACTGCTTATCCCACCAGTTGCCACATTCTGTCAATTCTACCTCCACAATATCACTTGCAATCACTGTCTTCTCACATGACCACCACCCCAGTCCAGGACCTCCTCTCCTCTCCTCTCACCTGTACTATTACAATTAGCTTTCATTGGTCTTTTCACCTCTAATCTCTCCCCTCTCTAATTCATTCTTCACACATCTGTCAAATTGATATTCCTGAAGCAAAGATCTGGCCAGGTAATTTGTTTGCTCAAAAAGATTTAGCGATTCCCACATTGCTCTAGAATAAAATATAATCCCCTCTGTTTAGCACTATAAATTTACACAATCTGCTTCCAGTCTACCTTTCTTAGCTTTTTGCATATTATTCCCATCATATACTTTATGTTTTAATCAAACTGACCTATTTGTTATTTCACATATATATGAAATTCTATCTCCCGTTTCCATGCCTTTGCAAAGACTGTAGCTTATGCCTTGGATGCATACTCTTATCACACCCATCACTCAGACTCTCTAGGTTCTCAGCTCATATCAACTTATATAGAATGTTCTTAAAGTCTTAGTCTAGTTCCAAGTTCTAATAGATTAAAATGTAAATGACTATAGTTTAAGACTGTACTATATGTGCTTCATCTTAATCCCTTCAGTTGTTGCCCACTCTCCCCATGAAAAATAAAATTACCTTTTATCTACTTAGTATGTAATTAGTATTTACTTATTTGTATAGATACATGTTTGTTTTCCCTGGTAGAACGTAAACTTCTTGAGGACAGAGATTTTTTTTTCATTTTATCCTGATATCTCAAGCACCTAGCATAGTGGATGACCCATAAACACTTAATAAATGCTTGTGGCATAAATGATTAGAAGTCAAATGCCTTATTCAAAAGTCAGTTATCTAATAAATATCAGAACCAGAACTTGAAATCAAGTCTGATTCTCAGGTCCAGTGCGTATGCTAAAACAGTATGCTTTCTACATCCTGTCCTAGATTAGAGACTATGGTTCAGGTCAAGGGTATCTTGTCATTTGAATTCCCATGACATCAGCTTACTGTTGTGACTCTACAGTTGTTAAGTGAGTGGCTGGGGTTTGGGGCTACTTGTAAGGTTACCAACCAGGAAGTGGTGGCACAAAAATGCTTGTATATGAAATACAGTCATTTGAGATCTCTCTTCTAACCAAGGATAGAGGTACCACCCTTAGAGATTCAGCTGCCTATGAAAACTGACCTGGCCACTAGTATTATCATCACTTTTCAAAGAAAGACAGTAAACCTTGAAGTCAGTCCTTGCTTATGATGAAATTAGTAGTGCCTCTTTCCCGTACAAAGGATACCACAGGATAGTGTGTTAATTAAGAGTTTGTTAATTCTTGTTGCATAAATACACAGGTCACCCACTAATCATCATATACTCAGTTTACCAGAAGTGAGCAAAGGATATGGGTGATTCACTACTTCCCTAAGTCATCTCACAGCATGTTATTGTTGTTCCGTTGTCCAACTCTTTGAGACCCAATTTGGGATTTTCTTGCTAGAGACACTGGAGTGATTTATCATTTCCCTCTACAAATTATTTTATAGATGAGGAAACTGAGGCAAACAGTGTTAAGTGACTTGCCTAGAGTCACGCAGCTAGTAAGTGTCTGAGGCCACATTTGAACTTAAGAAGATGAGTCTTCCTTGACTTCAGGCCCTGTGCTCTATCCACTACGCCACCTTTAAAAAAAAATAAACGAACACCTCCCCCCCCCAAACTATTGAATATATTTGTTTATAAAAGCAAAATAAGTATGGATTTCTGATGAGAAGATTTTTTTTTTTCCCACCAGCTGTGAGTGATTCTGGTTAGTAAATTATATGCTGTCCTCTTCAGTGTCTTGCAAAATAACCTCAACCCTGACCTTGACACAATCGTATTTCTAAAGCAAAGCAGTAATTTATTCTCTCTTCGATGAACTAAAAGAGACAGGAGTCCCACGCAGTATCATTAGTCCTTTTCCAGAACTCATTTTGTTGTTGTTTTGTTTTGTTTGTTTTTTCCTCAGTGATAACCTTT
>CM053586.1:119928352-119947813 GCA_028646515.1 Pseudochirops corinnae
GATGATAAAATTAGATGAATTCAGAGAAGATTATGTGGTCAGATTCTAAAAGTAATACATGTTAATAGGCTGTCACCAGGGGTATGCCCCTAGGATCTATGCTTGTACTCGTGCTTTTTAACATTTTTTATCAATTGCTTGGATAAAGATATAACTGGAATGCTCATCAGATATGTAGATGGTATTAAGTTGGGAGTAATAGCTCAAGGACAGGATTAAGAAATCAGGATCCAAAAGTTTTTGCCAGTCTACTGTAACGGGCTGAGCCTCAGAGGCTGAAATTCAGTAGAGTAGAATATAAACATTGGGCTTGGATTTAATTTTTAAAAATCACCTTCACAAGTTCAACATGAGGTAACATGGTTAGATAGCAGTGTGCCTGAAAAAATATCTTGGAATCTAATGGATTGCAAGATCAATAGCCTCCATCATGGTGATATGATAGACAAAAAGGTTAATGCGGACTTGAAGTGCATTAAGAAATAATAATCCAAAAGAGATAAGAATATTAAAACTCCTAGAAATACTATAGCTAAATTCCAAAGCTCCCAAGCCAAAGATAAAATACTTCAAGTAGCCAGAAAGCAACGACTCAAATACTGTAGACCCAAGGTCTAGCAGCTACCACCTTAGAGGAGCAGAAGGGTTGGAAAATGATATTCCAAAAGGCAAAGGAGTTGAAATCACAACCAACAATAAGCTACCCAGAAAAAAATGAGTATAGTACATCAAGAGAAGAAAGAAATATTTAATGAAATAGAGAACTTTCAAGCATTTCTAATGAAAAGACCAGACCTGAATAGACAATTTGACTTTCAAATACAAGGCCCAAGAGAAACATAAAAAGGTAAGCATGAAAGAGAAATCATAAGGAATTCAATAAGGTTAAACTATTTACCTTTCTATATGTGAGGATGATACATATATCTTCTAACAACTTTATCATTTTTAGGGCAATTAAAAGGATTCTATATAGAAAAGAGAAAAGGACCTAGTTATACAAAAATAGTTTTTGTAGCTCTTTTTGTCATGGCAAAGAAGTGGAAATTGAGGGGATGCTTATCAATTGGGGAATGGCTGAAAAAAGTTATAGTATATGGTTGTTATGAATTACATTGTTCTATAAGAAATGATAAGATTAGTTTCAAAAAAACCTGGGAAGACTTACACAAACTGATGCAAAATGAGTTGAACAGAATCAGGATAACACTATACACAGTTAAAGCAATATTATAAAGATAATCAGCTGTGAATGGCTTAGCTACTCTGATCAAGGCAATGATCCTAAACAATTCCAAAGGACTCATGATTAAAAAAAAGCTGTCCATCTCCCAAGAGAGAACTAATGAACTCTGAAAGCAGATTGAAGCATACCTTAAAAAAAAAAAAAAAGCTTTCTTGGAGGTGGCTAGGTGGCTCAGTTAATGGAGCACTGGCCCTGGAGTCAAGAAGAACTGAGTTCAAATCTAGCCTCAGACACTTAATACTTACTGTGTTAGGCTGTGTGACCTTGGGCAAGTCACTGGGCCCCAATTGCCCTGCCTTCCTCCCTCCAAGAAAAGCAAATAAATAAATAAATGAAACCCTTTCTCTATTGTTTTGTTTGTCTTTTCTTTCACAACATTGCTAATATGGAAATATGTTTGTGTGACCTCGTATGTATAAGCAGTGTCAAGTTGCTTGCCTTCTCAAGGAGAGAGGAGAGGCAGGAGAGAGGAAGAAAGTTAAGAACTCAAATTTTTCAAATGATTGTTAAAAATACTTTGAATGTAATTTGGAAATATTTAATGAATTGTAAATAACAAAAAAGGAATAAAAGGGGGGGAAATGACAGTCCCTCTATAGTTTGCTCTCATTAGACTTTATCTGGAATGTAGTGTTCAATTCTGGGCAAAATAATTTAAAAGAAGATGTTGAGCTAGAAAGTGATCAGGAAAGGACAATCCAAATTGTAAAGTACCTTGCATACATGTCATCAGAGGAGTAATTAAAGGAACCGTTATTGGTTTTTTGTTTGTTTGTTTTAACTTGCAGAAGATGACTCAGGAAAGACATGATAGCTTGCCAAATAGGAGAAGGATTAGATTTATTCTCTTATTCTCTCACAGAAGAACCAGGAATACTTAGATGAAGTTGAACAGTTACATTTAAGCCTATAATCAAGGAAACAACATCAACAGCAAAACTTTGCTTAGAATTAAAGCTGTTCAAAAGGGTTATGGACTACCTTGGAAGGTGGTGGATTCCCTTTCACTGGAAGTCTTCAAGCAGAGGCTAGATGACCATTTGTTGGCCAAATTATAGTAGATATTATTTTGTATATCAATTGAACATATGGCTACTGAAATCCCTTTCAATTCTTTTCTATGATTTTAGGGAGAGAAATAATATGGATAGATTCCAAAGAGTGAGGTAATAATAATCATAATAATAACATTATTATTATTTTAGGAAATGTAGGAGATATAGACTATTTTCACAAAATTTGGCAATGAAAAGAGATGATTGGGTCAGGGAAAAGCCTTTCTTTTTATTTTTTAAAAGAAATGGAAAGACAGTATTTGATATAAAAGAGAGAGAGAGCTCTAGTGGAGAAAGAGAAAGAACATAATGCAGCAAAATCTTGGTAGAGACAAGTTTAGATTTTTTAAAAAAAAGGCATTTGCTTGCCAATAAGGAGGGCCACCTTCCCATCTTCTGAGACCCCTTAATTTGTCTCCCTGTCTCAAATCTCTCCTCACTCCAAACCATACTACACAATGTGAAGGTTGTCTTAAGGACAGATCTTGCCCCGCTACTCATCTACTCATAAACTTCAGCAGCAGCCTATAGCTCTCGGACAAAATATAAACTCTGTTGAGTGTTAAAGTCATTTACAAACCAATCCTAATATATCTTTTGAGCCTCATACATTATTTATTCCCCTTACTTCATGGTCCAGGCAAACTAAATGGATTGACATATGGACACCCATTTTACCACCACATAAAGTGTACTATGAACTGAGTCAAATTTCTAAGAGCACAAGTGATTCCCAAGTTCATAAATGGTCAAAGGATAAGGACAGGCAGTTTTCAGAGGAAGAAATTAAAGCTATCTATAATCATATGAAAATATGCCCTAAATTGCTGTTGATTAGAGGAATGCAATTCAAAACATCTCTTAGGTACCACATCATACCTATCAGATCGACCAACATGATAAAACAGGAAAACTATAAAGGCTAGAGAAGATGTGGGAAAATTGGAACACCAATGCATTGTTGGCAAATTTGTGAACCAAGCCAACCATTCTGGAGAGCAATTTGGAACTATTCCCAAAGGATTATAAAAATGTGCATGCCATTTGACTGAGCAATACTACTTCTAGGACTATATCCCAAGCAGATCATAAAAGTAGGGAAAGAACCCACATGTATAAAAATATTTATACCAGTTCTTTTGATGGTGGCCAAGAACTGGAAATTGAGGGGATGCCCATCAATTGGGGAATAGCTAAACAAGTTGTGGTATATGAATGTAATGGAATACTATTGTGCTATAAGAAATGATGAGCAGGCAGACTTCAGGAAAATCTGGAAAGATTTATATGAACTGATGCTGAGTGAAATGAGCAGAAACAAGAGAACACTGTACATACTAACAGTCACATTGTGTGATGACTAATTTTGATAGACTTAGCTCTTCTCAGCAATGCAAGGATCTAAGACAACTCCAAAAGCCTCATGCTGGAAAATGCCACCCATATCCAGAGAAAGAAACATGGAGTCTGAATGCTGATCAAAGCATATTGTTCTCTCTCTCTTTTTTCTTTTCTTTTGTTTATTCTTTCTCATGATTTTTCCCATTCAGTCTATTTCTTCTTTACAATATGGCTGATGTGAAAATATGTTTAATAAGAATGTATATGTAGAGCCTTTATCAGATTGCATGCCTTCTTGCATGAGGGAAGTGGAGAAAATTTTAAACACAAAAGCTTATAGAAGTGAATGGTGCAAACTAAAATTAAATAAATTAAATAACTTTCTTTCTGTCTTTGACCTACTTAGGTTGTGCACTGAAGTGAGATCTCTAGGTAAATAAGTGTAAGCACTTCAACCATTTTTCTTTCATAATTCTAAATTGTTTAAGACCATTGAAAAATTAAAATCATTTTATTAAAATTTTCACCCACTATCTCTTTTAAGTCTAGTTGTAACCCTTTTAGGTATTCAATGAAATATTATTATAATTTTAAAAGGAGGAAACTGAGGTAGAGTATTGTTAAGTGATTTACCCCATGTCATAGTGCTGAGATGTGTGAGGGGAGGAAATCAAACCCCATTATTCTGTGCTCCAAGCCCTATGTGACACTAAACTATGCTGCCTTCCTGGCCTGAAGGATATTAAAGACTATAGAAATGGAGTACAAGCTCTTGAAGGTAGCGGAAAATTGGAATAACTTCAAGTATGGTTCTGGTGATGAACACTCATTTGAGGACAAGTCCAACTAAATTTGGAGAGGCTCCTCAGGAGATTGCCAACCAAGAAATGATTTTTTGGATCATAGAAAATCTTGAAACTCATCCGTAAGGACTTAAGTGGTTATAATCTATATTGATGGAGTAATCATAATGAGGAAAACACTGATTTCTGAAGTATTGAAGCTAATTATTAAAGGAGGGATTTCTGAACTGATAAATGCCTACATTAAACTATGGCAATTGAAAGAATAGCGTGCTTGGGAGATAAAGAGTAGAAAAGGGTTTCTCAAAACTTTTCAGATACCATAGTCATGGTAATCTTTATTGGTCACAAACTTTTTTGTTTCTATGTATGTTTTTGGGCTTAATTGTTTACTTCTTTATGTGTGCTTCCTCTGATCTGATATTGGTCTGTGGTCATAGAAATAGACAGATTGGGCAAAGCAGAAACTGTACAAGCTAAGTCAGTGGCAAAAAGATGAAGGCCTGAACACCTGGCAACTAGGCACCTGTTCTGGGAAACAGGAAGGAAGGAAGGGAGAAATAAAGGGAGGTGAAATCAGTAAATAATTAATGGTCTAGAAGACTAGAAGGGTTTGAAGGAGCAGAAAACTTTTGGATGAAAGAATAGAGAGAGCACTGGATGTGGAATCAGAAGATAGGGGTTTGAACCTTGGCATCTGTAAGATATCAGCAGTGATACTAGCACTATTTAACTCATAGGATTTTGAGAAGAGTACTTTCTAAGCCATAATTGCTAGGGAAGAAACTGATATATTGGAAAGAGTACTCATTTTGGAGCCAGAAGACCTGCATTCAGATACTATTTCTGGTACTTGCTACCTGCATTTTCTTAGGCAAGTCATGAAACCCCCTCTGGGACTAAGTTTCTTCATCTGTAAAATAAAAGAGTTGGATGGGATAACTTTTAATGGCCCTTCCAAAAACTGAATCATATAAACTCTCATAAATATTACATATTATTAAAATTGATGACATGTTTTGTTTTTAAACTGATCGGGAAAGATGGGACAAAAGGAGAAAGGGGCTTTATATCTTCAAAAAAACAAAAAATGATAACTTGGATAGGACTTGAGGAGGGATAGTGTTCACAGATCAAAGTGAAGACAACAGCTCTTGACTGAGGCTCAATAATGCTACTTTTTAGAGGCAGCTTGACATAGTGAAAAGAATAGTAGACTTAAAGTTAGGAAAACCTGGTGTAAGCATCTACTTTGGATACTTATTAGCTATATGACCATGGAAAAGTCACTTACTGATATGAACCTTCATTCCCACATTTGTAACATAAGAAAATAATAAGCATATACTTCAAAGTGTGAGGATTAAATGGGATATAATATAAAATATTTTATAAAATTTGAAGTTTTATATAAATATAAGTTCATGTGATCATGATGTAGGATATAGAAAGCCTATCTGAGTACCAGCAAAGCTCTAGGTTCATATTTTCCTTCTGATACATACTGGCTGTGTGATACTGGGAAAGAGGTGCTAGGATAGATTACTAGAGGAACTTTCCTAAATAAGGAGGTCTCTTAAGTCAACAAAATTACAAATCAAATGCTTCTCTCCCTCTTCCCTCTGCTCTTCATTTTCTTCCTCTTGATTCTCTTCCTCCTGCTGTTCCTGAACCTCCTCTATCTTCTCCTTCTCCTCCTCATCCTCTTGATCCTCTCCTCTTACTTCTTTTACTTCTTTTTATAGTATTTTATGTTTTCTCCAATTACATGTCGACAATTTTTAGCATTCGTTTTTACAAGATTTTGAATTCCACATTTTTCTCCTCCCTCCCCTCCCCTCTTCCTAAAATGATAGGCAATTTGATATAGATTATACATGTGCTATCATGTAGAACATGTTTCCATTAGTCACAGTTGTGAAAGAAGAAGCAGATCAACAGGAAAAAAAAACATGGAAAAGAATAAAGTAAGTGAAAAAATTATATTTCAATCTGCATTCAGAGTCTATCAGTTCTTTAAGCAGATATGAACAGCATTTTCCCACATAAGTCCTTTGTACTTGTCTTGGACCATTGTGTTACTGAGAAGAGTTGACTCATTCATAGATGATCATCAAACAATATTGCTGATACAGTGGACAATGTTTTCCTGGTTCTACTCATCTCACTTTGCATAAGTTCATACAGGTCTTGCCAGGTTTTTCTGAAATCTGTCTGTTTATCGTTTCTCAATGCACAATACTATTTTGTTATATTCATATACCACAGTTTGTTTAGCCCTTCCCCAATTGATGGGCATCCTCTCAGTTTCCAATATTTTGCCATCACACAAAGGGCTGCTATAAATATTTTTTTTTACATATAGGCCCTTTTCCCTTTTTTGTGATCTATTTGGGATATAGACCTAGTACTGGTGTTACTGGATCAAAGGGTATATGCAGTTTGCCTGAACTTTGTGATTGTTCCAAATTATTCTCCAGAATGGTTAGATCAGTTCACAACTCCAGCAATAGTGCATTAGTGTCCAATTTTATTGCATCCTCTCCACAATTATCATTTTCCTTTTTTTGTCATATTAGCCAATGTGATAGGTGTGAGGTGGTACCTCAGAGTTGTTTTAATTTTCATTTCTCTAATCAATAGTGACTTAGAGCACTTCTTCATACACCTATATATAGCTTTGATTTCTTCATCTGAAAACTGTCCGTATCTTTTGACCATTTATCAATTGGGGAGTGACTTGTATTTTTATAAATTCAGTTCTCTATGCATTTGAGAAATGAGGTCTTTATCAAAGTCCCTTACTGTTAGGATTGTTTCCCAGATTTCTACTTTCCTTCCAATCTTGGTTGCATTGGTTTTATTTGTACAAAAGTTTTTAGTTTAATAAAATCAAAATTATCTATTTTACATTTTGTAATGCTTTTTATCTCTTGTTTCCTGATGAACCTGCAAATCACTTAACTTCTTTAAGAATTTGGATGTGGGGCAAGTGGGGGGCAGAGGGAGAAGAGCCAAGATGGCATAGTAAAAGCAGGAATTTGCTTGAGCTCCCCAAATCACCTTCAAATACCTGTAAAAATGAATATAAACAAATTCTAGAGCAGCATAACACACAGAATGACAGAGTAAAATGAATTTCCAGCCTAAGACATTGTGGAAGATCAAAAGGAAAGGTCTATTGGCCAAGCTGGGAGAGGAGCACAGACCAATGGTGGCCAAGTGGGCACAAACTGGGGCCCCCAGCAAACCTGGAGCAGTCCTCAGGGGGCTGAATCACTGGCAACTGTAGCATTTTTCAGGCTTCTTAACCCACAAATGCCAGCAACTTAGAAGGTCAGTAGGCAAAGTCTGTAAGGATCTGGGTGAGAGAGGAGCACAGACTGGCCCCAGTCCCAGGGCAGTAGAGGTAGTGGCAGAGGCATTGGCAACAGCAGCAGTGACTGCTTCCAGAGATCTTGGCCCATGGATACTGGGTGGATCCAGCAGGTAATCAGAGGGGGAATGCAGAGATTTCTTTGCTGGTGCTGAGTTAGAATTCTCTTGCTTTGCCCTGTTTGGATCTGGGTCACAGTCCTAGGTAGTGGTCCTGGGCTGAGGAGGAGCACTAGCATGGTAGAACTTGTGGCTGCCATAGAGAAGGAATCCTCCTCACAGTTCCAGGGCAGAAAAGAGTGCTTGTGGTCACTCACAGACCAGAGCACAGCCCAGGAGAGGAGTAGACACCTCTCCTTAGATCATACCACCTTAGAAGAATTGAAAACTTACAGGTTCCTGGAAATATCTCTGAAAAAAAGCTACACAAAATCCTGAAGCTTGAGACAGTACAGCCTCCACACCAGAAGCAGAGTTCTGCTTTAACAAAGAGCTAAAAGGCAAGTAATTGGCTGGGGAAATGAGCAAACGGCATTTTTTAAAAACTCTGAATATAGAAACTTACTTTTGTGACAAAGAAGATCAAAACATACAACCAGAAGAATACAACAAAGTGAAAGCTCCTACATCCAAAGCCTCCAAGAAAAATATGAATTGGTATCAGGCAATGGAAGAGGTCTCAAAAAGAGAGTTCCAAATCCTCAAAAAAGATTTTGAAAATCAAGTAAGAGAAGTAGAGGAAAAATTTGAAGAGAAATGAGAATGACGCTAGAAAATCATGAAAAACAAGTCAACAGCTTGCTAAAGGAGATGCAAAAAAAAAAAATACTGAAGAAAATAAGACCTTAAAAAAATAGACTAATCCAAATGGCAAAGGAAGTCCAAAAAGCCAACAAGGAGAAGACTGCCTTAAAAAGTAGAATTGGCCAAATGGACAAGGAAGTCCAAAAGCCCACTGAAGAAAATAATTCCTTACAAATTTGAATGGAGCAAATAAATGGAAGCTAATTACTCTATGAGAAATCAAAAAACTATAAAAGAAAATGAAAAGAATTAAAAAAAGAGAAGAGAAAGTGAAATATCTCATTGGAAAAACAACTAACCTAGAGAACACATCTAGAAGAGAGAATTTAAAGATTGTTGGGCTACCTGAAAGCAATGATCAAAAAAAAGAGCCTAGATATCATCTTTTAAAAAATTATCAAGGAAAACTGCCCTGATATCCTAGAACCAGTGGGTAAAATAGAAATGGAAAAAGTCCACTGGTCACCTCCTGAAAGAGAACCCAAAAGGAAAATTCCTAGGAATATTGTAGCCAAATTCCAGAGTTCCCAGGTCAAGGAGAAACTATTGCAAGAGGCCAGAAAGAAACAATGTAAGTATTGTGAAAACACAGTCAGGATAACACAAGATTTAGCAGCTTCTACATAAAGGGATTGGAGGGCTTGGAATATGATATTCTGGAGGTCAAAGGAGCTAGAATTAAAACCAAGAATCACCTACTCAGCAAAATTGAGTGTAATCCTGCCGGGGGAAAATGGATATTCAATGAAATAGAGGACTTGCAAACATTCTTGATGAAAAGTCCAGAGTTGAATAGAAAATTTGACTTTAAAATACAAGACTCAAGAGAAGCAAGAAAAGGTAAACAGGAAAGAGAAATCATAAGGGACTTCTTAAAGTTGAACTGTTTAGATTCCTGCTTGGAAAGATATTTGTAACTCATGAGACCTTTCTCAGTTTTAGGGTAGCTGGAGCAAATATACACATGCATACATATATGACATCTAAACAATAAAATTAAAGGGTGAAAAAGAAATATACTGGGATAAGGAAAAAGGGAGAGGCAAAATGAGGTAAATTATCTCATATTAAAGCTTTTACATTGGAGGGGAAGGGGGCGGAGAGAGAAGAAATGAGTGAACTTTACTTTCATCAAATTTGGCTTTTGGAGGGAATAGCATACATATTCAATTGGATATGGAAATCTATCTTACCCTAGAGGAAAGTGGAGGGGGGTGGAAGGGGATAAGAAAGAGGAGGAAGATGGAGGGAGGCAGATTGGGGCAGGGATAGTTAGAAGCAAACTCTTTTGAGGAGGACAGAGTCAAAGGAGAGAATAGAATAAATGGGGTGGGAGGAGACAGGTTGGAGAGAAATATAGTCTTTCACAACATCACAGTTATGGAAGTGTTTTACATGACTACACATGTATAACCTATATAGAATTGCTTGTCTTCTCAATGAGAATGTGTGGGGAGGGAAGAAGGGAGAGAATTTGGAACTCAAAGTTTTAAAAACAAATGTTAAAAACTGTTTTTACATGCAACTGGGAAATAAGATATACAGGCAGTTGGGGTATATAAATATATCTTACTCTACAAGAAAATAGAAGGGAAGTGGACAAAAGAAGGGGATGTGATAGAAGGGAGGGCAAATTAGGGGAAGGGGTAATCAAAATTCACGAGGTTTTATGGTGGGGAGAGGGGAGAGATGGGGAGAAAATTTGGAACTCAGAATCAATGCCCTATATAGGCTCCAATATGAAAATGGCTTGCCAAGAACATATCTATCTATCTATCTATCTATCTATCTATCTATCTATCTATCTATCTATCTATCCGTTCATTCATCTGTCTATAGATAGATACGAGAGGAATGTAGAACAGTGGAAATCATTTATAAACATATATGTGTACATAAATACAACTTATCTCTTTTTTTCATGTTTTAGTATCCTGAATTCCCTATTTGCATATCAGTGGATTAAAAATATATAACTACTGTGAGCTTGGGGAAATGTTCTTTTTTTCTTATCTTTTTTATGTATAGATAAGGGCTTTAGGAGGATTTCAGAAATGAATTGCATAACTTTTTTTTGCCCTAAAAATAAGTACTATTGGTTTTCCCCCCTAATTTAAAATCAAACCAAAGATTTCTGAGCAAACTAATTGAAAACAAACCCAGATCCTAATTTGACCCTTACACTTAATATAAATTGTTGTGTCATGAGAATTGAAGTGACATGAATATGCAGACTGAGGTATGCCTTTATTTGGGCCTTATTTAGCCCCATCCATTATCTGTTGAGCAAAATGGGTAATTATAGAATTTTTCTAAAAGTTCTATGATCCCTCTCCAAAGAGACAGTGATGCAGTCTTGAAGTAGTTTCTGTTGGAAATCACTCCTTACTTTTTCTGGTTTAATTTTGAGCAAGTGATTTGGGTGTTCTTTCTCTCTCTCTCTCTCTCTCTCTCTCTCTCTCTCTCTCTCTCCCTCTCTCTCTCTCTCTCTGAAAAACAACAACAAAACATACTAGACCTCATTCTGAAGACATAATTTGAACCCTCAGTTCTGGCATTTACTAGCTTTGTAAACCTAAGTATGTCAGTTAATCTCTCTGTGCCTTACTTTCTACACATGTTAAATGAAGTTAATCATACCCACATCACTTAGGTATTAGAGTTTCTGTAAGGATCAAATTGAAAAGATTATATTAATTATTTTGTCCACTATAAAGAGCTATGTAAATGTTTGTTTTTACTTCACTTCTTCAGAGTTCCATGTTTTCAGCACTATTAGAAGAGATTGTTCCCTTCCATGTCTTAGCAGAAGGTATTTGTTTCTTTAGTATAAGCATACATACACACATACATGAATATATGTGTGTGTGTATATATATATATATGAAATATATACATTTATGAATATACATAAAATACTTTTTTTTTCTTTTGTCTTAATCTGGGGTCTTATCAGTTGTAACTCATAATTTGTAGATTTCCTCTCACATTTTGGTGACTTGTTAATGATTTATAGTCTCATATAATTGTCTAAAGGCACTCAGATATTAAGTGATTTTCTTGAAGTCATATAGACATTATGTATGAGAGTCTGGACTTGAACTCAGGTCTTGTTGACTCCAAGATTATCCCCCTCTCCATGCACCATTCTGTTCCTCATAATAAAAGCATTCAGGTCAGCTATAGAATGGCATGGAGAGGCTTCCTAAATGGTTCAAATCAACTCTTTGTTCTGGACCAGTCTTGGTTTGTGAAAAGGGGTTGGTGGGATGTAGTATAAGGGAAAGAGGTAGAAGAACCTGTTGAGTCATTAAATGAAGTACCAGAAGTTTCCCCAGAATTCTATATTAAAACATTAGGATGATGGTGTCAATAGTGAGTCATTAACACTTTCTGGCACATATGTGGTGGGAGAACGTAACACAACCTGTACCACCAACACTCCTGCCGTCACTACCCCATTGCAATTCTGTGGCCGTTCTTCTTCACCTCCTTTGGTGTTCTCTTAGTTATACCATCATTCAAGTAAATAGTCTTGCAGACTTTATAGCCTAGAAATAACAGGAGGTTGGACAATGCAACTTCCTATTTAAGTGGTCCAAGCAAAAGGCATGGCTAATGAATAAATTTGCCTTCTGGCTATCTTACTGTAGGAAATGGCCTTAAATTTCTTATTTATTAAAAAGGTAACAAAATATAAAATAAAAACATTTCTAATACTCAAATAAAAATAACCACACGAAAGACTTTTATTTCCCTCCAGTATGATTGAATCACAGGTACAAAAAGCCTTAAAGGGTGGTCATTTTTACCATGCATATTGATTCATAGTTGCATAACTAATTATGACAACTTTATTAATTGCTTATTATCAAGGGTTTTTGCTTTTATTAGAGAACAAGTGACTTCCTTCCCTTGCCATGATGTGTGTGTGTGTGTGTGTGTGTGTGTGTGTGTGTGCATGTCTGGGTGATAGAGATTAATGTCTAGAGCTTTGCAGGAAACTGCCTCATTGATTTTGTTGCCTTTATATTTGTCTTCCTTAGGTGACTTCCACTAACATAGATGGAGGGCGAGGTTCCCATTTCAGTGGGACAGCAAGGGCTTTATTTGCCGGAGCTAAAGTTCCTTGCTTTTCATTCAGGCATTTGTATTAAAGGAGGTAAAAAGGGTGATTCTGAGAGGACTGTGTTATGTGGCACCCTTGGTTACTTCTAAAATCCCCTGTGCTAGCCATGCTTTGACAGGGACAAATTTATGGACTAGTACTTTCTCCAGTCCTGTCGGCTAATTAGAAAATGCATTGTCAATCCAGATACGGTAATAGGCCCTGGCATATTATTTAGAGTTGTAATGAGTTTTGTATGAGGATTTCTCTCACTGTAGTGTCTGTGCTTAAATATTCTGACACCACGCTTCAAAGCCTAGGAGGCATGATTTTTACCAGTTCATTTTTTTTCCTCGTTTGTTTTAGACATTTTCCCCCAAATACCAAAGTTTTTTTTTTCCCTTCCTTTTTATTATTAATGTCCATTCTTACAAGTGTCTTAGTATATGCTCACCTACATTTTATACATATAGACCAAGCTAGCAAGTGAATGCATTTTAGCATAAACAGAGCCAGAGATGAACCGATGAAAATCACCTCCATATAAAAGGTCTCTCCTTTTCCCCCCTCCCTCTCCCACCAAAAAAGCTTGTATTGCAGAAAAGTATCCAATTGGTATCTGAAAGAGGCCTCAGTGCTGTGATGGTGCATGGAATACAAGAAAGCTGATGGAGGAGTTTTAACGAATGTCCTGACCGAGTCAAGGTGATGGCCATTTTCCGCGGCCCTGCTATCCATCACCCCTCGCAGCCAGGCGTCCTCCATCACATGCAACAGCCTCATGAATTTATGCATCAAGCTGTGCAGCCAGTCGTGCCGAGGGCTCTGGTGACAAGTGAAATTGCTGTGCGCCTCATTTAGCTGTTTATTGCGCCTGAGTACGTGTTGCAGCTGTCATCCTACGATGGGATGATAGTGCTCGTTAATAGACAAGACAGGCAAATAATGATGGAGGCCACAGCAAGAGATGCTCATCTGCCAATAGGCTCTCAGCAATATCACAAACATCTACCAAGTTTTTGATCAAAAGAAAGCTAGTAGGAAAATACCGAGGGCAAGGCTGTTTTTTATGGGATTCACAACGGAGATTAAACTTTTGGGAAACAAACCAAACGAGCAAAAAGAAGTAGAATGCAGTCAATTGTGTAACCTTACTGGCTAGTATTTGGGCTTCCTAAAAAGTGCTAGCCTTCCAGTAGAGTTGCTGGAAGAAGGACCACAGAAAACAAGGGCAAGATTTTCCACAAAAGCTGAGGATGAATGTATCCTCACCACACAGCATGGAATTCAACCTTAACTTTGTAGTTGGTCTTTGAATAGTTGGCCTTCTGATGTCAGTTATAATATTCAAAATTTGTAAGCATTATTTTTCTTCTATTTGATGACTCGTTTCTTGCATTTATGTTCTTGGATACCACATTTTTATGCCTTTCTGTTATTTAGTATAAAACAACTTAGAACCTATGTGCTCTGGCATTAGATGTCAATGTAATTTTCTTCTTTTTTTAAAATAAAATTGAATTATATGTAAGCACTTATTTCTGGAAAGTAATGATTAATAAAATGTCTCCTTGCTGAAAAACTTTTAAATAGCTACTGCCCTCTTTCATTTGCATTGTGGAATAGGTAATAATTTCCCATATTTTACTCTGTTGGTAATTATCAAAGGCTAGAAGAATGGAATAAAATGTAAAGATTCTAATTCAATCAGTTTTCAAAAGAATAGCATCGCTGACTTAAAACAAGCCTTGAGAGTTAGTTACTGTGTCATTAGAAAATGTACCTGTCAGTCAGATTAAATGTATTTTTATAATCATTCTAAAAGATGTTCCACGCAAAGCAAGTATTCTAGAGAAATTCAAAGCAACATTTGGTAAATTTAATTATGTGACCCAAACTTTACGAAAGATATTCAGTTACTAAACTTTGAACTCATAAAAAACATCAATGAATCAGTCAATACATAAGCTTTATTAAGCACTTATTAAATGCTATGCACTATGCTAGTTGGTTGGAATAAGGAAAAAAAAGCAAAAATAATCTCACCCCAAAGAGTTTATATTTATATTTAAATTAGGACACAGAAAATAAATACAGAGTAGAAAGAAGGTAACTTTACAGGTTAAAGAAAATATACTGTAAAGAAAATTGCTCTTTTAAAAATAAAGAATTATGGCTGTGGTCCTTTTAATGTTTCTTGATTCCCTGCAATGGAAAAAGACATTTTGGATTTCACCATTAAGAATTATAGGTATTAGTTAGTCGAGAGACATTAAGAAATTTTACAGAGGCTATTGCATAAGTGAATCAATAATCATATTTAGAATGAATAGCTATACTTTTAGTGCCTTAAAGAAAAATGAGTCACGTGCTATGAAGGAAAGGAAGGGTGTTGAACTAAGAGTCATAAGATTCAGGTTCAAGTCCTCATACTCTATTAAGTAGTTGTAAGAATAAAAGCAATGAAATTAACCTTTTTATTTTTTTGACCTTAGATTCTTTATGTTGAAAATGAGGGGGTTAGACAAGACGATATGTCTAAAGTGTTATGATGAGACATGAAACAAACAAACATTTTTAGGCAATTTTAAAAGTAGATAAGGAGTAGGACATACCACCATCATTACATCACATTATGCCCTTCTTTAAGGATACAATGGATACAAAGAACTATATATAGTATTAACTCAGGGGTTTCTTGGTATCTTATTCTTTATGTGATATTCTGTTTGCCTATGGGATTAATACTTTTGGCTTATTTTGAGTGTTTCTTATGACTCGTGAAAATTCTCATTTCCCCTTTATATCTGACTTTAAAATATTTGGTTCATTTATAAATGTCATCTTTATTACATCTTAAGGTCAAAAATGAGTTCTGTGACAATAAATATGCAGTTTTAATAGAATAAATGGGAAAATATTCTCTGATTTACAAAAATTTGCTTTACAGTCACATTTCAGGCAATCATCTCTGTAAAGTGAGCTATATAGATAGATAAGCAGTGAGAATCTGTTGCTTTGTTTCTAATAAATACTTCATAAATATAAAATCCATGAGAATATAATGAATGAAAGAAAAAAAAGCAAAAGGCAGCTTCTATAATTAAAGGTCAGTGGTGGATACTGGAGAAGTATAACAGGAGTAAATTTTTTTGAAGTTATTGAAATATGGGTACCTTGATTCAGGCTTATATTTGCCATGCATATCTCTGATGTACAATTAGTATACCATACTGGGTGTGGATGTCCTACTCCTAGTAATTTGGATGTCCAATAGAACTCATCATACAAGAGATACAGAGTCTCATTTGGATTATATATTACAGGAATGATTTAGTATTGAGTTTTGGGAGGAGAGTTGTACTGTCTGGTATGTCTTAATTTTGTATAGTTTATTTTTTTTTTCTGCTCTGTGCTGACTAGGGAATAACAGAGCTCTCACTTACCTTCTAGTGCATTGCTTTTTCAACAACAACTTCCCGTACCCACATACACACACACACACACACACACACACACACACACACAGGGGATTTGTTTTTTGCCATTTACAGAACTAATGGTCAGCAAATCTGTGCATGTTGACTCTTTTTTCTTAATGAAATGGAAAAGAGATGTGTTACATTAAAAAAAAGGTTTATTAATGTTTCATAAAATGGTTGCTACAATCAAAGGAACTGCTATGAAAATTAAATTACTGGGCTGACTCTGGAAATCAGCATAATATGTGCTGTTTAATTCAGTAATGCTAAGATGTTAGATTCCCCTTCATTCTCTCAGCTTTCTCTCTCCTTCACCTAGGGGCATCTGCTGATGAGTCTCTTCTAGAGGTTGTCTAATGACTATTTTACAGGGACTGTCAGCTTTCCAAAGCCCAATGGCACTGGGCAGCACTGTATCACTAGTCTTTTTACACAATTTGCCTGACTGTAAATCTGAGATTTAAAAGTACAAGAAAAGCTCCTATTTGATTTAATGACTATCTGATCATCTTTTTATGTTCAGATGTTATACTCATAAAGGACATTGATTGTTTGTTCATATTTCTCTCCTTTAATTTAGACACATAAGAAATTTGAAGTTTAGTTAGAAAAAAAACTGAAAGTCTTCATGGATGAAGGCCTGATTACATACTCTTCTGAGATTTGGAGCTAAATCTACATCACCTAGTAAGTACAATGGATGTAGTGGTTCAAATGAATCCAGAGAAAGACTGTACTCCATACAACCAGGATCCCTACACACAAGTTCAAGGAGACATTTGGGCAAAAATGTGAGGGAGAGATATGTTTCTCTTGGAACTTATCTCACACTAAAAGGGATTTTCCTGTATGATAATACTAGAGTTTACATTTATATAATGCTTTAAAGTTTGCAATGTACTTTCACAATGTACCTTCATGACATCCTAGCTTAGCACATTACTCTTCCTCAAGGTTATGGTTGCATTTCATCAAAATAACATTAAAAAAAAAATCAAGCAGCCTGTTCTTTTTTTTTTATTCATTTAGGTGTGGAGACTGTAATCCAAATACTCAATTCTTGCCTTTTGAATTTTAACGGGAACACCCAGTGACAGCTGAAATACTCCCTCTGTCAGTATTATTCTTTATAGAATTTAGGAAAAGGGAAATAATATCTATCATGCAAAGAACACCTATCAATCCAGCATAATGGTAACAGGGTCATGACATGAGATCATGGTAACAATAATACTGCTAAAAATGGTATCCAAAAAATAATGATACACTTTGAAAAATCCTCATGTTGGGCACTACAGGGAGAAAATGTTGCATTCTCCAATCATACCAAATGGTAACTGGGTGGTCAGACACTGTAGATTTCTGCCTACAATCTCAAGCTTTTCAGGTCAAAGGGGATGGAGAAGAGACCCCCATGATTTTCCACAGTGATGGCTTCTTAATGGAAGTGACTACATGAGTATAGGACTGAGGAGCCGGCAGCAGCATAGGTGGAATGGTAGAGATGGTTGTAAACTACCCTCCCTTTTCCAAGTGTCAGAATAATATAAAACACTGCATGAAAATAAGGTCCTATAGCTTTTCTCCTGATGACCTATTCAGGCAAGCAGAGCCTCAGCATCTGGATATCAGCCTCAGAAAATCCCTAGAGGCAGGAATCTCTGCTATTACAAAGCAATTTAGGGTGTCAAAAAGCCATTTAAGACTGTCTGCTTTCTTTTTGAGCCTTCAGTCCACATTTCATCTATCACATTGCCACCAGGCAACCACACAAACAAAACAATGAGTGAAATCCATGCAAGTTTTCCTTAAACTGTTCTTTGAAAGGCATTTCCAAGGGCAGAAGCCGGAGCAAAAATAACCAAGAGTCTGCCTCTGTTACTTTCCCTTGTATGTTCTGAAAGAATAAATTGTCACCGTGAATGCCCATGCATTTTGTATTCAAAAGACTTTTTTTTTTTTTTCCCCAGTTCACAAGGTAAGTGACTAAAGTGTTCCAAATGGGATACTCTTTGCTGGGTCAGCCATATAGATATTCTTCTGTAACTGAGATATCATTGCTGAATTTCTCTTTCTTGGGTTTCCCTATCTGAGGAATGAGGGGGTTGGGCTAACCATCTCTACGGTCCCTTCCCGTTGTAAAGAACTACAAATCTATCCTCCCTGCTCTATTGACCTGTGGTCACACACTGTCTTTCACAGTCCACCCACTGATATGTTTCATTCCTTCTATGGACTATCTTTTCCTTGATTCCTGAAAGAATATGATTTTTTTTCCTATAATACCTTAGGTAAGGAGTATCTCTAAAAGGATTAAGTGTCTAATGACTTTCCTATACCAACTGGCAACAAAGCATGTACTTTGAATTGTTTTTCCTCATTATAGTGACGAATTTGTACTGATCCAACCACATCGCCTCACCTATATCCTCATGACCAGTAAGATGAGCTGTCCAGAATGGATAGTTGAAAGTAACAAAACAGTATAAAGCTAACTATCCCACACAGGGATAGAACTCCTGAAATTAAATTGGTTTTCACCACACTCCAAATAACCATCTAGAGACAATTACTACGATACCTGAGCTGATTTATATTCTCATCTTTGAAAATATTGACAATGATAACTATTTACGATGAAAACAACTCTTCTATGTCTTCTATTCTTGTGCAGTTTCTGTCTCTTTTTCTCATAATGACAACCTACCAAGTGTGCCAGAAGGTCTTCTAGTTCTTTCAGGCACATACCATCATTGATGCTCTTAAAGAGGCTTTGGCATCACTGGTGCTCTTAATGAGCCTTTGAAGCGGCAAGCATTTGGAGGTCATTGGTCATGCTAGACAATTTTCCAGATATAATTCATCCTGATTTTCATCTAGTACTTATTTCTGTATGAGTACAAAATGAAAGTTATCTTCAGTCTCTGAGAAGAATATGTATCTGTCATAGCTATGATACTTCTAAACTTACTGCTATTCTAGTTCATAAATGTTGTTCAGTTGTTTCAGATGTGTTTGTGACTCTGTGATTTCTTTCTTTTCTTTTTTTTTTTTTTTTGCAAAGATATTGGAGTGGTCTGCCATTGCCTTCTCCAGCTCATTTTACAGATAAGGAAACTGAGGCAAACAGGGTTAAGTGACTTGTTGTAACAGCAAGCACCCTAGCATACCTAGGGCGGCTACTAGCACAGGTTCTTAGATCTGCTTTTCTAAAGGAAAGCAACTCACAATGGGTTAACAATCTTAC
>CM053586.1:119948313-119970369 GCA_028646515.1 Pseudochirops corinnae
CTGTTTGTTTGTAACTTCTGTTTGTATTCTCTGAAGTTCAGGGGGCTGACTTTTCCCCCTGAACTAGGTAAATGATATGTTTGATTAAAGGAAGATTGTTAACCCATTTTGAGTTGCTTTCCTTTAGAAAAGCAGATCTAAGAACCTGTGCTAGTAGCCGCCCTAGGTATGCTAGGGTGCTTGCTGATACAACACATATACACACAGAGAATGAGAGAGATAAAAAGAGAGATTGGGAGTGAGAAAGAGAGAGAGAAAGTGAGAGTGAAAGAATGAGAGAGTGAAAGAGCAAGAGAGAGAGTGAAAGAGAGAGAGAGAGAATGAGAGAGAGAGAATGAGAGCAGAAATTCAAAGGACAGAAAGATCACTTCTAGTTTTGGGTGATTAGGGAAACTTTCATGGAAGAGAGAACTAAAGAACTGAGTCTTAAAAGATGTGTCATGAATGAACAAGACAAGTTAGGAAGGACATTCATTTTCTCTTTTTCACTTTTGCCAAAGCATTAATCCTTAGTAAGTTTTAGACCTTGTTTTCTCTATTAAGTTGAGACAATTACATCATTTCTAGGGGTATAGGAGTAGGCTGGAATATTTTAATATAAGCTCTAAGGAGAGAAATCAGGTTATAGGAGAAAGAGGACAAGACTTGGTAGGAGAACTGGGTGATAGTCCCCCCTTTGTTACTAGCTCCTTAACACTGGAAAGTCATTTAACCTCTGGATCTTAGTTTCCTTATCTATAAAATCAGTGTTAGATTAGATAGTATGTCAAGTCTTTTTTTTTAATTTCTGAGAGTCTGTCTTTTTTTTTTTTAAGGTTATTTCTGAATCACTTGGCTCAACTCTATGTTACATCAAAATAAATACTTGCATACTTCTGTTGATATATCATCTCATTCATGTGAGTATTCCCTATAACAACAGAGATTATCTGATTACGTTAGGGATACTTTGGTCTTATCCATATTCATCTCTGTATTCTCTATAAGTTTCCACCAATATACTAAGAATCTTCCTTTCAATCTCTTGACATTAAGTAAATACAGATTATCTATTGTTAATCTCTATATCACTAGTCTACCACCCATTCCAATGGTACATTTCTTTGATCATACCTTTATTCTATTCTTTTCATATAAATTGTTGGTAATATACAACAGCCTACTCACATTCACCAAATAATAATAATTGGAAATATTTGTTTTTAATTCTTATAAACCTCCTCTAAGGTTCTATTTGAATACCTTGTCATGAAGGCATGTAGAAATGATTCTGAGTTCTCAAAGTCTATGCCAGCAGAGTACAGGTTGTAGCAGGTAATATATTACTGGAAAGGTTTTGAATATAGGTTTGGTAGTGGACTATATGACTGTTGTCCAAATACCAGACTCAGGCAGGTAACAGGGTGGATTGAATTCTGGAGTTGGAGCTAATCAATGAATCCATCAATAAATATATATTAAGTACCAACTATATGCCAAGTACTGTGCTAAGTACTAGGGACACAAAAAGAGGCAAAAGACAGTCTCTGCTGTCAAAGAGTTTATAATCTAATGGAGGAGACAACATGCAAACAAATATATACAAAGCAAACTATAGACAGGATACATAGGGAATAATTAACAGGAAGAAGGCATTAGAATTAAGACCTGTTGGGAAAAGCTTCCTCTAGAAGGTGGAAAATTACTTGGAACTTAAAGGGAGCTAGAGAGGAGGAAGAGTATTTCAGGTGCGAGGACAGACAAAAAAAAAATGTGCAGAACCAAATGATAGAGAATATTGCTCTTAGAATAACCAGGAGGCTAGTGTCCTTACACTGAAGGGTTTATGTTAGGGGGAAAGGTGTAAGAAGACAAGAAAGGTAGGAAAAGATCAGGTTATGAGGCCTTTGAAAGCCAAAAAGGGTATTTTGTATTTCATCCTTGAAGCAATAGGAAATCACTGGATTTTATTGAGTGGGGGAGGGGGCAAGCATGGGGAGAGGGTGACATAATCAAACCTGTGCTTTAGGAAAAAACACTTTGGCTGAATGAAGGATGGATGGGAGCAGAGAAGGACTAGAGGCAGGCAGACCAACCAGTAGGCTATGTCCAGGCATGAGATGATGAGCACCTGAATTAGAGTGGTGGTAGTGTCAGAGAAGAGAAGGGGGGATATTCAAGAGATGTTGCAGAGGTGAAATCCACAAACCTTGGCAAAAGCTTAGATGTACAGAATGAGTAATAGGAAGGAATTCAGGTACGTTGTGAACCTGAAGACTTGGAGGATTGTGTTCCCTCTACAGTAGTAAAAAGGCCTGAGTTAGCTTCAGATACTTACTGGCTGCATGAAACCAGACAATTCATTTAACCTTTGTCTGCTATATTCCTCTTCTATAAAGCAGGGGTAACACTAGCACCTACCTTCCAGAGTTGTTGTAAGACTCAAATGAGATAAGAGTTGTAAGGTGTTTTGCCAACCTTAAAGCACTACGCAAATGCTAGTTGTTGTTGCTATTGTTATTATTTTTGCTGTTATTACACCACTTATGTGGTAGGGATACTGGTCTCCATGTTGCTGGAATTGGGCACGCCCAGGTTACATTATTATTATTATTGTTATCTACTTAAGTTCAACTCATTTGCAGATTAACCAGAGATAAGGATTTTTTACCCATAGTAATTCTCAAAGACTATGTATTCAACTGTGGAATGGTTATGTTGTACATCAGCATAAGGAGCATCCATGTGGCAAATTTTCAGATTCTTTAAGTAAGATCCTCTTAAGTTAGCCATGGATGCTTTCATGGAACTCATCTTAGATATAAGAATATTATAATAACAAAACAATAATAATAATTACCAAAGATAACATTAATAATATCAGTATCTATAGATGTATGATTATATATTGATTTAAAGTTTGCTAACTCCTTTATACATGTCTCATTTGAACTAGATAAAAGTTCTATGGTAGGGACTACAAATATTTTGTTCATTATACAGAAGGGGAAACTGAGATTCATAGAGGTAAAGTAACTTGTTCATGGTGATGTAACCGGTAAACATGAAAAGTAGAATTTGAAACCAGTGCTTTTAGATTACTTTAGATTTTGCTATCTGTTTTGATGTACTGATTCCCAGAATAGAAATACAGGTCAAATGAAGACATTTTTTAAATTCTCAATTAGCAACCTAATCAATAGCAGAATTAAACCAGAACCCCAAAGTGCTACTTCTATATTCTATGCCATAAACCATAGATAGACCAGCTTTCACCTAAACTTTCCTTTTTTGCTTTTTCTCAGATTATTCAGAAAATAAAACTTTCCTTAAACTGCCTAGAAAAGTTTTCTCCTTTTTCTCGGTGCATGAGCTCCCTACATTTAGCGAAGATGTCTCCTGTATTTGGATAAGCCATACATATTTAGCTCCTTTTAATCTTACCTCAAATCAACCCTTCTAGCACCTTAATCATTTTTGTTGCTCCTCTCTGAATTCCGTCCAATAACATGGCATCCTTGTGGTACTGGGGTTTTCATAAATGGACACACTTGTCTGACTCGTGATGCGATATCTCTGCATGTGCTGCCCAAACTGTTTTTCTAAGCTGCTATATCATACCGTGCAATCTTATACTAATTTTCTATAACTATCACTCCTAGGTCTCATTCAATATCACTATTTCCCAAGGACAGTCTCTCCATTTCCCTGATTATCTGTGAGTTTTTCATCCCAGATCCATTACTTTACATTTTTCAAAGCTTAATCTTATTTTGATATTTCCTGACCAAATATCTAACCTTTCTCTATTCTCCAGCACTCTTTCTCCCTTATCTCCCCTGCCTGGAAACCATCCCATTTTAGGGGCATTTATAAATTTATGTCCTACTCAGCTCTGTATTCAAATCATTAATTAACATGCTACCTAAAACAAAACTCAGAACTGATACTAGAACACCTCCTACCACTCAGTCTATTGTCATTTATCATGTGCTGCCCTTTCTTTGCATTCTTTCATGTGAAATGAAGTCCTTTCCATGCCTCTAAGAGCCAGAATTTTCAGTTTTGCTTTTCCAAATCAGGTCTGTGAAAAACCATTTTAAAAAGCTTTCATAGATCTAAAGGTGCCATACTGATTTGCATCACAAATGATCACAGATTTTTAAATTTAGCTTTAGGAAGATAAGTCAGTGTATCTGCTATAATTGCTTTTGTTCTAGTTATCTCCTTCTTTAGGTACACACAGGATTTCCTTACTTTCTATTATTTTTCTAGGGATTGAAGTTTGTGACTCTGGAAAGTAATAGTAAGTAACATTTACGCAGTTCTTTACGATTTGTAAGGTAATTTAAAAATATTACCTCATTTTATCCTGATTACAATCATGGGAGACAAATGGTATAATTATCCTCTTTTTCCAGGTGAGGAAAAGGAGGCAGACAGAGGTTAAATGACTTTCCCAGGATGACAAAGCTAATAAGCATCTAAGGGGTTTGTATTTAGGTCTTCCCGAATCCAGGTCCATAATATATTAGATTTAAACAGTTAATTTGGATATAGAATATCAATTTTGTCCTTATTTTACCTGTTCTAAAGAGATTCACAGAAAAGACAAAAGAGGTAAAGAACAGCTTCAAATCTGGCATCTTACACACATGACCTGTGAAAGTGTGGCCAAGTCATATGATCTCTCCATGCCCAGCAGCTTTCGAGGACTGTAAGTTATAAAGGGATTGACCATTCTGTATCAGCAGAAGAAGTTTCCATACATGATATTCCTTATGAAGACAAACTTACAGGTCTGGACTAAAAGAAATAGAGGGCAGCTGTGATATAACAGAACGAACACTGAATTTGAAGTCAGTCATTCAAATAATCAGGCTATTCTGACTCTGTTCCTTAACAGGCCCTTGGACAAGTCACCTAAGAGCCTCTCAAATTCTCCATATCTGAAAAATGGGAAGAATAGCTAAAATATCTACTTCACAAGAGTTCTATGAGGATCAAATGAGATCCACTTTCAAAGAGTTTCAAAAAGAGGAGTTAATATTGTAGTTGTCCTTGTTTTCTTTAAATATACTAGTGACATCTTTCCTTATTTTTAGGAATTTTTATGTTATTTTTGGTGGATTCTGTTTGTAAGTAACGTTGATTTCCAGATAGAACCTTCTTACCTTCCTTCTCTAAGTAGAGAACTGTCTCCTTGTAATGGAGATTTTAAAATAGAAAAGAAAAAAAAATAGTACAGCAAGACTGATATGTTAACTCTATCTGACTCTTTAATATCTTTCCTGATCTTAAAACCTAGTTTATTGGAATATTCTTAAAACACTTGTTAAAGGCATCTTTCCCTGTGTTTATCTCAGTGCATATTACAATGGCATAATTTGAATATTCTAAAGACAAAAGCAATACCTAGAGTACTTAAAAAGACCTGGAAGGGTTAATGAAGACTTCTGTCCAACATAGAAGCCCACAACCCACATACCTACTCTAGTATAAACCTGAAAATTGCACTAAACCAGATAATTGTCAGGAAATCCAATTTAAAAATTACAATAATTGATATTTTTCTCAGGAATACCAAAAGAAATGTCAGTCAGAGGTCCACTGTAAATAGGAAAGGAAGCCTGTATCAAAGCCAGAAAGACTTTGTATCCAGAGGCAATTCCCCACAAGAAAGCTCCAAAGCAGCTGAAAAGCCACAGGGATCTTGGATGTGTCTGGGAGCCACAGAAAATAATTCATATGTGGCAGCATATAGAAGGGAACCCTCAGGACTCCAAGGTTCCTAGCTCTCTGTCCTGAGACTCTAGGGAGAATCCTGAAAATTTACCCCAGAACTACGAAGATTTGAGAGGCCTAAACAGGAAAGCTATAAGTAGACACAGGAACTCAGATCACTCAGGTTGAAACCATGTAAGAGAGACCATATATATACCAAAAGTAAAGTATAGGATAGATTTTGACTCTGACATAAAAACCTAATTCAGGAAATAAGACCTCAGAGACAAGTAAAGTGAAGATGACGCTGACCACTACAAAGAACTATCCTAGATACAGAGATGCCCCAAAAATCCAGCCCAAAAGAAGAAAGGAACTCTGCAGCAAAAGTAAACAGAGGCTTAAAAAAAAAAAAACCCAAACAAACAAAAAAGGAGTTTGTCTACAAGGATTACATAAATTTCAAAAGTAATGAAATAAAAGATTAAATAAAATAAACGAATAAATGAAATTTCTGGAGGAAAGGACCTGAAAGAAAATAACTTAAAAGGAAAAGAGTAAACCATATGAAAGCAAGAGACTCAATGAACATTAGAGTAAGCAAAACAGAAATCAACCACTCTATGTTAAAACAAGAAATATTAGAACAAAAGACTGAAGAAAATAGAAGAAAATGGAAAGTACTTGATATAAAAAATAACACGGAAAATAAGTTAAAGTGAGAATTTGAGAATTACTGGACTCCCTGACAATTATGACTTTTTAAAATCCTAGACACTATATTTCAAGAAATCACATATCCAGATTTATTAAACCCAGAGGTCAAAGAGAGAATATAGAAAAAAAAAACAACAACCCACCAATAACATCCCAAAGGAAACTTCAAAAAAGGAAAAGTCCCAAGAATGTCATAGTCAAAATCTAGAGATTTCATGTCTCCAAAACAAAAAATTATTATAAACAGTCAGAAAGGAATTCAGGTATCAAGGAACCATAGCTCAAACAAAACAAGACCTAGCAACTTCTACTGTAAGTGAGAATTTTGGAATACAATATTCCAACTGGCAAAAGATTTGGACTTACAAATAAATAACATCTTACAAAGTTGAGTTTAACCTTACAGTAAATAATAAATGGGTCTTTAACAGAACAGAAGACTTCAAGCATTCTTGATGAAAATACCAGAGTAAATTTAATTTGCAAAAATTTTAGAGAAACTTATAAAAGTAACTTTAATTTATTAAGGGGAAGGGGCTGTATGATGATGCAGTGTTGTTGTTGATGACTTGTATCCAACTCTTTGGGACCCCATTTGGAGTTTTCTTGGCAAAGTTACTGGAATTATTTGCCATTTTCTTCTCCAGTTCATTTTACAGATGAGGAAACTGAGGCAAACAGGGTTATTTGATTTGTCCTTGGTCACACACCTAGTACATGTTTGAGACCAGATTTGAACTCAAATCTTCCTAACGCCAGGCCCAGTACTCTAGCTACTGCACTGACTAGTTGCTGGTATGATGATGTAGTACTAACACTCTAATAGGAGTTCCTTCAGAAACGTAACATTTTCAAAAAGAAAAGAAAAAGTAACAAAGGTCCTGGAGGTGAATTGGGTCTGTTTTGAGAGCTGGAAAAGTAGAAGCAAAAAGGAGGATTATAATAGTGTTTAAAGGAGGAAAAAAGAGGTAGAAGTTGCTATTTTTTTCAAAAATTGGGGTGTTTGGGAAGAGAATACAAACACAGAAGGAGTAGGAATGGACATTATGTAAATCTCACTCTGTTATGAAACTGCCAAAAGAAAATTAAATACCTAAACACACAGACACACAAACACAGAGTTTAATATGTTTTGAACATTGAACTCAATAGGGAAATAAGCACAGGTGACAAACTCCATTATTAAAGGGCATTTCCTTATTAGTTATTCCCTACATCAGTGAAATCAGAGGTTGAATAAAATATGTATTTTAGAGAGATAATTCTACCTGTAGTTCCTACTATTTTCAGTCTTTATGTTACTATCTTTTCTCTATCCTAAAAATATAACTAAATAATTATTGGATGTTCATTTTTCTTGAGAGAAACAAACATTTAAGTCATGTCACTAACCTCATTGAGCTTATTTGAGGAGACAAGAATAATGAGACATGAAACAAGCAATAAAACAAGATTATAGATAATTCAGGGCTAAATTATCAGGTATAGGCTTTACTTTCTGTAGGAGATCAGAGGAGAGGGAAATATAGACATGGGCAACAATAGGAAAAATTCATACACAAAGTAGGCCTAAAAGATGGTTTGGAGTTGGACCAGGTAAGGTAAGGTAATGGAAAGATCACTGGACTTGAATATAGAAGGCCAGATCTAATTTTAGTTCCAGCTTACTAGTTTTATGACATTGGGCAAGTCAATTAAACTCAGTACCTCAGTTTACTTATCTCTAAAACTGGGGTGATTGTACTATATATTTAATATTATGCTGTATAAATATATGTATATATTTATATATTGTGTGTGCATATTATATATGTATATACACATCCACACACATCAATCAATAAAATAACAAGCATTTTTTAACTGCTATGTGTCAAACATGTGCTACTAAATCTGGAGTATACAAAGAAAAGAACAGTATCTATAATATCCTCATGTGGCTCACATTTTAATGAGTGAAGCAACATGTAAATAATTGTGTACGTATAAAGTATACACAGAGTATATGAAAGGTAATCTCAGAAGGAGGGCATTGGAGTTGTGGGTGGTGGGAAAGGGATCTGGAATATGAGCTGAGCCTTGAAGAAAACTGTATCAGCAACCACACTGGCATACCAAGGATAACTGCTAGAAAAAGTTCTTAGATTTGCTTTATTAGGAAAGATAGCTGCTGTTTAAGGTGTCAATAATCTTTTTAAATTACATTCACTGGTTCAGGGGAAAAGTCAGCCTACTGAACTTCAGAGAAAATATAAACAGAGAAAAATACAGAGAAAATACAAGCAGAGAAATAAAGACCAACAGACAGGGCTCTGACAGCCTGAATCAACTGTACACTTTACATACCTCCCTGGATCTAAAGAATCTTTACATCTGAGCAGTTGGGGAGCTCTGAACATATGGCCACTCATAATCTCAACCAGGGAATCACAAGATCCTTCTCATAAGCAAGCCCCCAAAGCAAAATACTAACTCAGAATATATATAGCTTCTTAGAGCCAGAAGGCATCACAACCCTCTTGACTCAGTGCCTAATTAGAAATTAACAAAAAGCGTGAAAGCCTTCTTACAAGTAAGCCTCCCCTAAGCAAACTTCCCTTAATGGGCTCCATGGACTATTAATGACTAGGGAAGATCTTAAATCCCATTAACATTATAGAAGCCAAGAAAGGTAAAAGGCAGAGGTGAGGAAGAAGAGACTTCTGAGCATAAAGGAGATTATACAAAGTCATAGGTTCTAGAGATAGATCATTATGTGAAAGAAACAAACAGGTCATTATAGCTGAATCATGAAACACATAAAGTAGAGTGAAATACATGGGAATTAGAAGGGTAGGAAGTTGTTAAGAACTTTAAATTCTGAACAAAGGACTTTATATTTGATCCTGCAGGTAAAAGAAAGTAACTAGACCTCAGTGGGGCAGGGATGGAAGGACTGGGAAGGGAAGGAAGGGAAATGAAGGGATGACATACACAGACTTGCCCTTTAGAAAAATTATTTTGATAGCTGAATGGAAATTGGATTGGAGTGGAAAGAGATTGGATGGAGCTGCTGACATCATGGGGAGTCCTTCCACCAATGAAATAATAGTTTAAACAACAACAAAATTGATAATAATATGGTCAATATTTGAATAAAATGAGACATTCATAAGTCATTCAATGATAAATGAAAGGAAATTTACTCAGCAAAATAGGAGTATATTAAACAAGAATAAGCATTGAAGACAACCAAAGTTAATTTATTTAAGTTACCCATCTTGATCTGTTAGTCATGCATTTGAGCCCATCTGCAGCTCTTCCTCCTGATAGGTTGGTATTTAGTCAACCAAGAAGCACTGTAGTCAAAGGACTGAGCTTTTAGTCCAGTGAGCCCCTAAAGTCTCAAAAATGGTTTTACTACTTTTAAAATAAAATTAGCTTAACTTGAATGGGAGTGGGGAATTAGGATAGTATTTCTACACACACACACACACACACACACACACACACACACACACACATACACACACACATGCATACATACATTTGTGTGTGTGTGTGTGTAATTAGACTGTGATTTCCTTGGTAAAGAGAATTGTAGATGAGGAATTAACTAATTTACAATCTTCCAAAGCAGGCTCTCTATATGACAGTCTTAGAGATCCTTATATACAGTAGCATATATACATAAATATAATTTAGATAATAATTATGTATATAATTTATACATGTACATGGATATAAATAGGTAATTCCTTTGTAATTTATAGTCTTAGGGGTTGCCTGGGGTAAATGAGAGGTTAAGTGACTTGCCAATAATCCCTTACCTAGTATGTGTCTAATGTAGGACTTGATATTAGTTTTCCCTAACTCTATCATTCTCTGACAGGTTGCCTTATTCAATTATAGTTCACATTTATGTAACTCTAACCTAAATGTAGCTTTCTGATATAAGAGATTTTTGACACTTTAACTATTCAGAAGTTTACAAAAACAAACAAATGAAGCTTATTAGAATGAATAAACAGTTTGGGTGTTAGACAAATGTGATATTGTAGAAAGAGCTATGAATTTAGATTCATAAGATGTGAATGTGAAGGAAAGGAAAAAAACATACAAGGATTGTTAAACACCTACTATGTGCCAGGCAGGCCCTGTGCTAAGTACTTTTACAAATATTATCTCATTTCTTATTTTACAATTAAGGAAACTGAGACAAAGATTAAGTGATTTGCTCAAGATCTGATAGTTAAGTGTGTCTGAGGTTGAATTTGAATTTAGGTCTTCCTGACTCCAGGTCCATTTCTCTAGTCACTGGACCTCCTCCCTGTCTTTCACTCAGCCTCAGTTTCTTTATCTTTAAAAAGGGTATATCCATCACCACCAACCACTAAGTTTTGTTTTTTCTTTGTAAGGAAAACCCTAGATATGCAAAGAAATGGAACGGCTGATTCAGTCACTCTTGAGCACCTTGAGTAATCTGGGGGAAGCAGACAGGGGACACTTCAGTTTAAGTGGCTTAAGTACCGCATTTAGTAAAAGTACCACATTTACATACTTATCAATTCTGTTTACAAATAGCTGCTCCAAGAAAGTCACATCAGGTACACTTGGGCTGGTTCTGCTTGTCAATCAATTCCAGCCATTATCGAACCTGGAGTGGGTATATGGGGAAGAATAAGGAGGGAAGATTGTTGAATTAGGTGGTCTTAAACTGATTGGATCTTCCCTGAAGGGTTTGTGAAAGGAAATTTCACTGGCAATGGCTGTGGTGAGGGGAATTTAAACAGTAAAAAGGAGAGAGAGGAAGAGGAAGTTTCTGCAAAGCAAGCTGCAGTGGTTTAAATGGATGATGAGTGATAACTGTGGGGAAGGGCAGAAATGAGGGGGGGAAATCTTCTCAAAGATGCTAAGTAAATATATTAAAAGAAATTTGAACTAGTTTGTATATGAAGGGAAAGATGATATAAAACCTGTACTGATGAGAGGGCTGTGGAGTGTATGATAAAAGGAATGAGCAGCATTTTAAAAAATAAATACCTTAACCAGGTAGACATAGGCATCCAGGATTAGGACACTTTTGGAACACAGAAATATAAGACTGAAAAATGAAAGGTAGATTTGGTGGGAAAAGATACATTGAACAGTTGTTGGTACAAAGATGATCACAAAAGAAATTACAGATGACTCCAAAGAAGATGAAAGTGTCATGGATTCCATCTTGATCAGGCTATATCTGTAGTCTGATGTTCATTTCTGGGAACTACAATTTAAGAGGCACATTGATGAACAGTCCTCTTTCTAGAAGAAGATGACTAGAATAATGAGAATACTTGAAGTCATTCTCTAGGAAAAGTGAATGAAGTGGGAATGTTTTTTTTTTTTCTTGAAAGGGGGAAGACTTGGGAGAGGGAAACACAGTAGCTGTCTTAGGGTATTTTAAGGACTGTGATGAAGAAATTAGTTTGGGCTTTTGCTCCAAAGGACATAACTAAGGCCTACAAATAGAAGTTACAGAAAGATTTCAGCTTAACTTGGGAAAAAAATTTCCTAATATTTAGATTTTTTAAAAAAATGACATAATAAGGCTTAAAGAGATGACTACCATTGATAAAGGTCTTCAAGTAGAGAATGGTTAAGTCTTTGTCAGGAATGATGTAGTGGAGACTCTTGCTGAGACTTAGGATTGATTAGATGACATCTGAGGAGTATTTTTTCTCTAAGAATCCTTGATTATATGATGAGTTCTCCTAGAGAAAAGCTTGAAAATTAAACATGACGATAAAGTTCTAGGAGGCACCCTAAGGTAAAGAATAGGATTATTCAATAAAAAGAAATATCCAGATTTTGGTAAGAGAACTATTAGGCATTTAAATAAGAGGAAAAATAAGATTATAGCATACACTTAGGTTAAAATGGTGAGGGTAAGATTCAGGAGTAAAAGTCCTTCTTTATTTAACTAATCTGGTCTTAAGAGGGTAGATATGTTCTGTTGCTAAGACTTTATTCAATCTTTTCCAAGGGAGAGTCATACAGTTCGTGTTCTGTGGGTATTGCCTTTGAATATACAGGGTTACCTGCAGCCCATAAGAATGCATTGGTGAAATTGAAAGTCCTCCAATGAGAAATGAATGGTGGGCTTGAGAAGTGACATGAAAAATATTGTCAAAGAAGTGTATACCAGAAAGACACATAGTCATACAGTGAAAGTGAGGGATAACTAATGGATAGTCCTTGTTTTGTGGGAATTTATATAATGCCAAAAGATAATCATATAAGCTAGTATTTATTTAGCTCTTTAAAGTTTGAAAAAATGGTTTATACATATTATTTCATTTGATCCTATGTTGGTTGGATATTTGTTGGATGGTTGGCTGTCCCTCATGATTGAAAAGGATCATAATGACATCACTATGTTGGGGTCAAGGTTTAGTGTGTCTGACTGTGGCTGATCAGACCAGTATGGGCTCAGAAGGCTCTACCACAGGTTGAGCACAATTAGTCCATATAAACATTTGAAGTGACGATATCTAAATTTGTGCATCTCACACTTCTTCTGAGCTACTGCAATTCTGCTTTGCTTGCAGCACCCTCGTTAATGCAGGCACACCATGCTGGGTGGTCCAATGACAGAGTCTCCCATGTCTCACAATTGGTTCCAAAGTTCTTCAGAGAAACCTTGAGAATGTCCTTGTGTGAGTTCTATGTAAAATAGTCTTTTAGGCAAATATACTTTTGGAATTCAAACAATGTGGCCAGATGGCCAAGGTTGTGTTCTCTGCAGGAGAATTTGAATGTTTGGCAGTTCAACTGAAGAAGGGACTTCAGTATCCAGTACCTTTTCCTACCCAGCAATCCCCAGAATCTTCCTAAAACAATTCAAATGAAACTCATTTAGTTTCCTGGCATGGTGCTATGTAGGTTTCACAGGCATATGACAATGAGCTCTGTAGCACAGTACAATGGCTCTGTAGACCTTCATTTTGGTAGGTAGCCCAACACTTCTCTCCTACTCTTTCCTTTGGAGTCTAACAAATGCTGAGCTAGATCTGGCAATGAGTACATCAGTCTCACCATCTATGTGTGCATTCTTGGAATGTATACTGCTAAGGTAAGTGAAATCCACAACATTCAAAATTTCTCCATTTGCTATAATTGATGGTTGCATGTATGGATAGTATAATGCTGGCTGGTACAAAACCTCTGTTTTCTTGGTGTTTATTGTCAACCCAAAATTAGCACAAGTAGCAGAGAATTGAACCATACTCTGTTGCATCTCAGCCTTAGAGGCAGCCGTGAGTACATAATCATCTAAGAAAAAAACAAGCAATGTCCCAATTCTCATTCTGTTTTAGTCTTGGCTTCTAGCCTTTTCAGGTTAAAGAATTTACTGCCCATGTGGTAGCTAATTTTGATTCTAATTTCATAGTTGTTGAAGGAATCCAACAATATTGTTGAAAACATCATGCTAATGCATGGGAGCAAGCACACAACCCTACTTAATTCAGTTGGTGACTGGGAAAGGGAGAGAGCATCTTCTGTTAGCCAGAACCCATGCAACCATGCCATCATAAAACTGGCATACAATACTGATGAAGTTCCCTAGGCAACCAATTTTGCTCTGATCTTCTACAACCTCTCATGACTGACAGTATCAAAGGCCTTTATCAAATCAAGAATGCTGTATATGGATCTTTGTTCTGCTCCTGGTATTTCTTGGGGAGTTGTCATTCAGCAAGCACCATATTAAACTTTTTCTCAGCCCTTTCTCAAGCTACCATAGCTCCTGGTTAGATGACTATCTTCCAGGTGAAGGATCAGTCAACTAAAGAGGACTTTGGCAAGAATCTTTACAGCAATGACCAAGAGGGTAATTCCCACTGTGATTGTCAAAGGAAAACCTACTTCTTTTTCCTTTATACAGATGGACAATGGAGGAATTCTTGAACTCTAGGTATTAAACTCCTCTTGTCATATAACCTGAGAGATTTCAGTCAACTTTTATATGAACAGAAGACCCCCTGACTTGTAAATCTCAGCTGGAAAAGAATCAGCATGAGAGCTTTGCCACATGAGGGGAGCCCAAGGGCATATAAAACCTTCAGTTGGAAATTTGTCTAAAGAGGGACTGGCTTCAACCTGAGTATACAGTCAATGACTTCAGCACTGGTTGATGATGCTCTGTTGAGAACACCAGGGAAATGTTCAGCCCATCTTTCCAGGATCATTTCTTTGTCACTAATCAATGTGGTGCTATCAACACTGAATATTTTAGATGTACCATAGTCTTTCAGCCCCTACATAGCCTTCAGGGAATCATAAAAGTACTTTGGGTTGTTACTATAAGTGTAAAACTGAATTTTATCTGCCTTCTTACTGAGCTAAGAATACTACATTTCTTTAAGCTTTGCTTGCACTTTACTTTTGATAGAGTTAAATGCTGCCTTCTTAGAGACAGATGAACTATTGTGGTGATAAACACCGTGGAGTTCTCATTTTTTGTTTAGCAGCCTCTGAATTTCCCCATCATTTTTATCAAACCAGAATCAGTGTTTGTGAATATTTTGGCACAGATGAGTAAATGTTGTACTGCAAACCACATCTCAGAAAGCTGCCCACTCCTTTTCTGCTCCACTGTTGTCATATGTGTATGGAGCTGAACTCTCCCTCCAGGTTGGTAAACAATCCATTCATGCACAAAGAAACACTCCAATCAGTTGACTTCTGAAGTCCTGTCTTGGGGCTGCTGGTTTTGTTGAATGCAAATGTTTAGCCTGGAGAAAACAAGTCTATGATTAGTCCAGTTGTACATTACTTTAGTCATTCTCACATCCTGTCTCTTCTCCTTACAGTAATATAGTCGATTAAATGTCAATCTTTGCTGCAAGGGTGCATCCATGTGCATTTAGATAAAAGGAAGACAGCATGGTGTCATGAGACATACAAGTCTTCAGTAGTAAGTAACCATAGCTGTTTATGGTTTCTTGGCATGTATGATAGTCTATGCCTTCTCTGAAATTAAAGTCACCCAGAATTACAAGCTTGTCCTTTTTCAGCACATTGATGATAAGGGTCTACAGATCTTTGTAAATTTTCTTTGACCTCATTATGATTCTTTATGGTGGGAGAATACATACTGATGATGATGGCATGCTACTTTCCTGCAAGTGGCAATCACATTGTCATGAGCTTGTCTTCCTTTTGGGAGCATACAATCTTGTTGATTATGTTAGATTTGAATGCAAAACCTATACTAGCTTCATGGCACTTGCCACCACTGTGATCACTCCAGTTCTGCCTTTCATAAGCTGGCTTTGATTTGCCAGCCTTGCTTCACTCAGGGCTGCTATTTGCATGTGATACCTCCTGAGTTCTCTCACAACAAGATCTGTGTGTCTTTTAAATCCATCGAATTTTGTATTGTCCATAAGCGTGAATGCATGGTAAGTAGAATTATCTTTGGAAGAGTTTTTGTACATTTTTTGTGTTTTCTTTTCTTTTTTCTTTGGAGGGGGAAAGGCAAAGCAGTTGGGGTTAAATGACTTGCCCAATGTCACACAGATAGTAAGTGCCAAATGTCTGAGGCTGGATTTGAACTCAGGTCCTCCTGACTCCAGGGCCTATTCACTGCATCACCTAGCTGCCCCATTATTTGTGTTTTGACCACAGTGTAATATCCCTGACTTCCATAATAAGAAGGCCAGGGTTAGGTTAGGGTAAGCAGACAATTTTAGGGCGCTTTTTTAGCCCCTTCTTCATATCTGGAGGTGAGCAGCATAGTCATTAAAAAAGGCTGCTCAGAAACCCAGGGGGCAGATGAATACCACTGGGGCTTCTTCATTACTAGCCTCTTGCTGCAGGACTTCAAGGTAGGTAAAAATTGTAAAATGTTATGTGTGATGCCTTTTGACTTGCACATAAATTGGATTTAAGTGAGGCAGATTTGTGTGATATCGTCAGTCTCACTATCTCTTTGAGAACCTTTGAAGTACAATGGCAAGACAAAAGTCAAGATAACTAGAGATGGCTTGGGATGCAGTGGATGATCTTGGCATCTTTGATGTCTAACCAAACTCTAAGCAGTTCATACTGTTGTTGTCTTCATGGCTGTTGGAAGAAATGTTTCTCATATGTCCATCCCCTGGGGGAAGTCTTTACATGCTTAGCGTAGACACCCCCTACCCCCAACTTACTGATGGGTTCGAGGCCTGTCAGTTACCTTCAGTGTGAGTTAGCTTGGACACTGACATGATTTGCCAGGGTGTGGCTGCTATACATGCTACAGCTTGTTGGATCCATAGGTGATAGATGGATGGCAGGTATAAACCAAAAATGGAAAGCATCCCAGAATAGGGACTGTCAGCCCTCACAATAGAGGTTTTAGTCTTCCCTGAACAGCCAAACACCACAAAAGAAGGAATGCTGACTCTGGAACGAAAAGTCTTGTCTCTATGTGTATAACTCCAGCATATCACTTAACCTCTCCAGGCCTATTTGGTAAAAATGAAGAGGTTGGCATAGATGATATATATCCCTTTACAATTCTATATCTGTGATCCTATGCTCCTATGACCTTGTGGCAGATTCATTAAAGAACAAAGAAGAGAACCTCATGGGATAGGCAGGTGTGGAAGGGTTGTGATCAATTCTGTGAGAGGGGACCAGTTCTCTTAATGGGATAACATCTTTACTGATGTATTAGAGTATTGATAATTAATGAAAATCATTGATAACTAATGCCCCTATAGACTTACAGGAAATAATCAAGAAAATAATTATGGAAGGATTAGGTTGTCATGCTATTCAGATTCTTTCTGATATTTTTATCCTTTTGCTGAGTTATTTAAAAGGTAGAATTTCAATATTTCTCCCCATCTCTTCCTCCTATAGAGAAAGCTCTCCCATTCTGTAAACAGATATAAGAATTACAGGAGCCTGGAATAAAGATAGAACTGAAGGAGGGACACTACAGGAGAGAATATGTTCATTGTGCCAAGTCTTTGAAGAAAGACCTCCCTTTTTTGAAAGAGCTGTAAATTTCCCATGTATAAGACAAGACCTGTGCAAGGATTTAAATCACTTACAATGTACCAAGAATACATGAAAGATAAAGACAAGACCCAAACAGAGAAGCAGAAAATAACTTGCTATCTGAACATTGCTCCTTTGAGCAAATGTTACCAGGAGGGCAGAAAGTTCTCAAGAAGACTGAGGGTAACCAAAGCACATCAGAAAGCATACTGTTTCCAATTCTGCCCTCTTTTCTAGTAGTCACCTACTGAGTGAAAAGGTTTACTCAAACTCTAAACAAGTGTATAGTAATAAATAACTGTGAGCTACAAGAATGAGGCATTTAACACTGACTTGTGATTTTGATGAAGAACCAACCACTGCATCCACTATATAGGGGGAGATTGAAATTCACAAAGTTTAATTTAGATATAGTTATTGATCTAAATTTTTACATCGATTTGAAGAAATGGTCCAAACACTGTAATGTACTTGAAATTCCTCATATACAGTGTTCCATTTCTGGAATGCTCTCCCTCCTCCCTTTTACATCCCAGTACCCCTTATTCTCTCAGCCTCATCTCAGGTATCTAAAAAAAGTTTTCCTCATTCTACCAGTAGCTAATATTCCCCCATATACTCTGCATATATTCTGTATTTACATAAATGTATACACATTACTCCCACTCCCATTAGAACACAGGTTCTGTGAGAACAAGAATTATTTCACTTTTATCTTGTTATTCCTAAGACCAAGAACATATGCCTAACATATAGTAGTATCTTAATAAATTATTTTAATGGACACTTTTCTGTAAGAAATTAATTTCAGAAGATCATATAGGCCTTGGTTGCTAATAAATCTACTGTTTATGCTTAACTTATACTTAGGAGAAACATTTGGAAAACTAGAAAAAATTTCATTATATAATTTAAAATATTTTGTGAGCATTTCTTAAATTATTTAGTAGTGGAGGGTTTTCTTTAATTTAACAAAAGAAAGTACATTAACTTTAGGGTGGAATCATTTTTACAAATGACCATTTTATCTTAGGGAAATCAGTTAATTTTTTTTTCTATCTTCCATATGATTCCTAGCTAATGATATTTATTATTGTTCTCCTTCTGTACTTCCTCTCCTAGTTTTCATTAAGTTTGTGTCTTTAGATTTCACTGTGTCAGTTACTCTTCAAAGAGAACTGAATATGGGCCATGCTTTTAGAAACTCACAACAAATAAGTAATAATGAAGCATTAATGATTGTAGAGGGGAGGCAAATAAAGAATAACACCCAGCTAATAGGAAGTTTGGCAGTAATAGATCAGCTATAAACACTGTTGAAGATCTTCAAAAACTTTATTGCAAAGTTTGTTATGAGATAATGGTTTCAAAGGTGTGAGAAAAAAATGTTACTTTGGGGATGAAAATTACATATTTCTTTTCTGTTGAAAAATCAACATTTTTTAAGGATGAGACTTAAGTTGGTTATGTTCTTTTATATGATGAAAGGATGACAAAAAAAATAGTTTGTTTTCTCCTAAAACATTATCTGGTTCTTATTTCAGTAGTCCTAGACTACTGAAAATACTATAAGATTAAAAATTCAAGTGTGGGAAGGCAAATTTATAATATTTGTTAATTCTAGTCCCAAAATGTTCAAAGTTATTTTTGCTTCAAAATCTGGTTCTAAGCATGCACACTAACAAAATTACTTTTTCAGAGGCAGACCCAACTAAGATGCTCACTGTTCATACATTTAACACTTAATAAAGAGGTGGATTTGACACTTTCTTCAAAGGAAAGGAAATCAAATGGATAGGTCAAGTGATCTTCCAAAAGTAAATTTTTAAAGAAAGTCACTATTAATGTTTTTAAGGAAAACCACTACAAGGTTCTATTTTTAGGCTCTAGACTGTGAGTCTTCCTTCTAACTATCTTATCATTAGCTTCTTTTGGTATTAGGTTACTCAATGCTGTAGACACTGGTTCTCAACCATCCTAATGCCACAACCCTTTAATACAGTTCCTCATGTTGTGGTGACCCCCAACCACAAAATTATTTTCATTGCTACTTCATAACTGCAATTTTGCTACTGTTATGAATCATAATGTAAATATCTGATATGCAGGATATATTTTCATTATTACAAATTGAATATAACCCACAGCTTGAGAACCACTGCTGTAGAATGATGAATTAGACAAATTCCCCCAAAGAATGCTGTTTGAGAGGAGATTGCGTACTGCCCTATAGGTTGATGATGATACATAATGTATATACAATCCTTTTAAGGTATAATTATGATATGGAAACCACTGAACTGTTCCTAAGAGTCATCTAGCTAGAGGTGGACTTTTCAACTTTCTTGGTATAGCATGGACCCACATGTCCATTTTCCAAAGTCATATACTATATGGCTGGTGACTATGTTAATGCTTCTTACGCGCACTTATCTGTTCTATTTCCTGACTTGGTTGTATTTTAAATTTCAACTAGAACATGATATTAGCATATTTCTTGCATTTGATTAGATCATATTTTATAAATTGTATGCATTTTTATCCAGATTTGGCTCTGTGAACCTTACCATCTGTTTAGAGTTTGTCATTGCATTTATTTTTAATTTTAATCCACTCAGTGTTGTATTTTTTACTGAAAAATGATAGAATATGGTTATGTATGGCTCATATGCCTATAGAGTTACATAGGATGCAGCTTTAGCCCAAAACTACCTTGGAGACTTTTGAATTTCTGCATTATGGACTTCTGATGCATTGATGTGTGCTCACCAATCAATAACTAAAAATGTAATGACCCCAGAAATTCCTTGAAGAAATATGAAAACAAAATACTACATAATCTACTGTTTATATGAATGTACAGGTAGGGTTCTGTGGCCCACCATGGGCTGCTCTATTTTGTGGATTGTCAATCCAGCAAAATACAATTAAAAATATTTGAATCATAAGATACATTTGGTTAATTTATTTTGACATTGTTAGTTGAGTTTCAATTATTTATGATAATCCTTCACTGCATCTAAAATAAATAGTTATAGAGATTTAAAAATCAATACTCCAATTAGAATCTTACCACACATAAATCTGCAAAACTGTATAAATTGCATTTTGTGGCCAAACACACCCTTCAAGTATGCCCTTAGGAACCAGACAGTTTCTAAAATAACTTCCAGGTGGCTGCTAAGTCAAAAATGTGGATTCCTATGTCAGTAACAGGTGAAGCCTTCAGAGTACCTACTCTGGGGACAACAGATGATGCTGACAAATGCCAGCTTTTCCTCTAATAGAAAAATGTTGTTTAGCCAGCACCCAGAGGAAACAATAATAATAATAACAATAAATAATAATAATTTTTAAGGGGCCTGGTGAGTCTCAATTAATAATCACATAGCTTTTAAAACCACAGAGGGTGATTCTAGCAAGAGTTTCCAAGTGCGAACACTATTTTTTTTTTGAACCTATGAAATCATGATATCTTTCTGACAAGATCATGGAAACTAAATTTCCTCATCCATAAAATGGAGATAATGATAAATCTACTATCTATGATATAAAACTGCTGTGAGAAAAACACTTTGCAAATTGTTTATCTATGGGAAATGTTAGTAAACACTACTATCACTATTGTCATTATCAAACTTCCTTCTATCCAAAGGATGAAATGTGTTGTATTCAGCAATAGGGACTGTTTGGATTTAGTTTGTCCTCCAGAAGATTACAATTGTATCCTTATGCAATGGAGGTTAGTTGATTGAATACAGAGCTAATTAATGAATAATTAGAAGGAAGAGAAACAGATACTAACAGTAGAATAGAATGTGAGAAAAGTGCTGAGCAAAGGAAGCTTATTTGTTAGTTATGAGAATATTCAGGGCAACTTTTTAATAAAATATAAAAGATGTGCATCTTCAAATAATTGTTCTAATAAAATGTTTCAAGTTATTTTGGCCATTTTTCCCATTTATGTATCTTAACATAGACACCAAAATGATAGTAAAGGATTATTATAAAAATATTCATATATCAAAGATTTAGATTTTGCAATTGGTGGGGGGAGGTCTAGCTCTCTGATTTAATTGGTGTGGTAAATTCCTGGTGCAGAAGCTCCTTGAGGGCAAGAATTGTCTAATTCTTTGATTTGTATCCCCAGTGCTAAACATAATATTTGGCACAAAGTACAAGTTTAATTAATGTTTTGTTTTTCATTCATTTAATTCACATTGGCAACTAATCTGTATCTTACAATCTTAGAGCATTCCTGAGACCACTGAAAGTTTAAGTGACTTATCTGTGGTTACATAGCTAGGATGTATGAGAGGTAGATATTAATCTTAGACACTGGCCCTTTATCCTTTATAGCTCACCAACTCTCTTTTGGTCATATTTATGGTCGGAGCATGGTCCCCTGACTTCACCTAGATGAGTTTTCAGGCGGCCCCTGAAGCCATCTGTGAAAACCAGATCCATTTATAGCTATTTCTCTCTGTCTCTATCTCTGTCTCTGTCTCTCTCTGTCTCTCTGTCTCTCTCCCTCTCTCTGCGTCTCTCTCTCCCCCTCCTCTCCTTCCCTGCCTCTCTCCTTTTTCTCTCCCTCTTTCTATGAATATATATATATGCATGTGT
>CM053586.1:119970869-119982399 GCA_028646515.1 Pseudochirops corinnae
TCACATCAGTGTATATATAGCCTTCTCCTGGATCAGACCTCTTGATCCACTGCCCAATCACAAAATAATAAGGCGTGGGCATTCCTAAAGAACAAGCCTCCTGCCACAGGCTCTATGTGACCACATTCAGCCTATTAGGGGGCAGAGTATACTTTCAAACCAGGGAAGGTTCTCAGAGACTTAAGCCACTTAAGCAAAGGGCCTAGGGGCAGGGAAGATCTTCAGATTCCTATAACAGCAATAGAGTGATCTAAATCAATTCCAAAGAACTCATGATAAAAATTGCTATCCACCTCAAGAGACAGAACTGATGGAGTCTGAATGGAAATCAAAGCACACTTTTTTTTTTTACTTTATTTTTGTTTTGTTTTGTTCTGTTTTTTTTCCCCCACTACATATGGAATATGGAATATTATTAATAATAATATGGAAATATATTTTGCATGACTACACATGTACGTCCTATATGAAATCAGTTTCCTTCTCAATGAGAAAGAAGGGAAGAAAGTGATGGAGGAAATTTGAAACTAAATTTTAAAAAAATGAATGCTAAAATTTTTTTTATGTAATTGGAAAAAATATTTAAGAATAAAGTAAAACCACCACAAAATATATAAAATACATGAAAGTCAACTACAAATACCCACAGAAACTGTAAGAATAAGACTATAAAATATTCCTTATAGACATAGTCAGACCAAAACAATAAGAAAATTATTAACTGCTCATTAGTAGGACAGGCCAGTATAATAAAATATATAATATAATAAAAATTATAATACTAACTAAATGAATTTACTATGCAGAATTTAATGATTGCAAATATACTGAAGTATTACTTTTAGAGATAGAGAAAATAATAATAAAATTCATCTGAATAAACAAAAGATAAAGAATCTCAAAAGAAATAAAGAAATGATTTGAAAGGAAGGGGACCTAGCAATACCAGATCTCAGACTATACTACGGATTAGTAATCATCAAAATGGTTTGGTGCTGGTTAAGAGAGAAATTAATCTGGAACAGATTATGTGAATAACAAAGTTAAGCAATTGAACAAAGCAGTCAGTTTTTGATAAACTCAATGTACTTGAGAATGAAATCAATATTCAGCTATAATTTCTAAGAAACATTGAATTCAGTTGTCATAAAATAGAGATAAATAACATATAGTGGATACAATTCAAATAAATTAATGACTTGGACATAAAAGGTGATAGCATGAAAAAATTAAAGAAATAAGGAAGAAGTTATTTTTCAGATCTATGGATAGGGGAACACTTCATGACAAAGCAAGGGATAGAATGTATCACAGAAGATGAAATCAGCAAGTTTTATTTCATTCAATTTAAAAAAGTTCCAGACAAACAAAACCAGTGTAGCTGGTATTAGAAGTAAATTAGCTAATGGGGTAGGGGGAGGATAACATTTCAAGCAACTTTCTCTGATAAAGTTTTTATGTCCAAGTTATATAAAATGGATTCGAAATCATAAGAATAAGAGCCATTACCCAAATTATAGGCAAGGGACATTAACAGGCAGTTTTCAAAATGAGAATTAAACCAACTGCAAGGTTTCATCTTATATCCATAAGATTGGCAATGTTGACTAAAAAAAAGAGAGAAAACAACAAATGGAGGACCTACAGGAAAAGCCATATTAATATACTTCTGGTGAGACTGTATATTGATTGGCACACCAATTCTGGAAAGCAGTTTGGAACTATTCCCCAAAGTTAACAAACTGTGCATAAACTTTGACTCAGTGATACCATTATTTGTTCCAACTCATATGAACAAAAATATTTACAGAAGCTTTTTATTTTCTAATGTCAAAATACTGGATACTTTTGTCCATTGATTGGGAAATAGTTGAAAAATATATGGCATATTAAGGGAATGACATACTGTACAAAAAGATATGATAAAAGAGATGATTTCAGAGAAACATAAGAGAAAAATTTGTACAAATTGATATGAAAGAGAAAGAATTTTTTTTTACCACAACAACGATATTATACCTCTATAATTCTTAAGACCTCTGATTAATGCAATGATCAACTATGATTTTAGAAAAAATATGATTAAGCATGTAACCCACCTACTAACTGAGAGATGATAAAGCCATAGTGCAGAATGAGACAATTTTTTTAAAATGACCAGTGAGGGAATTTATCTTCTATTACTATGCATATTTGTTACAAGGGTATTGGTTTTCTTTCTTTTTCTCTCTTTCTTTTTTTTTTGGTCTTTTTTTTAATGAGGGGAAGACTACTTGGAAAAAAAACAATTTTTGCTGTCTTAAAAAGTCTAAATTGTTATAAAATAAACTTGATCTTCTGGTTTCTGAATAATTAATCTTTAATTATACTCCTATAGAATGAAAGCTGTTGGCACCCAAAGAGAGGTATTCTGAATTAAGCATAATCAGCATTACAAGTTTTGAATTTCTATCCTTTCAGTGTTTTCTAATGTTTTATGGGATAGATTATGATATAGGAGAAAGAGTGTTAGATTTGGAGTCAGAGAATGTGGGTTCAAATCTCAAGTCTTGCTCATATATAAAATTAGATGACCTCTAACCTATTTAGCTCATTTTAAAAAATTTGCATGCTAGAATACTAGATGAGAGAGCATCTTGCAATGATGTTCCAATTCAAGGGATCTGCTGAATTTGAACTGACAGAAAGACTTCAGGAAGCCCAGCCATCACTGGGATATTTCAGGTGTCTCAATTAATGAAGAGAAACATGAAACTAGAATATCCATTCCTACCTTCTTCGAATTATTTGTCAGTAATGTTCATATTCATCTTATCCAAGAAAAAAATTTTTTACAATAAATAATGTACAATATTTTAATTATTTACAAAAGGAGGAGGATTTTAAGATTCCCTGGGTTTATTCAATTTCATTTCTACTTTCCTTAAAACAAATAAACAAAAAAAGGTTATTGAGTTACTTTGTCATCAATTAATTCCATTGTCCTAGATTTTCCAACATGAGGATTCTTTCAAAAATTTCAAGAAGTCTCTTAGATCTGAATCTGTGCCAGGAGATGCAATCAATTCCAGACATTATCTCTTAGTACTAAGCAGCTAAGGGGTTTTTGTTGCTTCCTTAGCAGAAAAATGTCTGATGACACATGGGCATCAGCTGCTTGGTTAGTAGTCAAGAATAATGTCATATTCACAGTGGGGTACAAATTTTAGGAAGCGCTACTCTTGTTTTATCCATGTCAAACACTGAAGTAGTTATTTGGTAGGTTCCACTCCTCCCAAGATCACACAGATATGTACCAGATGGGTCTCTCTCACTGGTTAAGACATTATGTTACCTCTAATTGATAAATAGTTAAAAGATATGTATAAAGTATTTCCAAAAGAATAATTTTGAACTATCAACCATCTTATGAAATATTCTTTTAAATGAATAATAAATGAAAGACAAACTAAACACAATCTATGGTTTTACCACACATATAGCAATTTGGAAAAGATTACAATAGTTGAAAGCAATGTTGAAGAGGCTAGAAGAAGACAAGAACAGTAACAGTGTGTTGGTGGAGCAGTGATTTGATCCAAATATACTAGAAAATCATTTGGAATAATAAGAAAAAAGTTACTAAATGTTTCCTATTTGTTTATCCAGAAATCTCATTGCTGAACATATTACAGAAAGAAGTCAAATATAGAAAGAAAAGTTATATGTATATATATATATATCAATACATATATATACACACACATACATATATTCATAGCAGCATCCTTTGCACTTTTACATTGCATGAACTGGGAAATATGAATATAATTTAAAACTGAGGGACCATTAGAAATTATTAAATATTTTAGAGAAATATGTGAACACATTATAGAGTGACAAAAACTGAAGGAAACAAAACTAGGAAAACATATAGTGACTACAATATTATAAACAAAAAAGTTAAAAGACAGCTGAACTCTGCCTCTGATGTCCATTCTTTGACTCAGAGATCAAATAATGAAACACACTGTGAGGTTGAAAACTATGAATGTAAAACTCTATACAAGTAGTCAGATTGCTAACAGAGTTGTTTCACTTGATTTTGCTGAATTATTTTCCTTTGCTTCAAAGGAGGAAGTTTCACTAGATAGTTGGACATGGGGTTGTCATGTTGGAAAATGACTGTGGCATACAAAATGCATCAATAAAGCTTTTAAAAATTAATCATGATAATTTGCAGTGCAAATTATGTGCACCACAGTTGGCTATGGTAGTTCATTGTGATTTTATTGCCTTTGAATTCCTTCATGTTCTTGTTCCATCTGAGTGTTCATCAGTTGTATGCCAACAATGATTTCTAAGGTAATGTCTTTATCAATAAAATACAGACAAACTGAAGGTCTGCTCGTCCCTTGTTTATTCACTAATATCTCATGCAATGAACTACAGACCAGATATAATCATACACTTCTAATTTCACATTATAAGTACCTTTGTGGTTAGAGGGTTCATGGTATGGTAGACAGAGAGATGTATGTGAAATAATGAAGACATATACAAATCCTGCCTCTGACATTTATTGAATGTCTCTCCCTCTCCTTCTCTTTCTCCTTCTTCTCTCCAAAAGAAGGTAAATTTTGATGGCCAGAAGCTGCCCACTTAACTTGGCATTTACTGGCTAGATTCTTTCCTTCCTTCCTTTCTTCCTTCCTTCCTTCCTTCCTTCCTTCCTTTCTTCCTTCCTTCCTTCCCTCTTTCCTTCCTTCCTTCCTTCCTTCCTTTTTTCCTTTCACAAAACCTTAAACGCAGTTCACTCTGAAGCTCATAGATTAGACCACAATAGGTCCATGCCCAAGCTCCACTTAATGACTGTATTTTGGGCACTCCTGCCTTAGAGTGACCATCAATAGTAACTGTTTCTCTTAGGAACAGCAACCCTGAAGGTCTTAGCCTCCCAGCTATAGTTTTTTTCTTTTTTTCTAATTAAAGGAGCCATCCCTTGACTCACTTCTTAAAGAAGCCTATTCACTGAATGAATGTTAGTTATCTCACTCCTAAGTGAGTACTTGAAAAGTCTTTAGCCTAAAGGCCAGGGTCTCTCATTGCATCCTGGGTCATCTCCAGTCGTCCTGAAGTATATGTAGTCACTGGATCCAGATGACTCTGGAGGAAAAAGTGAGGCTGGTGAGCTTGCACAGATTCTCTCATTCAAATCAAAGTCAACTGCAAGTCATGTCATCATTTTCCTTATGCCAGAGTCCTCTTTGAAAATGAAGGACAAACACAACTACAACTTGTAGCTATAGGAAATTTAGCTTCTTTGAACTTCAGGCAACTCTCCAAGACTGTAAGTTAGAGGTAGACCTAATTTGCTTTCTGGTAGAATTTCTGGGATTTCACAAAACTGAAAAAATCCCAGGACCAAATGTATTGACTGATGAATGAATGAAAGTAAGACTTACTATTCTTACCTTCTCAATCTCAGCAGTATGCTCTTCCCTCCATAATATGATGCCATTTATCTTAAAGGATCAAGAACTTATAAGTTTTTAGAAATATCTGCCTCATTGCTTTATACAGTTATGCTTTATGAAGTTTCCAGGAGTCCTGAGTTTTATTCTTATCTCTGTCTTTCACTAGAATGATGATCTTTGGCTAATTACTCATCTTGTCTTGGCCTCAATTTCTTCTTCTGTAGAGTGAGTGGCTTGTACTTAATTATCTGTAAAGTTAATTTGAGCTTTAATATTTTATGAATAGATTAATATCATTATTAAGTAAAGGGAAATTTGAAACTTCCTACCTCCAGGATTGGAAGAAATATTTCATAAATTGAAAACTGCGATAAAAATATGAACTATCAATACCACCATCACTACCACCACCATCAAGAATGTCAATAGATTATAACATATTTGATTAAATATAATCTGAATTTTTAAATGTTTTCTTAGCACCCAAGAAGGGAAAGGAATTAATGTTCCTTAAATATGGCTCTAGATTTAGAGAGGCAGTGTGGCATAGAGGATACAGAATTAGCCTTAGAGTTAGGAAAACAAGTCTGCAATTCAATTCCTCCCTATAATTCTTAGCTGCTGTGAGGTTCTGGGTAGGGTCACTTAACCTCTTCATGTAAAATAGAAAGACAAAAATAAAACACACAAAGAAAGTTAGCTGTATTTGGTGACGGACAAAGGAATTGTCATAGTAGACCATGCCCTGGGTTGCATTGGTGCAATTAATTTATCAGTAAACTTTTATTAAGCACTTATGTGCCAGGCACTATGCTAAGTGCCGTGCTAAACTCAAAGAGGTAAAAGACAGTCCTTTTCTCCAAGATGAAATGGGGTAAACAAGAAGGTGGGATTTTAGTTGAGACTTAAAGAAGTCAGGGAAGTCAATAGCAAGAGTGGGGAAGTGAGAACATTCCAGGCATGGTAGAGAGTCAGAGAAAATGCCTAGATCCAAAAGATGGAGTGCCTTGTTCATAGAACATTCAGAAGGCTATTGGATCCAATAGCATCTGTTGGGGCATAAGGTAAAGGAGACTAAGGAAGAAGAGGACTAGATTATGAAGGATGCCAAACAGAAGGTTTTATATTTGATTGTGGAGGTAATAGGGAATAACCAGAGTTTATTCATTGTGGAGTATATGACATGACCAGATGTGTGCATTAGAAAACAAAAAATTTTTGATGGCTGAATGAGAGTGGATGGGCATATGGAGAGTCTTGAGGCAAAGGAGATTCACCAGCAGATTACTGCAATAATTTAGACATCAGGTGATAAGGACCTATACCAGAATGGTGATAGTGTGAGAGTAGAGAAAAGAATATCTTTGAGTGACATTGCAAAGGTGAAACTGACAGGTCTTGTCAACAGACTGGATGTGAGGGGTAAGATAAAGTGAGGAATACAGGCTGACTTCTGGGCTGTATGCTGGAAGGAGTAGGAAGACAGTGTTGCCCTCTACAATAATAGGGAAGGTGCAGGAATGGAAGAGTTGGGGGAGAGATAAGGTGTTCCATTTTGAATACCTTGAAATCAATGTTTATTTGAGATGTCTGAAAGACAGTTTGAAGTGGGAGATTAGAGGTCAACAGATAATTTGGGGCAAGATAGGTAAATTTGAGAATCGTTAGCATAGAGATAGTAATCAAATTCATAGGAGCTGGTGAGTTCACCAAGTGAAATACTGTTGGGAGAGAAGAGAAGAGAGGGAAGATGATGGTATTCTCATGCACTCCCATTGTGCTGGCAACATAGACCTATGCTCCTATAATATCTATGCTTGTCTTCAAAGAATGTCCTATTGGGGTTTGTATCTTCTTATTAGGGAGGTCCAAATTCTGGAATAATTTTCAAATGTAACTCACCTTTAAAATATTAGCTGTTTAGTAAAGCAAGTGTATATTAGAGGCTTTTGGATAGTATGTGCTTTAAACCCAATTAAAAGAACATTTATCACATATCCTTAAGTACATGACTCATGCAGTTTGAAGAAATACGTCTGGGAGAAGCATGAACCCCTCTTAACCCTCATATTTCTGATGTTTGACCTTTATTTGAGCCCTTTCTATAGATCAGGCTCCATTTGTGACATGAAAAATAAGACAATTTTGTGGTTTGAGCATAAGCAGCTTTGCAATAATCATAAGCAGATGTTCAATAGACTTCTAGGACATCAAATATCTCCTGCTGAACAACATTTTGATAAGTGCAAATGAATCAGAATCGTAATAATTAAATGTTCCTTAAAATATTCAGGGAGAATGAAAGCACATACACAAACATCTCTGTACACAGTAATTTTTGATTCCCAACCATCAAATCAACAATGATGATAGAGATATCTATGAAGCATATAGTGCAGATTTTAGTTTGGTAAAAATGATTTTGCATATATATGTATACACACACATATATATGTGCATGCATACATGTGTGTACACATGTGTATATGATGCATGTGTAAACCTATATCTATATGTCTATATCTCTACCATCCATCTACACACCTATTTCACTCTCTCTATATGTGTGAGTGCACATGTCTACATATCTATATATCTACATAAATCTATATCTATACCTATTTATATATCTATCTGTAAAAATATCCATATATAATAGGTCATTTTCATGAGATTCACTGAATGCTATTGCCGTAAATATTCTTACAAAAAATGTAATTGTCCCATATCATCTTATAGGAATGCTAAAGATCATACTTATAATTCATCAATATGATTAAATGTCTAGGGATGAATAACAATTCCTGGAAGCATGAAAATTAGCATCCTTGTAGAAGTCATTTTTGACATGGATAGGTCAAATTTAGTGTGTCCAATATTTGTGAGGCTTTTGTAGGAAAATGACAAATCAGTCTGTATTGTAATATTTAGGATCTGGATCTTTGTATTTGGAATCAGAAGTTCTAAGTTTAAAATCCCAGCTATTCTATATACTACTATGTTACCTTGGACAAATGACTTATCTTCTCCAGGGGCTTAGTTTCCTCTCTAATAAAATAGCAGGGTGGGGGGAGTGTTAAATGACTTTTGAATCCTTTTGTCAACTTTAAATCTATGATCTTATGGATGAATGATATAATATTTATAAAGTGCTTAGCTTGGTGCCTGGCATATAGGAGGTACTGAATAAATGCTTATCTTTTCCTTCTTTCTCTTATGATCACTTTCACTTGTTCTATTTCTTTTGCCAAGGAGATTTTCCTATCTGAATCAATGATGTGAATCCAAGAGTCAAATTCTGAGATGTTCATTACTAGGCAGAATTTTCTAATTAAGAACATTTTGGGAGGGAAGAAGGTAGTAGATCATGTCTGATGCTTCTATTGCCCTCTCCCCTCCCAACACTGCTACTGTTAACTGTAGCCTTATTTTCCACAGACGTATGAATAAATCTCAATGGAAATATAATGTTTTATATAGGATATTCAGACAAAATCAGCTGCTTTGTTTCAGCCTCTGTTCATAATTTTCTAACAAAATAAGTCAATAGATGCTTAACATATTTGACTTTTCCTGTTAGAAACTACTTTAATGGTATGGCAAATGAGGACCCTGTATTCTCTCATCTATTACGTAAACTGGTCCTGAAGCTACAGATAGGAAGACAATTGGTTTGGTCAATGAAAAGCTGGACAAATTCATTACAGCATTTGAATGTGTAATGAGTAAGTGTTCTCTAACATCAGGGTAGTGTATCACTGCTAGTTCACAGCATTGCATATTGTGCATGATATCCCTTTAATTACTACTTAGAAGTTATTCTGTCTGGCCCAGTGAATGATCTACTATCCTTCTATTTATAAAGTTCCAAAGAGGGGAAAAAACAACAACAAAACATAAAGTGGATTCTCTGTGACTTATACTTGCCTCTATCTCTTCATCTTTTCCAAATTTTAAGATTGATGGATATTAAAACCTAAATTTGGGCAAAGATTTTGAAGATTGTTTCTTTTTATGATTTATGAAGCAGCTTATCTATATCTGATTTTTTGGCTCATGGTACACAAAAAAGACCATCATAAAGATATTCTCATTGCAGCTCATACAACAATACTGGTTGCAAAAGAAGAGGTAGAGAAGTTCTGTAAGGAACTCAAAAAAAAACTAAATTAATTTAAAATTTACTTTAATATTCATTTCAGTGCAAAGGTAGGGGGAAGATGGTAAAACTTACTAGTTATGTCACCTTGGTAAAGTCACATAAATGCTGTTGGACTCTGTTTCCTCATTGGTAAAATGAGGGTAATAGTAGTACCTACTTCCCAGGTTGTTAAGGATCACAAGAGATAGTATTTGTAAAGCACTTTGCAAATCTTAAAGTGCTATGTGAATACTAGCTATTATAAAGATTTCAAACTATCAGAGACATTGAAGATTAACTAATAAAGCACATTTAGTTTATATAGATGGAGACACCAAGACCCAGAGGAGTGATCTGCCCAAATTCACACAGATTGTTAGTCACAAAATGAGAAGTTGTATATAGGTCCTCTGACTCAAAATTCAGCACGATTTCCATTAGTCCATACTTGGTTTCAAGATAACAAATAGTACTGCCTAATGAAGCAACTAGAAGCATTATAGGGAATATGATTTTGCAAAAAATCTGATATGAGACCAAATCAAGCTAGATCATCCTGAACATTTAAGGATGTGACTAGAAAGGGAGAAATAGCTAAAAATGGTGGGTGAGAGGAAAATCTGCCTACATTTCCATTACATATTACTTTCTCCACCAGTAGTGAAACAGTAGAATTTAAGGGGAGTTATTTTCACAGATTTGCTTTGTGAGGAAATACGATGAAATAAATGGGAAAAAATATAGTAATGGACGAAGTGCATGCAAAACTGATTGTTACAGAAAGTGACACAATGTTGAGACCATTTAAGTTATCAATTCTCAAGATATATGAAGGTTAAAGTTAATGAATATTTTGACCAAAAAGCAATTATTATTTTTCCCCTTAAGGACAATTGACAAAAGCTCAGTGCATACCAGTTCATCTACATTCTTCTTCATTTCTACAATATCTTTATATGAATAATTTTAACATATTTGTGATAAATGTGGGGAAAGATAACTGGCATTATTTTGCAAAAGAAAATCTACATCACTTTAAAAATAATCATACTACTGACATATTTACAAGATGTACTGTGTTGCTAAAGGTGGGGGGGAAAGCTATTCAGTAGAGCAAAAACAGTACTTTATGACAAAAGGTGCCTTTTGTGACTATGTTAAAAATCATCTATCACAGTAAATAAACATCAGGCTTGGAGCCAGGAGGGCATGTGTTCAAATTCTACTTTGAGTACTTACTAGCTGTATGATCCTAAAAAAGTTATTTAATTCTATCAGCCTTAGTTTCCTCATCTGTAAAGTGATTATGATGCAGTCATCTACCTCCCATAATTGTCGTAAGAATCAAATATGGTAATGTGTAGAGCAATTTGTAAATTTAAAAGGCCATATAAATGCTATCATCATCATCATTGTGGTCATTACTGAAAAACACAAGTGAAATTATTTTGTTATCAACCTTCTGCTCATTATACTAATAAATGAGACACAAACACAGAGAAATATATCTTATCAAACATGTTTTCAACTCTCATTGAAGATTCCCAATGTAGAGTTCAAATAGAAAAGGGAGTCATTGATAGCAAAGTTGTCTGGGTGATCTCATTTATGAACAGCAGTATGTTGATTGTATGTTTCCCCAGAATACTTTGAAGGAGACTTCTAAATGAGATCCTTGATCCCAGAAGCACTCTGTCTAATAATCTACAGACAAAAAAACCAAGTAAATGATTATCTATAGAACAGACAACATATACATATGTGTATATACACAACACACATACAGAGGCATATATCTGTAAAAATGTATGCACACACACATATATATATATACATATATATCTATATGTCAGATATATGCAATATATATGTATACATACTGATATGTCCAAAGATATGATCATAACATATAGACTGATGTATATACAAATAT
>CM053586.1:119990684-120041505 GCA_028646515.1 Pseudochirops corinnae
GCTCACAACACTTGATACTGCAGGGCCCAGAAGTCCTTTCTCCCTTCAGAGTTTTTGCAAAACAGTTTTCTGATGAACTCCTAGGATATTCTCTCCATAGTGTTAGTATTGATTTCCAGGATTAGCTCACTGATGTTTCTAACTAGTTCTTTTCTTTGCTGCCAGGTTTCCCATTCCTTGAACGAATTCTTTTTTTTTTCTCCCTCAAGTGAATGCCATTCTATATTTGTCTGGATTAATTGTCTCTACTCCCTCAATTGTCTCTTCTCTTTGTCTATCTCTCTGTCCCTCTCTTTCTCTGTCTATGCATGTGTTTCTGTCAGAGTTGGTTTGTCTCTGTCTCTATTTCTCTTTGTGCCTCCGTTTCTTTCTGTTTCTATCCGTCTCTGTCTCCATCACCACCAATCTGTCTTTGTCTCTCTGTCCGTCTCTGTCTCTCTGTCTTTGTGTCTCTGTTTCTGTCTCTGACACTGTCTCCATCTCTCTCTCTGTTAGTCTCTTTGTGTCTCTGTCTTTTTGTTTCTGTCTTTGAATCTTTATGTCTGTCTCTTGCTGTCTTTCTGTCTTTGTTTCTCTCTATCTCCATCTCTGTCACTCTGTTATTCTCTGCCTCTCTATCTTGGTGTCTCTGCCTTTCTGTTCCTGTCTGTCTCCATACCTGTCTTTTTGTCCCTCTTAGTCTTTGTGTTTTTGTTTCTGTATCTCCGTTTCTGTCTCTATCTCTTCCTGTCTCCATATCTGTTTCTGTCTCTCTCTTTTTATGTTTCTCTGTCTCCACCTGTGTCTCTATCTTTACTTCTCCAGATCTTTGTGTCTGTTTCTTTCTATTTGTCTGTCTGTCTGTCTCTCCCTTCCAACTGCTGGATGTGATGTCTTCTTTTAGGCAAGTAAATCCCCTTTGAAGCCATATGTTCTATGGCAAGGTAGGGAGGAATCATACCCCCTCTATCTTTTGAAAGGTTTACTCCATAGGCAGCTCCTAGAGGTGTACTCTCAGAAACTCTTAGAGACTTGGGTATTTAAAGCCCCCAAGGCACAGTCAATTTGTTTGTTCTGCTAATCACAATGTTCCCTTCTGAGACTCAATTGGAGAGATATTTTCACCACACATAAAAGTATCACTTGTTAACACTTTGTAAACACATCAAAAGGCCATCCACAGAGTATATTCTGTGGCTGCTACAATTGAGGTTCAGAGGATCATATACCCTTGCCTCCCCCATAAGACTTTGGAAAGATCTAGACCTCCTTAAAGCTCTCTTTTCTAAATAAGCTTCCCATAAAGCAAGCAAAAATGAAGGGTTTTTTTTTTTGAAGATGAAGTAGCTTAATTCACACAAAAAATATGCATAATGGGTAATAGCCCATACACAGCATTTCTGCCATGAACATTCAAAGAAGCAAACAAGGGAAAGAAGAGGAGACCAAAAGTCACATTTTTAGTGCTATCAGCTGGAAAGTGTGTCAGACTCTTGCAAATTGTTATAATTTTCACCTCAGGCATCACAAAGTGCTCAGTAAAGCATCCAGGACAAAAATCTCACAAAACTTGGTCAGCTCCTGCCCCAGTCCTCATCAGAGCCTACTAGATACATCAAACTCCCCCTCCCAAATTCTACCACATTTTCCACAATTTGAAACTGAACTCATTGCACATTATGCAGCCACAGAGCCATCTTATGATTTCCCATGGCAGAGGTAAACAGGGGGAAAACTACAAGGCAATTCAAATTGTTTATAGTGAATATGGGCATTTGCTCATAAGACCACAGTTCTCACTCAGATCTGCATTGACTTCAGGATGCAAGTGGGATGGGCACAGTTCTAGGGTAGGACAGTGAGATTTTTCACTCATACACTTTAATACACTTCATGAAGACTACTCTGATGATTCTTTGGAAGAAAAAAGGAAGCAGAATAGTAATTTACAAGCTAAATAAAAATGATTAGTCTGCTGATTGGAGAGTTTTAATGTCTTCTTAAAGGTTAAGAAAAACAAATAAAAATAATCCCTTTTTTTCTAGGAAGAAGACATAGCTATAAGGAATAAATTGATGAAATTTATCATAATGGGGGCTAAAGAATTACTATCTAGAATTTAGAGGGTAGAACAGCAGAGAGTTCTAGATCTTCAATCATAGGACCTTAGCATTATAGATTTAGGGCAGGAAGGCATCTTTGGGATCATCTATTCTAACCTATTCATTTTATATTTTAGCTTGTGGTTGTTGATTGTTGTTGGTTGGTTGTTGGGTTGGGTTTTTTTTTTTTTTTGGCATTTTGTTTTGGTAGTGGTGTTGTTTTCAACCTTCCTTCTTGAAGAGGATTGATGACATCATGAGAGTGATGTCTCAATGTCTTGACTTGCATGTGAATTGGATTTAAGTGAAGCAGGACAGATTCATTTTATATGTGAGCATCCTGAGGCTGAAAAAGAATAAGAAACTTACATGAAATCAAACAGGTAACAAAAAGGAGAGCCAGGTTTAAAACCCAGGCTCTTTTATCCTTAAAGTTGTGTGTGTACAAGTCTACCAAGATTGAAGTGTTTCTGCCCCTTACAACTTGTGCAACTTTGGGAATTATCATTGATGATTGACTGAAAATATTGATTGGGAATTGATATATGCATATCAATTTCTTTGTCTCTAAAATAAAAATACTATAAAAAAGAAAAAATAAAATAAGGGGGCTGGATTTCTGAGAGAATTTCCAGGTCTAAATCATCAAATCCTATTTCAATTATTTTTGCCAAAAATAGAAATAGATTTCCTTTTCTATAAATAGTTAAATCAAATTATTTCCCAGTGAGTAAGTTGTTCCCTCAGACCTTGAAAACTGCATTAAAATGTTTAGGTTACTTAATATCATAGCTATTTAGGAAGGAAAATTCCCATGTGTCTAACAATCTTTGCCACTCACCCTATTTTCCAACACTTTACTGTCTTTTATTTATGGACTTTTCCCACTTTCCCCACTTTTCAAACTATGGAACTATCAGAATAGGAGTGAACTGTCTTAGTTAGAGAAAACAATAGGTAGAGTGGATAGCGTTTGGCACCTGGAGTTAGGAAGACAAGAGTTCAAATCTAGCCTCAGAAATTTAGCAACTGCGTGATCCTGAGCAAGTCACTTAACCACTGTTTGCCTCAGTTTACTCAACTATAAAATTGGGAAAATAACACTAACTACTTCACAGAATGATTAGGAGAATCAATTAAGATAGTATTTATAAAGTGCTTAGTACAGTGTCTGTTATGTAGTGAGGACTATATAAAAGTATACTTCCCCTTCCCCTTCCTTTCCCTACATTAAAAACATTTCTCATCATCAAGGTGACATCCGTCACCATCTGAATGATTCTATCAAAATCAAGAAGACTATCACTCAAAATAATAAAAAAAATAACTTGGCAAGAGACAGTTCTATTAGAATGAATAGAAACAATTTATTTCAAAAGGTTTTTTAAGTAATTTGCTTGATAAAACATAATGTAAGCACTATATTAATTTACTGGGATATTTTATTCCTTATAGTTTTCAAAATTTTTGTAAGATAAAATTTCAAAGAATCATATCATCTCAGTTTCTGGAGGGCCCTAAGATGTCATCTATGTTTGTAAAATAAGATAATATTTGTAAAATTAGCACAGTGTCCCACAATAGGTACTGTATAAATGCTTATTCCCCACCCCCACCCCAACACCCACTCACCATGCAGCCTCTGTCCAAACAAGGACCTAGCATATTTATGTCAAACTTTTTCTTGAAGATCACAATTGAAAAGAAATGTATTAGCTCCTGAGCAGTCCATTCTGCTTTCAGATACCTCCAGACTGATAATATGTCTCCTCTCTAGGGTTATGCAATGAAACTCTAATCCCATTTTCACATGGGAGCCCTTCACATATTTAGAGATAGTTCACACATTCCCCTCTAGATCAGTTCTTCTACCCAGTAATTTTAGGTTACTTTATGGTAGAAATGTCAAGTCCTTCACCAGACTATTTCTCTCTTCTGTATGCTCCTTAGTTTCAAAGTAGCCTCTTTATAAAAATGCATGGTGCCTAGAACTGAATATAATACCCCAGATGTGATCTGACTAAGGAAAAGTACTAGAATAATATAACTTCTTTGGTTCTATCCACTATGCCTTTTGACAAAGGCAAAGATAAGAATATGTATTTTGGCTACAAAAATCACACTTGATTCTCAGTAAACTTGTAGTAGCCTTCTAAAAATGCAAACATGTAGGCACCTTCATTTTCTTTTTACAAGTCCATTATTCTCCCAACAAAGCTAAATAGTTGAAATTAACATTTTTTTTTTTTGCTTACTTGACATGACAGAGGTGATTTAGGACCTTAGTGCACCTCTGCTAAGGTCCTAAAAGAATTGCAATTAATCTTGTGATTTCCTTTAAAATAGTTGTGAATAGTTCACCTTTGAATATATGAAGCTTTCACATTAATTATGCTGCAAGTTATGTGGAGATGACTCTATTTCAAATTAAAGTCAAACAACATGTATTTATTAAAGATTTCCTTTGAAAAATTATGCCCTCATCTAACAAAAAGGTTTGCTAGGTTGGCTAGTGGATGGAACATTGGACTCAAAGTCACAAAGATCCGAGTTTTAATTCTACCTCAGATGCTTTCTAGTTATGTGATCATAAATAAGGTCCCTTAACCTTTCAGGACCTCAGTTTCTCTATCTGTAAAATGGGCATAATAATAACATATGTCACAGGGTTGTTGAGAGGTTCAACTGAGGTAATAAATGTAAAGCTTTTTGCAAGCTTAAGAGTCTTTTTTTTTAATTCTAATGATTAATAATAATCAACCACTAAATATTTTGTGGAGTACTTGCTACATGCCAAACATTGTGCTAGTCCATAGGATTCACAGAAAAAGCAAAAAGGGTCTCTGCTTTCAGGGAGTTTACACTGTAATAAGAAAACTATCATGTACATGTATGGGCATTTACAAGACATGCAAAGTAGATACAAGGTGACTTTTGAGGGGAAAGACCTACCTCCTTAAGTATGAGGATCAGATTGACTCCATTTTGTGAACAAACTCCATTTCAAGAGGTTACTTTAAGTCACCTGATGGTGGGGAAATTCACCCACTCATTCTGTCCCTCCCAATTTGGAAAGTCCCAAATCTAACTTCTAATAAAAAAATCAGATTACCTAATCCTATATCCTGTTCTGCATCATTTTTGTTGTTTTCTTTTAATGTATAAAAATCTGTACAAAATCTACATTCAGTATCTTTGTGTCTACTGAGGGGCCTTTGATCCAGATTATTTTGCTCATCTTACTAATTAAATGCATAACTCAGAATCTATCTCCTCAGTCATTATAAGCCTACTCATGACAGGAGGGATCAGGAGAAGCTTCTTTAAGAGAGTGTCATTTAAACTCAATCTTGAATGAAAACAGAGGTTCTAAGAGACATAGATGAGGAGGGAGAAAGGCATTCTAGGCATGGGAAGTATAGTGAGTGCAAAGGCACAGACAGAAGAAGGAAGATGTATGTAGCAGCAAGTAGGAGAGTATGGTTGAATACTAGAGTACGCAGAGGGGAAGAATGGACAAGTAGACTGGAAAAACAGGAAGCTGCTTGGATATAAAGAGCTTTTAAAAAATGACATGATCTTGATGAGCATAATAGGGAGCTATTGGAGCTTACAGAGACCAAGTTATATGCTCAGATCTTCGCTCAAAGAAAATTAATTTGGGAATTGGGTGAAAAATGTTTTGGAACATGGTGGGAGAATAATTTGTTGGCTCTTATTATCTAAACACAAGGTGATCAGTACCTGAAATAATGGAATGTACTTGAAGGAGAGAGATGGGGATACATCCTGAGAGAAGTTGTGGAGATAGCAATGATTAAATTTGAGAATTTATCATATACATATATATGTGTATATGTGTGTGTGTATGTGTATAGTCAGTCAGTTATTCAATAAGCTATTAAGTGCCTACTGTGTGCCAGACACTGGGCTAAGCACTGAGGATAAAAGAAAGTAAAATTTAGTCCCTGACTTCAAGGAATTCACAGTCTAATGGGAGAGTAAGCAGTCAAGGATGACACTGAGGTGGCAAACCTAAGTAACTGAAAAGATGTTGATTTTCTTCATAATAAAGGGAAATTCAGGAGTGGGATCATTTTGGAAGGGTGATGAGTTTTGAATTTGGACATGTTCAGCTTGAGATGATTATGGAACATTTAATTTAGACATTTTAAACTGGAAGTTAATAATATGGAATTGGAACTTAGGAAAGAGACTTAGACTATATATGTAAATCTTAGAGCTATGAAAGTGAATAAAATGACCAAGGAAAGATTATAGAAAAAAAATGTGTAAAGACAAGTTCTTAATATGAACTCCTTCTCAGTGAGTAGGTTATGAATGAAAATTCAGCAAAGAAAACTAAGGAGTGGTCTGAGCGGTAAGAGCACATCACCTAAGAGAGAGTAAGTAAATGAAAATACAGAGAAGAGAGAATATTTAGGAGTACAGTACTCTTCAAGTGTCTCAGAGAGGACAGTAAGATGGATTGAGAAAAGGTAATCAGATTTTTAGATTTGGACATAAAGAAACCATTGGTAATTTTGGAGAGAATTATTTCAGTTAAATCATAAAGGTGGAAGTTAGAATGAAGAAAGTTTAGAAGAGAGTGGTAATAGAGAAAGTGGAGGTACTATATGAAGACACCTTCTATTTTATTTTTTAGCTATTCCAAATCTCTTTATAAGAGTTCTCTGCCAGGCATTTTAAACACCAGTTTTTGAAGATAAACCCTTCTGGAGAGAGAGAATACAGAATGCAAGTAGCCACAAAGCTGAGGAAACTTCTTGATTTGGGGCAAGATCTGAGAGTCCACTGTTTTCTGATCAGCCTTGTACTGCTCTGTAATCTCATATTTTTCTTTTTCTGGTTCAAAAATTTCAGCTTCTTGGTATCTAAGTTTATGGAGCCTCTTCTTCTTGAAGTAAGCATCAGTAAAATGATTTGGAATTTTTACACCCAAAAGGTTTACCCTGGTAGAGGTGGCAATGACAAATTTTTGATGGGTCCTTCTCAGAGGAACATGGTTGATGGTCAGAGGTCCAGTTACTAGTAGCAAGTCACTAGGCAGTCACTTCAGGAAAACCACTCGCTGGCCCCTGTGGCAGCCATTGAGCACGATCAGAATAGTGCCTGGGATGATGCTAGCGCAAAGCCTCCTCACATGCTGGCTGAAGGGCTTTTTGCCATGACTTAGCAGCTCTCTTGGCACATCCTTAGTATGATAATACCTAGGAATTTTATGAATCCTTACCATACAGGTTCCTCTATTCTTATCACTACCAACTGACTTTGAGATAGTAACAGCCACTTTCTCTTTCTTTTTCCTTTCAATTCGGTTTTTTGTTCCATTTTTACATAGCTCTCCAGGAATACATTGCAGACCTGGAATACCTACTGATCCCTCTGACCAGGACAGGACACCAACTGCAAAGCTTTCAAGGCTTTTTTTTTTTTTTTTTTTTTTACCATTTTTTCAGTCATATTTTCTTTTTTGTTCTCTCTTTTTTTTTTTTTTTTCTCTTTTTGACCTTCGTTTCCTTTGGGGGCTTTTTGTCTACCATCTTGAGAGAAGGGAAATAGTGTACCTTCATTTTAAAAGAAATAGTATGACAAGGAGAAGAGAGATACATTTTGATAGGTAATAGTTAGAGTAGAATGTAATAAGGATTTTTTTTAATAGAAAAGAAAAGTTGGATATACTTGTAAGCATCAGAGAAAGAACATATAAGGTAAAGTTGAAGTTTAGAGAGAAGGGAAATGAGAGTAGTGGCACTATTCTGGAATGGAAGGAGGAGAAAATAATCAAGTGGATATACACAGGGGTTGACACAGGCAAACAGAAAGGCCATATCTTCATCAAAAACTCAAATAATGGAAGAAAGAGTAGTGGATGAAGTCAAAGGAATGTGAGAAAAAGAAAAGAAAGAACTATTGGAGAAAAGCCTCATTTTGGGGAGGTTAATTTCTTCATCTCCAAAGGCAGGAGAAAAAGATGTTATAGGATGCTTAACATTAGCAAAACAGAGGTGTGGAACATCTATTGTGGTGAGCAGGATAGAAAATTAATTAGGGAAGAATAAAAAGATTGCCTTGCTGCAGTGAATACCCAGTGAGACTAGATAACATAGATTTGTGATGGATCCATTCATTCTTACTTTGTGAATTACTCTCAGAAGTACATGAGAAGATTAAGAAGCAGATCAAGAATAATTCTCAATAGACAAGGAAACAAAGAGTGTGAGCAAACTGTTCTCAAAAGAATTGCAAACTTTTAACAACCAAATGAAATATCTTTCTATGTAAAAAACTAAAGATGAGAAATGAAAAATATAACAACACTGAGCTTTTTACCTTATACCTGACATGGAATATAAAAGATGTTGTCAAGACGTGGTCACAAGAAAATAGGCAAACTAATACAACACTTGTGGAGCTATGAATATATATTATATAAAGCAATGTGGAATTATACTCTAAAAAGTAACTAAAATTTCTATCCATATGCTTTTGGTTTTTGTTTTAATTTAATTTTTTAAAAAAATTCTGAGCTTAATAAACATTAAAAAACATCGACATTTCTACTAAGGAAATGAAAAGATACTTGTATATGAAAGCATTAATCTTTAATATTCACAGCTCTTAAAAAACAATGCATTTAATAATTTATCATGTTAGTTTCAAAGCTGCTCTGCTGTCTTCCTCTGAACTTTATTTCTTGATCCCTTTGTTGTATATGACTAGTAATACTATTGCCAGGTCAAATGGCATACATAGTTTACTGAGTTTGGGGACAGTTTCAAATTACTTTCAAGACTGGGTGAATCAATTCATAGCTCTATCTTGTCAATACCCTTTAATGCAGAGATCCCACTGCTAGACATAACCAAGGAATTCAGAGAGAGGAAGGGGGAAAAAGTGAAAGACATAAGATGCAAGACCCCATCCAGGCAAGGTAGCATGGGAAGAAACCTTATTGGGGTGTTCTTCATCCTTGACTTCCCTACTGCTTTTTTTTACACATACATGAAAAATTTCATTTTACTTGCAAAGGCACTCTAAGGGCTTCTGTGACTTGCTATGCCATCAAACTCTTGGATCTCTTTGAACTTTCCATTTATCATGATGCTGAAAGTTTTATATATGTTGTCTTCTCCAATTACATTGTGAATTTCTTGAACCAGGGACTATTTTATTTTGTTCCTATTTGAATATATTGCTTTAAATAACTAATTATTTGAGAAAAGCAAGTTAAAACAAATCTAAATTATCATCTCATGCTCATCAGTTAAACTGACAAAAACTTAGAAAATGACAAATTCTTGAGGGATTAGACTGTTGGTAGAGCTGTGAAATGTCACAACCATTATGGAAAGCAATTTAGAACTATGCCCCAACAGTTTTAAAACTGTGCACATCCTTCCACCCAGAGAAGACCTTAAGTCTATACTTTAATGTGATCAAAGAAAGAGTAAAAAGACCTACAACTACAAACATATTCATAGTAACTCTTTTAGTGGTGGCAAAGGATTGGAAATTGAATGTATATTCTTCAATTGGGGGATGATGGAACAAATTATAATGTAGAATGTGATTGAATAATGCCATACTATAGTGATGAAGGGAGTGCTTTCAAAAAAATCTTGGAAAACAGACAAAGTCAAAGTGAAGTGAGCAGAACCAGGAGAACAATCTATACAAGAACAACAATAATGTAAAGAAAATCATTTTTGAAAGCCTCGGGAACTGATCAATACAATGACTATGCAATTCCAAAGGAATCATGATGAAACATGCTATCTTTCTCTAGATAGAGAGTTAATAGAATTGGAGCACAGATTTTCCTTTTTCCTCTGTTCCTTCACTCTTTTGTTCCTTTGTTCTTTCATTCCTTCATTTCTTCATTCCTTCCTTCCTTCTTTCTTTCCTTCCTTCCTTCCTCCTTTCCTTCCTTCCTTCCTCCTTTCCTTCCTTCCTTCCTCCTTTCCTTCCTTTCTTCTTTCCTTCCTTCGTTTCTTCCTTCCTTCCTCCTTTCCTTCCTTCTTTCCTTCCTTCCTTCCTTCTTTCCTTCCTTCATTCCTTCCTTCCTTCCTCCTTTCCTTCCTTCTTTCCTTCCTTCCTTCCTTCCTTCCTTCCTTCCTTCTTTCCTTCCTTCATTCCTTTGTTCCTTCCTTCCTTCCTTCATTTCTTCCTTCCTTCCTCCTTTCCTTCCTTCCTTCTTTCCTTCCTTCATTCCTTCCTTCCTTCGTTCCCTCCGTCCCTCCCTCCGTCCCTCCCTCCGTCCCTCCCTCCCTTCTTTCCTTCTGTCCTTGGATGTTGCTAATTCACGAATTCATTTTGCATGTCTATACATATTTGTAATGGGTTTTATTTTTCTTGCCTTCTCAATGGGTGGTGCAGGGAGAGGAGGAAGGGTAAGAATTCTGATGTGAAAATAAAATCTAATTGAGTTTTTAAAAGAGAATATAACTTCCTTGTAGGCAGGGATTATTTTACTTTTTGTCTTGATATACCGAGAACTTAGTGCAGTCCCTGATATATACTAATTGGCTAATAAATCATTTATTGTTCTACCCTTAAAATCTTAGGGATTTGGAAGGGAACGTATAGCTTGTTAACGCTGGAAACTTCTTGTGATTTGTGCCCCACTGTTCTCATTCGTGGAGGAAGTGGGACTTAAGAAAAGGAAAATGGATGTTACCTGTCTCTAAGATGGAAGTCCCAGCACAGAAGCAGTAAGTTAGGGTTTGCTATTTTAGGGAGTGGGGTGAGGTTTTTATGTTTGTGCATTGTTGGGGTTTTTTTTTGAAAGCTATGCTATGAGAAAAAGTGTTTCTTAATCTGAGGAGTCACATTTCAAGGGACCTGAAGAGACTAGAACTATGCTCTTGTGCTCCTTGAAATGCTGTGTCTTCTATTCCCTCTGCTGCTATATGTCCCTTGGCCTCTGCCACTCTGACTGCCTCTCCCAGTCATGGTCTTGCATACAGGAGGAGGCTCATTCTATTACCTCTAATTCTTCTTTGCTTATTTTCTGTACATAGCACATACTGGCTTAATTCACTGCTCCTTTTCTGAAGTGTGGACTATTCCTACTATAATGGGACTCTCCAATGACAGCTCAATCCAGAGTACCATGTTCAGTATCTTCAGCCTGATGCAATCTCTCATTTTGGAATACTCATAACATACCTCTACATGCTTTAAATCCACATGACAGACTGCATCAGGCAGAGAATGCTGCATGCATTCTTAAGTTTTGGGATTTCATTGGACAGTTCTGTTACACTAGGCAAAAAGGAAATATCCCTAGACAGTATGAGTGAGCAGATTAATAGGAGTGAGGAAACAAGGGAGAGAAAAGGAAAAGCATCTATGAACTCTAAATGTCTGAGGATGCATGTATATCCATGAGAAATGCCAAGTTTGCTTCCTACTTTTCAGCATTTTTTATTGAAAAGAGAGAGTGGTCCATCATGGAAATCACAGTTCAGAATATTAGAATATTAACCACTCATAGCCTGAATGAAGTGACTTAGAAGAAGAAAAAAACTGTCTTCTGACATTTCAAGATATATTTCTTTATGAAAAAGTTGGGCAAAAAATCATGCTCTTTCCTAGCTGTTAGTGCCCCCACACCCAAATATATTAAACTGATTTTGAAAGTACTGAATAATGGGCAGATAGTGGCATAGTGAATAGAGATCCAGGCTTGGAGTCAAGATCTAAGTTCAAATCTGGTCTCAGACACTTACTAGATGTGTGACCCTGGGCAAGTCACTTAACCCTATTTGCCTCAGTTTCCTTATCTGTAAAATGAGCTGGAGAAGGAAATGGCAAATCACTATAGTATCTTTGCCAAGAAAACCCCAAAAGGAGTCACAAACAGTTGGACACTGCTGAAAATGACTGCAACAACAATAACACTTAATACTAGCCAGCATATACAAATATATAAAGCACTTTACAAATGTTATCTCCTTTTATCCCCACAACACTGGCAGGAGATAGGTGTTACTTGTTATCACCGTTTTTACTGATGAGGACAATGAAGGAACTGAAGAAGGCCAAAGTTAAGTGACCTGGTTAGGGTCTCACAGCTATTAGAGATTAGATTTGAATTCATGTCTTGCTGACTGCAAAGCACTCTATTCAATGTGCCACCTAACTGCTTACATATTTACATGGGCAACTACCATCTCCATTAAAAGTAAGGTTTTACATTTTTTGTCAGGGAGTGACTATTTCATTTTGTCTTTGCATCACCAATGTCTACATGATTCCTGACACATCATAGGTGCTTAATAATGCTTGTTATTGCTTAAGATTGAAGTATGTTTATTACATCTTTTCTGTAAGATTTTTTCGTTATACCGAATTGACATAATTAAATTAGTTGAGGAAGTAAAGTGATCTTTTCTGTATTTCAAAATCATCTATTTAGGATCATAAATTTAGATATAAGCAAACCTAGAAATCATGCAGTAAATCTCCCCTATTTTCAGATGAGGGAAATAAGTATGAGAGAGATGAGGTGCATTGAGTTATGTCATTCAAGTAATAAAGAGAATAGTCAGGATTCAAACCCAGATCTATAGATTTAAAAAATCCAGCACTCTTTCCATTCTATCACATTCATAATTTTCTTTGTTTATAAGTGGCATCTGCTCCTTTCCTATATAGGATTTTAGACCCCATGTAGACCAAGAAAACAAAGAGAAACACACACACACACAGAAAATCTAGCTGCAAATGGGTTGTAATGATTATTCAGTCAGTCAATTAATATTTATTAAGAACCCACCATGTGTCAGGCAGTATAGAAAGTCCTAGGGACACAAAGAAGAGACAAAAGACTGTCTGCCCTTGAGGGGATCACAATCTAAGGGGGTAGATAACAAACAAACGAGTATGTACCAACAAGCAATATACAGAATAAATAAGAGGGTAAATTATAAGAAGGAAGGCACATGAATTAAAAGGAGTTGGTAAAGGCTTCCTAGAGAAGATAGGATTTTAATTGTAGGCACAGATGAAGAGAGAGAATTCCAGGGATGGGAGGCAGCCGAAGAAAATACCCCAACCTGAAAGATGGAGAATCTTTTTCTTAGAACAGAAAGGAGATTGGATCTGGATAGAAGAGTCTATGGTGGAAAGCAAGGTGTGAAAAAGACTGAAAAGGAAGAAAGGGCTAGACAATGAAGGGCTTTAAATGATTAACAAAATATTTTTTTTATTTGATTCTGGAGGCAATCAGGAGCTGCTGAAGTTTATTGAGTAAGGGGAATGACATGGGTTGACCTGTGTTTTAGGAAAATCACTTTGGTGGCCGAATAGAGGATAGACTGACTGGGGAGAGACTTGAAGCAGATATAGCCACCAGTAGTTTACTGCAATGGTCCAGGTATGAGGTGATGAGGGCCTGCACCAGAGTGGTGGCAGTGTCAGGGAACATATTCTAAAGTTACAAAGGTGAATTCAATAGGCCTTGGCAACCAAATTGATTTGGGTGGGTGGGGAGCAATGAAAGATAGTGAGAAGCCCAGGGTAACTCCTAGGTGGTGAGCCGAAGGGAATATAACATTGCCCTCAACAGTAATAGGGTAGGTAGAGTGGGGGAGGGTTTAGGGAAAAGATGATTGGTTCCATTTTGCATATGTTGAGGTTAAGATGTCTATTGGATAGCCAATTCAAGATCTCTAAAAGGTAGTTGGAGATACGAGACTTCAGATCAGCAGAGTGATAGGGGCAAGATAGATTTGAAAATCAGCATCAAGATGTTAATTAAATCTACAGGACCACTAAGTGTAGTAATATAGAGGGAGAAGAGAAGAAAGCCCAGTCCCAAGCTCTGTTGGACATCCATGCTTAGAAGACATGACATGGATGAGGATCGAGCAAAGAAGACTGAGGAGGAGTCTAGTAAGTAGAAAGAGAATCAGGAAATATTGGTGTCCAAAAACTGGGGACAGAAAGTATCAAGGAGAAGTCTGTTCAACTGTGTCAAAGGCTGCAGAGAGGTCAAGGGGAATGAGGATCGAGAAGAGGACATTGGCTTTGGCAATTAAGAGATCAATGGTAACTCTGGAAAGAGAAGTTTCAATAGAATGATGAGATCAGAAGCTAGGTTGTAAGGGGTCAGAAGATATTGAGAGAACAGAACATGGAGGCACCTATTGTAGACAATCTATCTTGGGAGTTTAGTCACAAAGGGTTGAAGAGATATGGGATGATAGATAGTGGGAAGAATCTAGTGAGGCTTGCTTGGGGATGGCAGAGACATGGGCATGTTAGAAGGCAGAATGGAAGGAACCAGTAGATGTGGAGAAATTGGAGATAAATGATTAAGTGGTGATGACAGAGGAGGCAATCTATTGAAATAGCTGAGATGGAATGGTATTGCTTATGCAGATTGAGGGGTTAGTCTTGATAAAGAATAAGGCCATCTTTTCAAATAAGATGGGATGAAGGAAGACATAGTGGAAGAAGGAATACAAGTGACATGACATGAGGAATAGGGAGTTCATCAGAAATTATGTCTTTTTTCTGTAAAATATGAGGCAAAACTCTCATCTGAGAGTGGGGAAGTCTTGGGAGTTGGAGGGAGTGATAAAATGGGATGGAAGAGCTGCTATGGAGAGTGGCATAGTTAGGGGATGTATAGTACGATTGTCTAGCAGCAATGAAGGTTCAGTTGAGGTTGTATAATCTATTTGTGGTCAACAACATCAGAATTGTTGAGTTATTTTCTCCACTTTCATTCAGCAGCACATGTGTAGGAGGGAAGGTAGTAGATAGAATAATCCAAGGCTAAGGTTTGGCAGGGAACAATCAGTGACATGATAAAGGGGTTAGGAACTCAAGAGAAGAGAACAGCGTAGACCTGAACTGGTCCACCAAAGAATCAAAAGAGGAAAAAGAGGAGAGTGGTAATTTAGGGGAGATGACTTGGGAGAGAACTGAGGGACTGAGGGATTAGAAGTTATACTTTGGAGGGAGAGTAGAGTTTGGTAATAGAAGTAGAAGGATGATGGTAAAATAAGGGATTTCAGAATTCTATTGCATTAGTGAGTTATGTAATACCAAGCATATATAATCAACTTTGTTAGGAGCTAAGGGAAGGTGGAAAGTAAATCATGGGAAGAGAAAAGCCTGAGGAACTAAAAGGTTAGGACATTCAAGAAACAGTTAATATGTATATTGAAGTTCTTAAGTAAGAGGATAAGAGAATGATATTGTGAACAATGTACCAAACTCATTGAGGTCTCAAGGAAGGAGTGACCTGGAGATCTATAAAGCACAATTACCAAGATCTTGATGTAGATGGCACATATAAATTGCATGAACTCCAAGGAGGAAAAGTTATTGAGTGATGAAGGTTAAGGGAAACTGGCAGCAGAACATGGAAATTACCTTATGTTGGCAGAGATAGAAGTCTGTTGACCATTTTTGCCTTTGCTCAGGGAAATGGAAGGCCCACATAAATGAAGGCCTCACTCTTCTTAACTGAGACTGAAGATCCGGCAGGCACATTTAGAAATGGAAGGCTCCTGGCAGAGGGGGAAATCATTTGGGGGCAGAGAGAAGGTAATTTGACCCATTATAGCCTTCCCAAGGGGATGTGCAACAAGAGGAATGATCGGAGGAAAATCTCATTCCTCTTCTCAGGGGTCTATGCATCCACATGGCCTTTTCAGGAAACCATGTGCACCTAGGAACCAATGTCACACTGAGACTTAAGATGGGGAGAGGAGAGAGAGAAAGAGAGAGAGAGAATATGAATCACAATGAATCACAATGAGAGAAGGTAAACAGGGAGATGGAAATTTTGATCCTCAGTGCAGATCTTAAGAGAGACTTTATGGTTATACTATCTATGTGATCCCAGAGGGAAAGAAGAATCAGTACATTGAGGTATAATGTGTACCAAGTGGCAATCTTTTCTTGATGCTACTTTGAGTCACATTAGTATTACACACACCAAGGGAATGGGGATCCACCAAAGGTGAGTATTGTTTACTACCTTCCAGAAAGGATACAGGTTTCCTGATTGCAAAGAGGTGTTGATATGGACCATAGTGTGTATGTTATAAGGACAAATAAGCCTATGTTAAATCTTGTGTTAATCTAAGTACTTGTAGGGAATTGGAAATTGTGGGTGTGTGCGTGTGTGTGTGAAATATGAATCAAACTCAGTTGAACTATATGACCTCAGAGATCTCCTCCAACTCTCATATTCTATAATTATATGAGCTTTCCGGGAGAAAAATAATCTTTCTTTAATTCTCAGATTCATTATTATGAAACTAGAAAGTTAAGTACATTGAATCTTAGTGCTGGAGAATCATCTAGTCCAGGGATCTCATATGCAAATTGCATACTTGTTTGAAGTTTACATCAATAATCCATTTGGCTATTACCATCTACACTTTTGCTTCTTTTCATAAAGACTTTTTTAAACCAATGAAATATTATTATGAACAAAAGGACAAAGGGTCACATAATTTGATGCATAATGGATGCAACTAGCCTAAACAGAACTCATAGCTGAGGATTTAAAATTCCTAATGTATACCAGGCCCTTATTCCATAAGGACATCCTCTTTCTACATGCTTGTTGAGTGAGGAATGACAGAACTAATATTATTAGAAAATTCTTCCTTGTCCTTATAGAAGATTTTGTGACCACTGGTACAAATTTTGCCACTTGGAAATAACTAAAATAAGTCTACTCTCTATTCTATGGAAGCTATTCAAATTTCTGAAGACACCTGTCAATGTCATTCTCTCCAAAGTTTTCTCTACCCAAACATGGACATCTCTACTTCTTTTATTCATTCCTCATACAGCAATCTCAAATTATCTCAACATTCTAGTCAGTTTCTTCTGTGTTAGCTTCAATTTATTAAAGGTCTTTTTTAATAAATCACCTAGAATTGAACATAATACTGAAGGTGTGTTCACAGTAACATAGAGAACAATGGATCAATCACTCCCTTGTTTTAGATAAAATACTTCTACTAATTAAGTCTAAGACTGTTTGTTTTTTGGTAGCCATATATTGCTTCTGTGTGATGAACTTGCAGTCAGAAAAACACCTAAATCCCTTTTTTCCTCATGAATTATCATGAAGCTAGGTCTTGCCTAAAATATTCTTACGCAATTGAATTTTTGACCTATATATGCAAGTTCACATTTACCTATAGCATATTTCACTGTGATAATTTGGAAACATTTTAATCCAATGAGAGTTTTCTATACTGTTTGTTTTATTTTGTGTTGAATCCTACTTCTCTGGTCTGCCTACATCCTTTGTTATGGTATGCATATGACTGAATTCTTTTTTTAAATAATATTTTATTTCTCCCCAGTTACATGCAAAGACATTTTTAACATTCATTTTTTTTAAATTCTGAGTTTCAAATTTTTTCTCTCCCTCCTTCATCTCTCCCCTTCCAGAAACAGCAATATAGGCCATACATATTCAATCATGGAAAACATATTACCATATTAGTCATGTTATGAAAGAAGACAGAGACCCAAAAGAAAAAAAAAACAACAAAAAAATTCAGAAAGTAAAAAAAAAATAAAAGTAAAAAATACACATTCAGAATCCATCAGTCCTTTCTCCATTACATAGTTTTCTTTTATATAGTTGTAACCAGGCATTCATTTCCAGATAATTCTCCTTACTGATGGAGATTTATTACTCAGTACAAGCGAGATCAAGTTGATAAGATCTTGGGGAAGGAGAGAATTTTGGTCTACTGGTTTAAAGTTTGAAGTGAAAAAGCATCCTCTCATATATTCTCTTAAGGAAGATATTCTTGAAGGAAGAAAAAGACTGAGAAGAAGCCAACGTATAGAAGACTGCACCCTTGATCAATTTCCATCCCCAGCTTACCACACTAGAGACTTCAGAGAATTTGTCCTTTGGTAGTATCTTGGATTCATTCTTTTGTATGAGCTGAAATATTTTGCTCTCAGTAGGAGGACTCATTCACTTTGTACATCGGTATATTCTTACTTGTATATTTTATCTGACAATTACTGTGTAAGTGTCATTTGGTAGGGACTCAAGCTTTGGATATACCCCTTGACGCTCTCCTTCCCCATTAAGGGATAGTAACTGGGAGAGTAACTTGAACCTAAAAAAAAATATATTTCCCCTAGATGTAATTCTTCATAGATAAAATTATACCCCCTTAGCCCCTTTCTGTGATGAACAAGAGTGGCTAGCCTCTAGGTTCTAGTATCCTACTCCCACCTGGCAAGAACAAAAATCTTCCTTGGAGAAGGATGGGCAGAAGATGCCTTGTTATCTATTCAAACATCTCTTTAAGTCACATAGATAGAGACATGTGAACACATATAACAAAAATAGGCAAAAACACACATATACTCTACATAAGTGTCAAATATATGCTACCCTTTTAATCTTTTGGTAAATGTCCTTTTAAAATTAGAGTTCATTAGGGAACTTCCATAATGTTACATCAATTTCTTTAGATATACCTCCCCTTTCTTTTCTTCTTCTTTTTATTAAAAAAAAAAAGAATACAGTGATAACTGTTTTGAGGTTTATAGATCTTTTACTGTAGAGTTGTCAGGATGAAAATGTAATGTTATACAATTATTTAAAATCATTATTTAACATTATTTATTTTAATGTATTTTAATATTTCAAACATTCATAATTTTTATAAAATTTTCTCTTTAACAATTCAGATCACAACTTCCTATAACTTGATATTCTGTATTTGCAATGGGCAAAAAATTCATCACCCTGTAATCAACTTGGCGTTGAGTCTCTGAAAACTCTGCTAAGTCAGTCTTTTAATGAAAAACATGGCATCTACCATTGAACCTGTAAGAAAATTTTTTTCTAGCTTGCAAGATCTGCCAGAGCTTATTCTCTCCTGGCATGGCCTTCAAAAACTGAAGGTCATTTCTGTGCCCAGATAAAAGCACCAGAGGAAGATTCTAGTGGAGAAAGTTTTAAGTTCTTGTTAATTAAAATGGTTAGGCCTCTTTTTCATATAATAAAAAACCTATATCTAAAACCAAAGGCTAAAAATTACATGTAATGGGAACACTAGAAGTTTTCCCAATAAACAGAAGAGAAAAACAAAAATTCCTCCTTTTCCCCATCCTTATTTGACATATTTCTAGAAATGCTAGCAATAATACCACCCAAACAGAAATATCAATAGAACAGAGGCGATAATGTCCCAATTTACTGATGATATGTTAATTTATTTGGAAAAATCACTGAGAATCACCAAAAAAATGCCAGCTGAGACAATGAATGGCTTTAGCAAAGTAGAATCCCAAATAAACCCACAAAATAAAGCACATTTTTAATATAACAACAAGATATCGGAAAATAATAGAAAAGTCAATCACACTCAAGATATACTCCAACATCTTAAAATATTTAGAAGATAATCTACCATGGAATATGCAAGAACTGTATAGGTGCAAATTATAGAATGCTCTTAAAAAGAATAACTAGAGGGATATTCAGGGTTCATGGCTGATGATACAGTTTAAATGAATTTACAGACTCAGTGTTATAACAATCAAACTACCAAGGTCACATTTTATGGAATTAGACAAACTAATACCAAAATCGGTATCATATATAAAAAGTATATAATATCTATGCCATATATTCTACATTACATGTAGAAACTATATGTATGTATACATAACCATATATATATCCATACCTTATACACACACACACACACACACACACACATATATAACATCAATGGAGTTTAATAAAGAATGCATGAATGAAGGAGAAATATCACTTCCAAATCTTAAATTATGCCGCAAAGTTATAATTGTGAAAATTATCTTGTATGGCCCAAGAACATATAAGTAGATCAGTGAATGAGATAAGACAAAGAACAAGGGCAAAAAAAGAAACCTTAGCTCAATAATACATTATTTGGTAAGCCCAATAAAATAAATTCTGGGGAAGAACTCTCATTTGACAAGAATTTCTGGGAAAATTTTGAAGAAGTTTAGCAGAAATGAGGCTTAGCCACAATAAATTCAAAATGGATATGTGACCTAAATATTAAAGGTCATACTATTAAAAAGAAGATAGGAAACAAAACCATAGCAGGTACCTTTCACAGTTAGATCTAGTGGTGTAGAATTCTTAATCAAATGATGGATAGAGGCAATCACAAAAGATAAAATAGATCATTTAAATTATATGAAAATTGAAAAGATGCTGCAAAAAACAAAATTAACCTAACTGGGAGGAGAAAATTGCTGATAGGAGTGAGGAGAGATAACCTTTGCATTAAATATCTTTTGTAAGTAGCTAATATCCAAGAAAAAAATATACATATATAAATCTATCTATCTATCTATAATATATATGTATATAAAGATACACACACACACACACACACACACACACACACACACATAGACACACACACATAATTAAAACAATGGGAAAATGTTGGTTATAGGCCAGGAGAAGATAGGTGCAAGTGAGGTGAGGTACTGAATAAAAATACTTTGCATTTATGCTACATTTCAAAATTAAGAAAATTCTTTCAATAAATTATTTCATTTGATCCTCCTAATGACTCTTCATATTATTCAATGTCGAAAGATACTTAAATAGAGCACCAACCCTAGAGTCAGGAGGACTTGAGTTCAAATGTGACCTCAGACATTTAACACAAAAACTAGCCTTGTGACCTTGGGCAAGTCACTTAACCCCAATTGCCCTACCTTCTCCCCTCCAAAAAAATAAAAGAAAAAATAGATACTTAGAAACTATCTAGCCCAACCTCCTCATTCAAGGACAAAGTACAATTCAAATAATTTCTCTTTCTTCATTCCTGGCTGTTGTTGATTTCTCAATACTACTTCTTTCATTTTCTCTTCCATTAAGACTGGTTTTATGGTTAGGGAATCTTAGGACGATCTTAAACTTGAGGCCCAAAGGGTCTTTACAGGTCACTGAGTCCAATTCTTTTATTTTACAAATTAAAAACAAAACAAAACAAAATAAAACAAACTGAGACATAGAAAGATCGAGTTTCCCAAGATTGGATAGCTAATACAAAACTTGAATCTGGGTCTTCCTGACTCCAAGTCATGTACTATTCACACCATTCTGTCTCAACCTGAACTCAGTTAATTAATCTTTAGGATTCATAAAAACTAAACACAACTGTACCAAGCAGATTTAAAAATAAGGGCATTTTGAAAAAGCAAATTATACGAGTTTATTATGTAATAAAAACACAAAGGGATTCAAAATTTACCAGAAGCCCTAGAATTCAAGATAACTAACCCTTTTTATAATGTATGAAGGGCAGCATTATCAGGAGGCTATGTCTCTTGAGTTATTTTGTTGTGGTTGCAACTTTGCCATTTTTAAAAATTCATATTATTATGTAAACAACACATTGGTACATATCTTTTTAACTAAATAGTTTCCACCGTTTCTTCAGATCAACACAACTGACTTAAATCACAGATACATGTGACTTGCCATGTCAAAAACCTGATCAACAACCTCTTTTTTCAATGAGGGAACAGAGTTGATTATGGAAGAAAATTTCTATCCATCATTTCAAAATCCCAACACTTATTAAAAACTACTGAATTTTAAAGTATACTAGAAAATGCCTCAGTATAGATTGTAAATAGTGGGTCCATCTAGGCTATTTTAAAGATAGATACTTTTTAAGAACACTTCCATCAGTGAAAAATAGGTTTTCTGGCACTGTAGACCTCACTGATTGTGAAGAGGAAAATGGTCTTCAACACTTAAATCCTTAGAGAAAGTTAGACCCAGGTGTACCATCTAGTAGGGGAAATCAGGAAATCAGAAGAGGATCTGTCTCCACACAAATACACACACATATATGTGTATGTATGTGTATGTGCGTGTATACACACACTTTTCCGTTTACTTCTTTATATGTGTCTGCACTCCTCCCATCCCCCCCCAAAGAAGTAGAATGTAATCTCCTTGAGGACAGAGATTTTTACTTTTTACTTTATAATCAGTGCTTGTCAGAGTGCCTGGCACACAGAAGGTGCTTAATAAATATTTATTGAATTGGGTTGAATTACCTCATTAATAGTCTCTCATATGTTCATGGCCAAAGAAGATACTATAAGGCATATCCCAGATGTCTGAATTTGGAAAAAGTCAAGCAAAAGAAATGTAGGCCTTTCTCATGTAAGTATGTAGGTGATTTTTGTATGTCCCAATCTAAATATGATTACATCAAAAAATTGTGATAGAGTAGGAAACTGCAAAATAACGTATAGATGATTATACCTGCTGCCAAGTATTTTTTTTTCTTTGTGAGATAGAAATTTCATTAAGATTATCCTTGTGCTCTAACATCCTAACAATTAAATATTAGGTAGTGTTTGTTAATTTCAACAAAAGATCCATTTAAAAAAAATACTAGCTTTTTTATGCCTGTCTGGGCTCTGTTTGGGGGTGGGAGTAGGGGAGAATGGGACATTGCTAGAAAAGCCACTTTGGTAAGATCTGAGACAACACCATTCTCATTTCACTGGGATTTTATTTCATTCTTGCAGGCTTAACATCTCACTGCATGAACAAAGAAAACATCATGTGAAAAGGGCTTCAGGCTCGCTCCTTCCAAAAGGCTTCAACCTTCTGAGTACTATCACTATCATCCCTACACCCACACAGTTAGCACTTTTGAATACATTTACTGAAAGCCATTAATAAAGCAACAATCTTCCTCTAGTTCTTAACCATGTGTCACAGTGAAATAAGTTCATGTAAATCTGTGAACTGCTCGACAATGATCAAATTAACAGTCATTTCAGGAAAAATGCCCCTCGGGCTGAAAAATAATTAGTAGTCTCTCACTCTCTTTTCCTCCTAATAAAAATCACGATATTATTGTTGACTGTGCTAATAAAACACCTCCCGTGACCCTGATGTAGCTTGATGTAAAATGTAAGGACTGTTCTATTGTGCGGTCTCACACATGTTTTATGGAACATTTCTATTTGGATCTTCATGGGGGAACTCGAGGGCTTAGAGCCGCAGCAGAACTTTAGTCAAAACTGAGTCAGACTCTTCCTCATGTATTTGTTTACTTGTTTATGTGTTTATTTATTTGGTGATTTGCTTATTTAATTTTGTAGTTCTCAGTGTTAACAACTGTAGATCTGTAGCATTCTGAGACCAAATGGATCACTTAAAAAGCTACATTTTTAAAAGAGCTGGTGATATGGACAATATCAAAGATAAGGAGCAGGTCATTGATGAGATATGAGGGTGTTCAATGCAAGAAAGGCAGGCAATCAATCATTCAGTAAGCATTTATTAATCACCTACTTTATGCCAGACACTGTCACAAAGGGGTATGGATACAAAGAAAGGCAAAAGACAGTCCTACCCTCAAGGATCTCACAATTTAATCAAAGGTGAGAAAGAGTGAAAGGATTAATGTGACCTGCCATGAATTTAGATAGAAGTCTCAATTTGTAGGTGCTAGGTGGTGCAGGGGATAAAGTACCATACCCAGGAGTCAGCAAGACTCATTTTCCTGTGTTCAAATCTAACCTCAGACACTATCAGTGTGACTCTGGGTAAGTCAACACTATTAGCCTCAGTTTCCTCATCTGTAAAATGAGCTGGAGAAGGAAATGACAAGCTATTCCATTATCTCTGCCAAGAAAACCCCAAATAAGGTCATAAACAGTTAGACATGCTTGAACAACAACAATGACCTTTATAAGGATGCTGTGCTAAAAGAAAGGTGCCATCCTATAAATAATCTACATCTACATCATTCATTTATAGTCATTTGCATTTAATCACTAATTTGGCAAAGATCTCTTGAATACTTAAAGATAACACAGTAAGGATGGAGATTAGATATGTGGTTTTATTGATAGAGGGAATTCCCAGGTAAGAAAATTCCTACTAATGAAGCTTGGTTCCTTCTCTACAATTTATCAACTTATAAAGTTACCTAGAGAACTGAGAGGATATGGGATTTGTCCATGGTCATCAAGCAGGACTTGTACCCAGATATCCCTGCTTCTTAAAGCGACTTCTCTATCTGCTCTGTGACCATTGCCTCTATATACCTAAAGATAAGAATACCTTAAATTAGTGTAGCAATTTTCAGTTTCACATGTACTTTAACATTAGCATTTCATGAGACTTCTCCAGTTGGTTGATGGGGAATATAAGGACAAGACCCATGATTTCCATTGATATAGGGAACTCACTGTCAGTGCAAGTTAACATTTTTCTGCAACTTATAGTCTTAGCAAATCATCTAGAGTACTGAGAGGTCAGGCAACTTTCCAGCATTTGCCAATGATGTAAAGTCAGGTTCTCCTAGTTATGAAGCCAACTTTCTATGCCCCAATACCATTCTTCCTTTCTGAGGTAGATAACCCAAATTTTTTCCTCATTTTGCAGAGGAAGAAATTAACACTTGGAAGGTTATATGCATCAACTCTCTGACCTGAGCTGCCTTATTTGAAAAGAGAAGACCACCACAAATTGACATTTTATAGCATTACTTCATTAGATCCTTATAGCAACCCTATAAAGGGGTGCTATTATTATCATCATCCCTATTTTAGTTATGAGAGTGCTAATAAAAGAGGTCAGATGGCTTTCCTAGGGCTTCATGACATGGATTTGAACCCAGAGCATTTTGTTCCAAATCCAGAACTCTTTCCACTATACCAGTGTGAAGGACAAAACTAAGCCTGAAAGAGGCTGTTGAAGTTGCAAAGTGAACTCTTGACTTATAATAATACTATCCTTCCTGATTTACAAACTGATATTTTGTACAGCAGTTATAAGTTTCCCAAAAGAACAAAAAGGTTTGGAAAAATAAGCAAACTGAATGATGTTGTAGAATATATACACTTAAAAATAATTGCACAGCAAGGACAGAAAACTTGTGAGATCCATTTTTTTTTCCTAGTCTCGCTTTAACTTGTTAGCCAAGCATTTTGATTTTGCTTTGCCTAACTGCTCAGGATTAGACCTTTGGAATAATAAGAAATACACATGTTCCTCAGATAAAGCAGAGAGCACCACAGGCACTTTTCACAAATAGGATTTTAAAGTAATTTCTGGCTTTCAAGCATTATCAGAAAACAAATATTAGTAAACAGCAGGTAGTAGGTAAATGGCAAGAGAAAAGATACCTACAATTTATAGGAAAACTAACATTGTACAAATGAGAAAATAAGAATTTCATGGCAGAAAAAGAAGTCTGCCTATTTAATTTCCACTCCATTTCTACACAATGCAGAACCAGCCATATCTTCAGACTGAAGGCTCTAAATTCAGGTTGCAGAGGTGAACTATGCATATTGTCCATGGATCCCCCTAAATGGAATGTTTTTTTTAATGTTAGACATTGGCATTGTATCTTGGAAGGCCTTGTGGCAAAAGAAGATCATTTCCTTGAATGTCCACATTTAATGGGATTATAGTACTCTTTGGAATCTTTTTTCCCATACTTGCTCCCCCTTTCATTTCTAGCAAGGGAGGAAAGAGGTTCCCTTATCTACCCATACCCCATGCTTAGCAGTAAGGGTCTTTTACATAGAAGTTTATTTCGGCAGAAGAATTGTGTTTGCACATAGCCTGAGGCTGGAAGTTCCTTGACTTCTCATTTGCTAGCTTTTTGTTTCTTTGGACTTCAAAGATGAATTTTTAGAGCCTTGGAGATTACTTGGTCAGTAGAAGAGTTCTCAAATTCTGATTTTGGCAACAACTAACTACAGTAGAGATTCTTAATCTGGTGTTTACAGATCTCTAAATGATCATAGATTTTAGGGGCTCTATGAATGTGGAAGGGAAACTACCAAACTTTGATTTCCTTTGTAATTCTATATATTGTATATCATATACTTAAAGAATACTCTTCTGCAAAGAGGTCCATAGGCTTCATAACACTGCCAAACAGGTATCATCATCATCATCATCATCACACACATACACACACACACACATACACACAAACACACTTTCACACTAGAAGATTTCTGTAGCACCATACTTGTCAGAGAAGAATACCAATGGCAGGGTTATTTTGCATAATGACTAAAGACAATCTGTGAATGCTTTAAAAAAGCCAACATCTGACTGGCCAGAAGATCTAGATCTTGTGAGGCACAGTTAGGATGTGAACAAAAATGCCATATCTGATCAAGAGTCCCACAAAGGTACTTCTGCTTTCCAGGAGTAATCTAAAGAATCTAAGGTATTATTCTGGGTGTTTTGTGCTTCCTGTGTTTATTTGCCTATGCCCTTGAGTCCTTTCCATCTTAAGAATTTCCTTTTGGGTAAAGTGAAGGCTATTCTACACCAAATATGAACACTCCCTCCCCACACACACACACACACACACAAAATAGAGATATAGCAACCTTTCATTGTCTACATAATCCTCACCCTGTCCTAGAAAATAGGCCATGGTAGCTAAGTGTGGTTAATTCATCATCTGCTGGTTAACCCTTATGTTAATAAACATCCTCACACTTCACTAGGCATCAGATAGCAAACGCAATAATATATTGATGGGCTTCTAAATTCTCTAAGGTTACACCCATGAATGGAGGCTGTGAGAGATTCTAGCTAGGTAGAAAGATGCCATTATGTAAACATGTTAAGACTGAAGTGAGTGCAGGCATCTCAGCGCAGCTGAGCCAGGAAAGTAGGAAGGCAGGAGGTATTGCCAATGGCCCCAATGAGGCAATCAGCCCCTTACCCTCTCACGTGTTGTCTGTATACAGCAAACAAAAGCACGGAAGGTTGGGCCCTAAGCATTACCTCTAACAGGAACTGCTCACTCAGGCACTTAAACTGAGTACACAAAGTTGACCTGACCACATTTGGAAGAGACTAGCAAGAGAATTCAATGAGACATTGCAAGTCAGTTTTTCCTGCATTTTTGGATTTGTATTCTCCATAAGTCTCCATAACAATCTTATGTATTGGGCTGTTCTCCAAGGTGCTTGAGTGCCTAGTTGAAGAGCGAATATCAAAAGGCTTGACAATGGTGACTTTATGCCATAGGCTAGAAAAAAACTGTATTCTTGACACCTCCTAAGCCTTGTCCTACCTGTTTACGCAGGTTATGGGCCATGATAAAAGAAGACATTGCCATATTTTTCAAATAATGAGTTTCAGGTGCTTGAACTAGCAAAAAAAAAATGTATAAATTGTGACACTTACACTTCACCAAGTATACCAGTTGTCTTAGTAAACAATCCCTGCTCTTTTCTTTTTGCCACTGGAGAGACTATGCATAGACTGAAGTTACAAAGGTGATAAAGAAGAGCAGATGGAACTGTCACTAGGGAGCAAAAGGCAGCAAGGAAAAGGAAAAATGTATATTTCTGAAAAAGTCAGGTCCATAAATTAAGTGCTTTTTCTTCTACCTTTACCCAGAAAGGCATGATTTGTGTGACCAGAGTTGTGCAGCACATAAGCTGATACTGACACTGACCTTTCTAGTATGTCAGAAATAATATTGTAGCTATTAAGACAATTTTCCCAATGCATTATGAAAAAAAAATAGATATCATTCTTCTATTAGCCAGTCAGGTGTTGTCCCTCTCATCCTTTAATCTATTAAATTTTCAAGCACAGTTTCATAACAATTCTCCCTTGTAGAAACTTCAAGTGAGAAGACATTTTTAATACACTCCTGAAGAAAAGAAGGACCTAGAACACAGAATAAATAATTGTATCCCAAAGTTGGATAAGTATTCCTTTTTATAAATACCTACACATTTTGGTTAAAAGGAAAAACAATAAAAACAAACATATTTTATCTCATTAAAAAAATAAAGATGTTATAAAATATTCCCTTCTGGCTCTTCAGTTTTCTTTCAAGACAGGATGTGGAAAATATAGTCTATAGGAATAGTTCCTGTAAATAAAAAGTCTCATTTTGATTGGTGTAGTGAAAAGAGCTCTAGATCAGGATTCAGAAAACCTGAATTCAAATTCTATATCCACAGTTTGTTCACTGAATGTCCTTGGGCTTGCCATTTGACCTATCTAGGTCTGAGTTTTCTCAATTGTTTCATAATTGACATAAATGATTACCTCTAAGGTCCCATCCAACTTTAATTCTACAATAAATTACTGGATTTGTCCAATGATCCTCAAGAACAGGATTCATCAGAAATGGTGAAGTAGGGGCTAAGAAAAAATAAGTGGATGGTTCTATTTTTAAAAATGATAAAATGTAGGGTTTGTATTTTTCTTTTTTCTTTCTGTTTGGAATAGGTATGTTGTCTCAAACACTAGTTTGACTCACAATCTTGACTAATGATTATATGAAATATAAATCAAGAACATTTATTAAGCACCTATCATGATGTCCTGGCACTGTCTGTATAGTGAAAGAAAAAAAAATGGGACAGTCCCTGCCTTTATAGTTACATTCTGTATATGTATACTATGTACTTAAGATGTTTAGTAATTTAAAGATTATATCCTTCAAAGGTAAATGAGTTCCTGAAGCTTAGGAAATACATCTGCTTGTCCTGATACCCTCCCTAGGCTTATGCTGGTGGAGCCACACTTAGTCCAGGTCAACTTATGCATTTCTCACCCCACTCCCCCATTGCTATACCATCATTCCAGCAATTTATAGCTGAATGTCTTCTTCTTCTTTTTTTTTTTTTTAACAAGAATGGGATAGGATGGAGGTGGGTGGGGGACAAAACGAAACCTGGGGATCTAAACAATGACCTCATTTCATTACCTATGAAGAGGGGTAATGTCAAGCATTTCAAAGCTTGGATATATTCCTGATACGGTCATTTGAAGCCTTTGCTATTTGGTTACTCCAGAAACAAATGAGTGGAACACATAGGGAAAAAAATGGAAAGCTGGTAAGAGCCACATAGAACTGGGACAAACTTAGGGGGGAACAAAGATAGAGTGAAAAAAATACCCATGAAGGGTCAGGATATATTCCATCAAAGTATTGTTTTTCTCTCTTTTTGGACCTCAGTTAAATTCACTTCAACAAGTATTTATTCTAAGTGCACTACAGGTGCCAAAGGGATTCTGTCTTTAAAATATTCTGGAATCAAAGTTTGCTTCATAGACATTTTAAGAAATCTTGATGGAGCAGCCTTGCTGTCTGGCTACATTAACACACACATGTATCCAGCCTCATAATTGAAATATGGCTGCACAGAGGAGGAAAGAAGGATGTCGGAAAGCCTGCTGCTTGGATGAGTCACAGCATGGCTGAAAAGTTGTGTGTGGGAAATAAATTGACAAGTGAGGAACAATAAGCTACATGGAGGGAAAGGAGAGGTGAACCCCCACTCCCTGCCCCCTCCCCTACGACCACTGCTATTGAATAGCCTTTTGGGTTTATATATAGCTTGAGGAAGACTGTGAAAGAAGTCGTGAGAGTGGCCATGTTGCAGGCAGGGTACACCCCCTCTCCCTTTCTTCCTTGTCACTGTTAAAATAAATTAAATTTCAAAAGATGAATTCATTTCACATAGCAGCAATAGCAAAGAGATGCAAATTTATAAATGAAACAAACTTATCTCCTGGTTATATAGTATCATGTTTCAGTGCCAGAAACATGTTTGCAGATCTGCCTTAGAAACATGCAAATATGAGAGGATGGCGAGCACCAAATGGATTCCATTCATTTCATTTCTCTAAATAGTAAGCACTGATTTAACAGGAAGTTCACTTTTCTTCTAAAAAAGAAAAAAAAAATTAACTTAAATACTGTTTCAATTTAAGAAAAGAGAAATAAGACAAAACACCAGCGCGTACTTTATTATTTGGATTAGCATTCATTTATAAGAGCAACTAATTGGAGTTCCTCAAAGGACCTTTTTTTTACAAGGCTTACCATTTTAGTCACCCTTCCCCTCCCTCCAAAAAAAGTAGATCAAATGCTAGAAGTCTAGTTTTGGTTCAATTTTAAATTATTTTAACCAAGTTGGATGAGCTTTTGGATGAGAGGTTCTTATTAATACACATTTCCACCCAAGTAGGCAAGCTTCAATGAGAGCACATTAAATTAAAAGGATACCAAATTGTAATGGCACTGTCTATCAGCTTCTCTCTAACTCATTTGTTGTATGTAGGCATTCATTTATATCCTTTCCAAGTCATTATGGATAATAATTTCTAACTATTTTATGATCCACGTTTTTATGCTGCAAAATGCCCCCAAAGTAATTAAGCCAAATTGAAACAATTATAGAAAAACAATATTCAATAACTGAGTTGCCAAAAAATTTTACTGTACCCTAAGGAGACAAAAAAAGAAACCCCCCAAATCTGCCTATGCAGCAGCAATATCATTCCACATGTTACATTTCTTCCTGTAAACTAGCCAAGCTCAAATTAATTGTACTGACTAAACTTTTCTTCTTAGAGAAAATTAAAGATATGCTGTTGTCAACACTTGAGCACAACCTTGCAGACACTTAAACGCAGAGAAGGGTGTGACATCCTGCCCCGGCTGCCTTGCGCTAATTAATCACTCTGGTATTTAGGACCATTCAAGCAGACAAATTAATGGAGAATAATTAGTGTATCTTTGTTCCCGCTCAGCTTTGCACACCAGACACTCTCAGGGAGAGAGGGGACTGGGTAGAAAGTGAGCCATTAGCATTGCATAGTTTCACTTCTGTTCAGCAAGTTCTTGGGAGATTAAGAGAAAAGCCAAATTAGCAGACGTGTGACTGGGGTTAGGACACCCTTCTGTAAAGAAAGCCCTCTGTTTGGGTATCAGCTTTCAGAAGCGAGTTGTGAATCCAGATACTGGATTTCATGAAACACAATTAAAACCTCAGGGAAAAAATACCCTTCAATAATGCTTTTCTTTTATGGAAATAATTTATTTCCAATTCTCTCTTTTCTGATCCAAAAATCCAGTTTAGATACCTAAATGTTCATATTTTTTTTATTGACAATTCTTGGACTTTGTGAACTTTGATGGATAAAATAGTTTCCATTTTCAAATAAACAATTCCTTATACAGTATTATGTAATTAGGGATGGTGGGCCATTTAACCTAAGATCATTTTGCATGAGCTCTTCCTAGATATTCCCAAGGGAGAGAAAACCCAATTTGTTTTCTCTAATAGGAATCACCAAGTAGGGGCATATTTAAACAAAGCCTTGGTCTACACATGCACAACCAGTGGGGCCAATAGGATGGGAAATAAATCGATTTGTTAAAATAAAACTTTAAAAACAGACATGTATTTTATTTCATATATTTATTTTACTCAGCTCAACAATATAATGATTAAAGCAGTTGTGTATGTGGATCCAATCAAAGAATAATGCCCTCCCCCACCTTTCCCCCAAAGAATCATTAGTCCCTTGCCCCAAAAACATGTTAAGGAATAAAAGAAAACTGTGGCAGTTTGATCAAACTAAGAAAGGAGCATTGTTTGGTTTCCCCATTTAAGAAGTAAGCATCAGAGGACCTGGGTTCAAATCCATTAACTTCCAGTGTGATCTCTTTGACTTCAGGCAAATCATTTAAACTCTCCAAGTCTAATTTTCCTCACCTGTAAAATAGGTTTGCTGGGCTAGAAGACCTCTAAGTTTCCCTCCAGCCCTAAATCTATGAGTTTATGAATCATACCTTTAAATTTTGCTTTGATTCATGACACTACAATACCCAGGATTCCCAAACTTAACCCTCCCAGTTTTCCAACCATCCCTTTCAAACACCTGATTTCTCTTTCTCACAGCGCAAATAGTTCCAAATTAAGAGTCATGCAGAAACCAAATATAGGTGATCCTATCCCATGTCAAAGATCTTAAAAAAAAAATCCAGAGTCTTTCTTGATGTTTCCTGTCCAGATCTCTAGCTTTGGGTCTGGAGGATCAGGGAATTAATCAAACATAGTGCCAGCTCAAACAGCTGGATATCATGTCCTCCCTCCAAAAAACCTCCAACAGACTCCAAGATCATCACATACTGAGAGAGGGTAGTGGTAAGTACACTGTGGGAAGGGGCAGCCCAAAGAGGCCTAGGGATAGAAATGGGGATGGGGGGGTGGGGTGGGTGGGAATAGTGCAGAAACGGGAGACCACACAGTGAGAAAAGACCACACTCAGGGGAGGGATATCAATCCTCTAAAAGACTGAAAGTGTGTGTGTGTGTGTGTGTGTGTGTGTGTATGTGATTTAAAGGAATTTCATTACACACAGACTTTCAAAGCTGCCGAATACATGCAACTGTGTGGAGTCCTATTAATATCATATAGCATAAAGAAGGCATAAAAGAGGAATTTTCCCACCTGGGATTTGCCATAATACAGGATATTGTTTTAGCATACTAGGCTGCTGGGTTTCATAAAAACATGATATCACCAAACATAGTCTAGTTGGATTTATGCTAGCATAGGGTGGGGGATGGAGAGAATGCCAATTACAAAATCGCCCACACGTTTTTACAATCCCTTCATTGGGAGACGAGGTGGGGAGGCGAGGACTGGAGGGAACGGGGAGAAATCGGGCTCAGAATGAATCTCTCCAGCCTCCTCTGCTACGGAAAAAACGTCTCTGATCAGGCCAGATGCCATTCGAAAGGCTCCAGTCCTGGGAGTGGGTCCTTCTGGAGCTTTGAAGGCGCCTAAGCCTCATTAAAGAAGAGCCCGGAGCGGAGGCGGGGCTGCGCTGACATCAAGGCACCTGGCCACGCCGGGCCCCATGTGCGGCTGCTGCTGAGCAGCCGAATGTAATTTAGTCGCACCAGCGAGAGCAGGGGTCAATGATTTTATATTAATGGGGATCACGACAGTTCTAAGCTGTGGCGTGCTTTGAAATAAGTGCTGTACAAGGCAGCCAAGAGAGCTCGGAGGAGGAAATGAGCTGTGTCCCCAGCTCCTCATGCCTTGCAGCAAACACTGGAGTCCAGAAAGTTTTGTCAGACTCACTGCCCGTCGTCATATTGCACCAACAACAATTACTTTATTCTGCTTTGGAAAAGCTCAGGTCCCTCAAATCAGGCTGCTCACCCAGAGCCGAAGGGAAGAAAAAAAAAGCATTTCTGGCTGATCTAGGCAAAGCCCAGATATGTTGGAGGAGCCAAAGTTCAGGTTATCAAGAAATGCTCGTTTTGTGAGGTTTTTTTATGCACTTGTTCCTTAACGTATGAGTATCTTTTCAGTCTTGACTGTGATGCTGTTGAAAGGTCATAGGATCATCGATCTAAAACTGGAAGAAACCTTGGAAGTCTTTTAATTCTATCTCCACATTTTACATATGAGGAAACTGAGGCAGAGGAAGGCTAAGTGACTTGCCAAGTTCACACTGAGAATAAGTACCAGATATAAGATTTGAACCCAGATTCTCTAATTCCATAGCTCATGCTCTTTACACAGTACCATAGATAGTCACTGAAGAGTGTTTGTAGAAAGGACAACTTGGTCACAATGTCTACAATCAAAGCAGGACATACTTGAGAATGAAAGGAGGTTGGTACTCCATGACAGCTGGGAAGTTTTTAAAGAGAGCTTCAATTACTGATAGATGGCTCCTCCTCCACTACCTTTAAAATGTTTTTTTTTAATTTTTTAATTTGTTTTTCCTTTAATATTTTAAAAATAAAAATACAAGGTAAATTTTATATTGATTTTCCAGGTTTGCAGGTTTGGGATCCCAGTGTGGCATATTCTGTATTTAATAACAATGTGGTTATTTCCCCCAAACTTTTTTTAAAAAATTATTTTGTTACATTTTAAGTTCTAAGTGATTCCCCTCCCTTCCTGCCAGTGGTGTGTGTGTGTGTGTGTGTGTGTGTGTGTGTGTGTGTGTGTGTGTGTGTGTGTGTGTGTGTGTGTGTATAGTAAAACCATACTATGCATAAGTCTGTTTATCAGTTCTTTCTCTGGAGGTGGATAGCATCTTCTTTCATAGGTCCTTTGTAGTTGATTTGAATATTTATAATACTTAGAATAGCTTAGTTGTTCACAGTTACTCTTCAAACAATATTGCTGTTACTGTATCCAATGTTCTCTTTGTTCTGCTCACTACATTCCTCATTATTTTATGCAAGTCTTTTCAAGTTTTTTTTCTAAAATCAACCTGCTAATCATTTCTTACAACACATTCCATCACAATTGTGTACCACTACTTGTTTAGCCACTCCCCAACTGATAACCATGCCCTCAATTTTTAGTTCTTTAGTATAAGGGTTGAGGAGAAAGAAGGATCTTCCATGATAACATGGATACTTGGTAAAAGAATAAACTAATAGCTGGGGTGGCGAGGTGGTACAGTGAATAGAGCACTGGCCCTGAAGTCAAGAGGACCTGAATTCAAATCCAACCTCAGACACTTAATATTTACTAGCCATGTGACCTTGAGCAAATCACTTAACACCAATTGCCCTGCCCTCCCCCCTCCAAAAAAAAGCAAAAAAAAAAAAAAAAAAAAGAATAAACGAATAGAAAAGAGTGTTTCCAGATTATCTACACTGTAAGAAGGTTTAGGCACAGGCAACAGAAAAATGAACTTTGGAACTGTATATAAAACACTACAGAAGCAGTAATAGCATAATGAGATTCCTTAGTCCAAATTTTCTTTCAAATTGTCAGAGTGACTATTGGTCACATGATTGTAAATCAACATGATGCACTAATCCTAGTTGATAAATTACATAAAACAGCTAGGAAAGCAAGATAGAATAGAGAAAGTAGTTCATCTTGTCTGGAAGCAGAGTCCACAGTGAAAAGAAAACAGGACGTTGAGTCAGAGGATCCTGTTTAAATTAAATCTCAACCATTTACTACATGGGTGACCTGGCAAGTCACTTAACTGCTCCAAGCCTCTGAACTTCAACTGTAAAATAAAGTGAGTAGACTACTGTCTAGCTCTAACTCTATGATACTTTGATATTTAGTTGACAGTTTCAAAGGAACTATTTCTCCATTTATCCATATGCTACCCTTTTTCCAGGGTCCACGTCAAGTCCTGCCTACCTGTAAAGACTTTCTGTAGTCCAGTCTATGGTCACTGCTTAATTTCTAGACTACTGTGGCAAGTGTTTAGCATTGGTGCCTGGCAGATAGGAAGAATTTAATAAATGCTAGCCAATTGACTAAAACTCATGTGATACCTAGCATATAATATCTTGATTTGTCCCTTAAAAAAGCTTCCCCACCTAAACTGTAAGTATTTGAGGGCAGGAAATCTGTCACACTTTTTTCTTCTGCTCAAAACCTAACTCAGTGTTCTGCATACACCCTAAATAAATGCTATTAGATAATACAGGTTATTGATTTGGACTTCTAGAAAAGCTTTTTTAGCATAGTTCCACATAAAAAAAAGATATTCTTTCAAATGACTCAAAATTGTGTGTGGGAATTACTTTATTATACACAAGAAACAAACAATAGAGATTGACAGGCACTTTTCTAGGCAGAAGTATAACAAGTATGTTCTCCCAGGGATTTGCAATGGATAAGACTGGTTTTATTTATTGTTTTACAAACAATCTAGAAGATGGTGGATTCAGTGATATCCCCAAATCTGTAGATGACCACATGTTATTAAAATGCCAACTGTATATAACAAACCTGCAGAAAACCAATGACTTGAAAACCAATGTAGGTACCAAGTAATATCTACTAAGGAGCAGTCAATGGAATTCAATGCAATGAACTAGACAGCACTTTTTAGTTTTGAATTTGGAATAGTAGACAAAATGTTAGACCTAACGTTAGGAAGACAAGGGCTGGAATTCTCCTTCTGACACTTATTAGCTGTGTGAACATGACCAAGTCATTTAATATCTCTGAACTTCATCTGGAGGTTCAGGAATATATGAGGAATTATATAGATAATAATATATTAATATATTATTATAATAACATAATTATAATATATTGTTATAATTATTATATAATTGTAAAATATAATTATAATCATATAAAAATAAAATATATAAGGAATATTCAGGAATAATAAACCAGCCCTATCAGACCTTACAGCATTGTTGTAAGTCAAATGAAATATTCTACTTATAGTTCCTCTCTCAGATGAAAACAAGAAAATACTACTTTTCAACAGTGTTATTTATTAATCCAAGTGGCGATGACTGCATGTATAAGTAGTTAAAAAATAACATGCTTAATCACTGCATGATAACTCCCATAACTGGTTATCAAAGTCTACCATAGTGCCTCACACGTAAGAGCTAGTTATTAAGTTTATTGAAATGAATTGTATTTACTTCTTAGAAGAAATTTTGATCTGCAGAGAACATATCTTTAAAAGTCCTAGAGAACTTTACCTTTATACTGTCAAATTCAACAAAGCTAATATTTATTAAACTCCCACTATGTGCAAGCTCACAGTTATCATGGTATTGCAGATACAAGATGAAAAATGACCAAAGTCCTTGGATTAAGTGTTGCCTCTGGTCTTTTCCATTTCAAAAGATTCATAAGAGTCTATCTTGTTCCTAAGGCAAACTAGAAAAATCCTTGGGGAGAAGACAAAAGAAAAACTGATTCCTGTGGGGGGCCCTGGAGATATCTTAGATAGAACGACCATTGAAGATACAGAATCATCTGATTCTTCAAAGGTTAAAGTGTTATTTTTGTAACTATTTTGGATACTAATTAGTCCTTCTGTTATTTAGTTATATAGTCCTGGATATTGAAATTGATCAATCAATCAATTCATCAGTGAGTATTTATTAAGCACCTATGTGCCAAGCAGAGTGCTGAGTGCTGAGCATATGGGTACAAAGAATGAAACAATCTCCATTTGAAAGTTTACATTTTAATGGGGGAGAAAATAAGTACACATGAAAATATATTAAATATAAAGACAGTAAATACAAATTTACATAAAGTTGTTGAATACAAAATGGTTTAGAAAGGAGGGTACTAGCAGTTGGGGGGAATGATGAAAGGTTTCATATAAAAATATGGTACTTAGGTCTGGGATTTTATCTGCATATGAAACTCCTGGCTCAGTAAACTTATTTTACCAATGCAGGGCCACATTGATCTATAAATTTATAACCTTAGAGACTCTCTTGCTTAGAGTACTGGAGATTTAAGTGACTTGCCCAGGATCACAAAAATGATATGCATCAAATAATCACAAGTAGCAAGTAGAACTGGAAATGGGAACCATGTGTCAGAGTGTTTCATGCAGGACCTGAGAGTCTGGAAGATCTGAGATGAAATCTGGCCTCAGATACTTAGCTGTATGACCCTGGGCAAGTCACTTGACCTCTGCTTCAGCTTCCACATCTATAAAACAGGGATAATAACAGTACCTATCTTAAAGGGCTGTTGTGAGAATCAAATGAGATAATAACTGTGAAGTGCCTAATATATGGTAAATGCTATATAAATGTTTGTTGCTACTACTACTGTTACTACTACTACTACTACTACTACTACTACTGTTACTACTACTACTACTACTACTGTTACTATTACTACTACTAGTACTACTACTACTACTGTTACTACTACTACTACTACTACTACTACTACTACTACTACTACCACCACCATCACCAACCAATTATATTGGGTTTGATATCTCATTCCTCTTCTCCCTTTGTCATCGGATGCTAATCTAAGTATTCTCTGCCCTTGTCTGCCCAGGTGACTTGAAATCTGGATTCAATAGTCACTCAGCTGCTGGACTAGCTAATTGGCTTCTCTAAGTATCATGATGAAATATTCTAGTGTAGGTGCTCATTAACTAATAGTAAATTGTAATGGGCTACCACTGACATTCACGTGAGTGCTAAACAGATTTATGATCACAGACATTACAATAAGTGACAAATTAATTCATAATGACAGCACATTCATTTCAGAATCTGTTTGGGGAAGAGGTTTAAAATTTCCCAAAATTAGTAGTGTCAGTTAAGTAGATAAAAGATGGACAATCATGGACTGGATCTTTGAATAAGTGTGCGTGCATTGTATGTTAGAGCTCAAAGGGACCTTAGTGGTCATCTAATCCAATCTCCTCATGTTATGAAGAAACTGAGTCTGGGAGAGTGTATGTGCTGATGATTGCAAAGCTAGTTAGTGCAAGAACCAAGATTAAAACGCAAATTTCTTGGAATTCAGTCTGGTATTCTTTATATGTTTATGTACATATAGACATATACAAAAGACACATTTCCCTACATAAATAAATGCTTATTGGTGCTACCAGTTCACAAATAATAGCTTATAATTTCATTGCAATGATGTAGAAGTGAGATAAAAAAAAAGTGAATCATCACTAGTCACACTATAGATCATGGGAAGAATGCCTATGCCTACTGCATTTTTACATTTTCTCTATAAGCCATTTCATTTGGTATAGTCCTCTGTGAAGGTGACTGCATAGAAATACTCTCTTTCTCCATATTGTTCAAGAATATATCACTAACAAACCTTATTATTTAGATAGCCAATAAGTCCAAAGTGAATCAGAAAAGTGTTTAATGTTTATGTGAATGTATTTAGCCTTAGGCTACATCCATGTTAATAAATGAAGCCAGGAAGAGAAAAATCCTCTGGAGTGAGAGTCAGGGATCCATATGGCCTGTCCTCACTGTCACAGTGTTTTGTTTTGTTTTTTAGCTAGGGCAGAAAGAAGGAAGGGGAGAGTTCCCTTGCAGGGAAATTTCTTCTGCATTGCATAACAATAATTTGATCTTAATGAGTATCTGTTTCTTTCTCTCTTTTTCTCTCTCTCTCTCTTTCTCTCTCTCTCTCATATTAAACTCAATGGGAAAATACTTTTTTGTGTGTGGAATTAGGAGCTGGGTGAAAAAGGAACAGAGAAATAATCCTTTGGATTTTCAATGTAATTCAATTTAATAAACATTTATTAAGTGTTATTTATTAATATCTGCCCACAATTATACTAATCACTGGGGATACAAAGGCAAAAACATAACAATCTCTGTCCTTAAGGAGCTCACCTTACTTATATTTTTCTGCAAAGTACTATATATACACCAATAAAAAAATTGAAAGTGTATACACACGTACACACATATGTATATATGGGGTTAAATAAGTATAATTTGTATAAGAGAAGTCTGAGTAAATTCAGGGTTCACATAACTAACATTGTGAAAGTTTTGAAAATCATTCTGCATTTCCTCATAAATTTTTTTAATGAGTAATCCCCAAAGGCTGCATCAACTAACATCCTCACTCATTGGCCATCTATACAAATTAACCAGTGCCAGGATATCGGTAACTATAACTAAACAGAGTGCAGAGAAAAGTTGCAGAATTAGGAGTAGATTGATTTAATGGAAAAGGGGCTTAATTCCATTTTTTCTAGTTATAAGAACAGTCTCCATACATATCTATTTTAGTGAGAGACAATTATGGAAGCTGAATGGAATTCAAACAGTGGTTAAACTTTAAGTTTGGATTCTTGTGAAGAGATGATAATTTTGATGAGCCATTTTAAATCTTTTGTATCATTTTTCTCTTATAAAACTAGAATAATTATGTTCGTTAACTGCCTATTATGCGCAGTTATAATGGAGAAGCAGTATTCAAGATGTCATCCACAAAATTACTTAATGAAAAGAAGATGGACTGATCATATAGAAAAGGAAGGGATAACTGATGAACAGATTGGGGCTCCTTTGATATCCTTACAATGTTAATAGAACTTGAAGAGGGCCCCAGTATGTGAATTGGACTCCATGTGAGGAACTTACAGAAAGAAATGGACAAGAGTCATATATTATTGGCAGGTGGAGATTGGTAGTAATGTGCATCCATAGAGGGAATACTCCTATTGCCTAGATCTTCATCTGTTAGTGTTTGAGTGCGTGCAAGGTGTTGTGCTAAGAACTCATGACTTCTTTATTGGCACCATGGAAATTAATGGTATTTTAAGATGTTTCAAAATTCTGTGGTTAAAGGCACTATCTCATCCAGCCACCTAGCCCATCTATCTTCTTGCTATCTTCCCTGCTACTGTACCCTCCAGATCACTGAATCTCCTGAGTCCACACTTTGGGTGCCTTAATCCACTCAGTTGTGGAATCACACAACCCTGAGGCCACACTTTTCTGTTTATTAAGTAGCCAGTGAAAATATGGCCCACTTTGTCTACTCCCTTATACCCAACCTTTCCATCTATTGTTCTTAGGATAGTAATCAGAATTCTGAGAAGAATTCAGCTTTTCAGAACAATTGCTTCTGAAAAGGGCATATAAGCTGCCTCTCTCATATGGCTCCACTCACAATTCCTGTCATTTCCAAACTAAAACACATTCTCTTGTTCATCACTACCTAATATCAGTTGTTCCCCCTACTGTAAGGTTAGCTCCTTGAACTTAGGTGGTAGTAGTAGTAATCCCTACCAAATAATGGTAAAATGTGTTAAGCATAAACTTGGAATATTGTGAAATTGGATTAACCTTTCAAAATATCTTATGCATTATTTTTTCCTCTTCTAATGTTGGAATAGTAACTTTAATTGAGTTCCTACTACATGCAGCTATAATGGGGATATTATATTCAAGATGTCATCAACAAAATTACTTGGTAAAAAAAAAAAGAGGGGCTGATCATACGGCAAAAGCAGGTCCCAATCACCATGCTTGGCACATAGTGCAGCCAACCAAGCTGTCCCACTGGACTGTCCCAAGTACAGTGCTTGGAATTTAGTAATCTCTCAATACTTGCTTTTCATTCATACTAAAGTATTACTGTTATTTTTTATTATGTCACAATTCTAGTTCTAGAAATAAATACCAATAGAAAAAGCTACAAACCCTAAAGTGAGAAGCCCTATAGATATATCTCTAATCTTTAGAGTCTATATTTGCACACAAAACAAACATGAGCTTGGTTTACCAAAGAGAAATTAAGATTAGAAGACATTGACTGACTCAAAGATACAAAAGATAATTTTTATTTTCTTTTATGAAATGACATACATTTTATGTCCCATATAAAATTTAAACTTGACATCTGTTACTCAGTTTTTATGATGAGTCATTGACATTACTTTTGTATTGGGGGAAAAATAGCTTCCTAAAATAGAATTGAACTGTTTGAATTTAGTATTCAAACTCCATGCCCATTGCTAACATGAATAACAGACAGTTTTATACTTAGTAGAAATTCTATCCACCCTTTTGATGTTCTTTTTTCAAGAAAGTTAAAATTATCTCTAAACTACATTTAAACATAGAAATAGTAGAAAATGCTAGAAATCTGGATGATAACAATTGAATACAATTTCTGGTTGTCATATTTGCATATGGGTATCTCTTCCTATAAATTAACTTGCTATCTGAAATGTAAGATTTAGAGAATTCATGAATAAGGGACACACTGATTATGCATAAAGTCTCAACATTCTCTAATTTTGAGATTGGGATGGAACATGTGCTTAATCAGGTTGCCTACTCAAATGACGTGTGAATCAATTTACTGGTCATCAGCTGATTTATTAATCATATTGTGCTGTATTATCAAAAGACATTTAGTGGTGACCGTGTCTTCCATTTTTTACTTTGTTTCTCTAGACCCATCACTTTGTTTGTGTAAGAAACTCCAAGCATGGAAACTCCAGTCACCAATGCCAACAAGCATTTATTAAGCACCTACATAGATGAATTGCTTTATCAAGTTCTAGATTCACAAAGATGAAAAATGATCTTCAAGAGATAAGTATAATGCAAGAATAGGATGGTAACAAAGTAGAGATCTAGCCAAAGATTTTCCTTTGTCTAGGAACATCAGACAATGAAGCAATATATTAATAAGACATGACACCATTAACCAGTTCTATTTGTGAGCTATACTTATGACTAGGAGAATCAGGCTATGTTTCATAGAAGCGATGACATTTGACAAAGGCCTCAAAAGAGAGGGAGTGATCAAGACACTTGAATGGGAAGTCATAAGTGATAGAGGAAAAGTAGGATCAAAGATAGAGAAGTAAAAAGTTATAGGTTGTGTTGGGAACAATGGTTTCTGTTCATAATTCCCAAAGCTTACTTTTGGTTTTACGTAGACCAGTGGTTCTCAACCTTCCTAATGCAGTGATTCTTTAATACTCTTATGTGGGTGTATCTGCATGTGGGCGGACCCACCTGGAGATGGAAAGAGGAGTGGTGTCTTGGTTCCTAAGACCATTGGAAATATGTGTTTTCCAATGGTCTTAGGCGACCCCTGTGAAAGGGTCATTTGACTCCCGAAGGGGTCGCAACCCACGGGTTGAGAACCACTGATGTAGATACTAAAAGAGAACAGCCTCCATCTTTGCCTCTTTTAAAAGTCTAGCTATGGGTAAAGTAGCAAGTATTTCAAATATAATGCAATATTCTTGTGGCTCTAATATTTCATCAAAGAAAATTAATAAAAATTATACCATGAATTTTATGATAAAAGAAAAAACATTGCACTAGAGATGACTGTGGAATAATGATAAACATATTCAGAGGACATGAGTTCAAATTCCAACTTGATTCTCACCTTTTTCTGTGTGTGTGGACTTAGGCAAGTTCCTTCATATCTCTATGCCTGAATTTCTTCACCTGTAAAATAAGGGGATTGGATTGTAAGTTTGTTTTTTTATGAATGTTGTTTCTTCAGCTGTCCAACTAGGGAAAAACAAAAAAACATGTATATAACTTGTTTGGTTAAGACACAAGTTTCTTATTTTGTTAGTCAGGGCAAGTAACTGACTTATGGTTTCTTTTTATGCCATCGAGTAATAAATTAAAAAAAAAAATCTATGGGTTTCTTTTATCAGAACCCTTAAAAATAAATGGTGTCTGTCACTAGAAGACATGATGATTTTTTTTTCTCTTTTCCCCTGAAGTTATTCTGGATGTCTGTTTCTTTAATGGCATAATCATTAAATATTCAGCATAAATAATGAGCATAATCATATCTAATCAAAGCATGTCAAAATTCCTGTACTTCATAAAGTAAAAGTGATGAACAAAATAGCCCTGGAGACCTAAAGTTTCATTTTTCACAAAATTGAAGAGAAATATTTAGGTTTGAACAGGGCTTGATTGACAGAAATTAAGGTACTATGCTCTTCTTCCTCTCAGTTATAGAAAGGAAGATTTTCCAGTCCTTTCTTCCAGTAGTAACACACACACACAGACACACAGACACACACACAGACACACACACAGACACACACACAAAGACACAGACACAGAAACACACACACATCGGGCCCCATATCTGAAGCATCTGACATTTTCCCTATTTCTCCCTTCCTGAGAAGTTTTGGTTTTAAGTACTCTAGAGTAAAAATAATTCCTCACACCAAATGTCCCGAACTTCCCAATAAAATATACTATGGATAAAGTATGAATGTTGTCAGACAGTATATAGTTTCTATAAATTTACTACAGACTTGCAGCATTGCTCACCCCATACATGAAACCAAATTCAGTATGGTGAGGTTCATGGCGGCCCTTGGACTGTAGCATTCTAAATGAATAAAAGTAAATTGAAGAAACATTCACGTGTACTGTACGTCAAAGGAAATATCCTTTGTGGCAGAAAAATATGAGTATTGGTCACTGTGTCCCAAGTACATATAAGTATTGGTTACTGAACATCACATAAACAACATTTCTTCAAAAATGGGGAAATATCACATTTCTCCTCTTAATTTCCTTCTTTAAATGGCTGATTCTGATCTTGACAGATGCAGATTAAATGTGTCTGTAATAGTCGCCAAGAACAGCCTTTTATAATTACTAAACTACACCAACAAATACCACAGAATTACAATTCCATCAAAGCATATCATAGCGTCTGTTTTAACCACCATTTAGCATCTTGATTCAATCTTCAGATTTTTTTTTGTGCTGGTACTACTGTAGCAAAGAAATATACTCTAGTGGTATTAAACTAAATACTTAGTAAATTAAGTCCCAAGTGTCATCACAAACACTCCAGAGTATTAGGAAGATGCAGAACACATAAGCTACAAAATATTATTCCCATGAAATATCTACTTCTTTATGATATTTTACAGAATTATTTAATGCCACTTAATGTTTCTTGATGGCATCTTTATAGAGATTGCTACTTTAAAAGGAATTTAAAAATACAGTAAAAAGCTAGAATATTTTAATTTTGTGTGGTAGGCATCAGATAAAAAGATGGCTTACAGCTATTTTTCAAGGAATATTTCAAAGCCTGCTCAATTTTCATCCCTTAATACATTCTCCTGAAATAAATTCTTGAATTTTTTCATAAAGCCTTCAACCTCATAGAAACAGGAAATAGGCTATTCTCTCTCTCTGTCTCTCTGTCTCTCTCTCTCTCTCTCTCTCTCTCTCTCTCTCTCTTTCTCTCAAGAGCCAGAGGAAGAGAGAGTAAAAGAGACAGGAAGAAAGGTAATAGAATAGTTTCTTTTCTAATTTCTCAGCTAAACACCTCTATTTTCCTTCTCATTTTACTGTGAAGTTCTAAATTCTTTTAGTCCCTCTCTATATCATTTTGGGTCATAGACTCAAGCCTTCATTCGACATAACAGAAAAGAAAGGTTCAAAATGGGGAGGGAGGGAGGGAGAGACACAGAGAGAGAGACAGAGACAGAGAGATAGAGACAAAGAAAGACACAGAGACAGAGAGACAGAAAGAGAGATAGAGACAGACAGAGAGATAGAGACAGAGACAGAGAAAGTGAGACAGGGACAACACCAAGAGCAGCAAAAAAAAAAAAATGCGATTTCACCTTCACTGACATCACCCAAGGTGTTTCGTTTATTCTCAACTCATGGAAATAGACAAAAGGGTTGCATGTTATGGGGGTGGGGGGCAGGGGGGTATAAGCAAATGGCACCTAACATCTGGAGAAAGAAAACTCAGGTCTAACTATGAAGTTCTAAATTCTCTCATTCCCACTCTACTTCATTCATCTTGGGTCACAGAAGTGAACATTCATTCACCAACATGATAGAAAAGAAGCATTCGAAGTGAATAAAAAAGCAGACAAATATAAAAAAGAGGGCAGGAAATGTCAACTGTACAGCATGCCACTTTTGTTGGTTCTATTTGCCTTCTGCTGGGTTAGTGACCTTAATGCTCTCCACTGTCAAGTACAATGGTCTGAGAGACACCTGTTATCCCAGGACCCTTGACCTCAAGATCAGAAAGAAACTCTGATGTGTCCTCACTAACAGCATAGCAAGATATTAAAAGATAAGGACCTTTACTTACCTCCTTTTCTAATTTCTCAGCTAGACACCTCTATTTTCCCTCTAATCTCATTCCTAATGAAGAGAAATGATTTTTTTTATTTTTTTGTAGAAGAGACACGACTGCCTAATAGAAACCCAAGAGTCAGGCTCAGGAAACCAGAGTTCTCTTCACAGCCACTTGTCAACAGGGTGACCTTGTACAACTCTCTTAACCTTTCTGTAGCAAGCCATTGAACCTTTTTGTGCCTCCGTTTTAATACATACCCAAGAATGAAACAATGAGCCAGGTTTTCCCAGGGCATTTTGGGGATCTGAATCAGATATCATAATGTGCAATGAAATGGAAAGTTACTGAACTGGATCCTAGGGGCTGGCAGGAGTAAATGGAGTTTCCAAAAGTGCACAATACAGGCTGTGTCGAGAGGGCGCAGCTGAATTGTCTGGGTTTCCTCTAATCTCGCATGCAGCAACCTACCAGACTGGCCATGTGGCAGTTTAACTCAGTCATTATGATGGATAAAATAATAAGACTGAAATACCACAGCCCAGCCATATCAGAGGGATGGATATGGCCTTACTTTCAAAGGGGAGCTACAAAAATTTACCTCACTGTGTTTGAAGTGATTTGATCTTTTAAAAATAAATAGCACTGCAAGTAGTATATGTAGACTTTTTAACTGAACACTCCATCTAACAAGACCTTTAGATAATTTGTTAAGAAATCTCAAAATTAGCAACAATCAGTTTGGATGTGCAAGTTTGATTATAGAATAATTTTAAATTAATTCTGTGCACTGAGGAAAAAGTGCATAACAGTAACTTCACTGCCCTACTTGTATGCCACACTATGGATCTCAAAGTAACATGGAAAATAAATCAAATTCTATTTGAAAGGTCTTAATTCATTTTTATTAATTTCTCACAAACTAAGAGAAAGCTTCAAAGTGCCTGCCTATGTTTTGTATTTCTATGGTGTTTCTATACATTCTTTATTCCAAAGATGTACACTGATCTTAGTAATCCTCACTATATCCATATAGTAAAACCCACAGATTAAAGATGATCATACCTATTAACAAGATTAAGAAACCAAGACAAAAAAATTTTAAAAGCTCTCTGAATTCTGAATTCGCAAATAAATCTCAAATTCCTACTGTATAGTCTACTGTTCTAACTTCTAGGGAATAAGATGTATTTTTAAAAATTAATTTTATTTTTAACTTATGGAATAAAACAAGCATTTTCTTAACATCGTTTAATGAAAAAGATGATTTCACATGAAACTGCAAATCTATTATGTACAACTTGCTATTCCTTTTAAATATGTAATAAAGTTATCATGTAGATTTTTTCCTTATTTTTCTTCTCTTCCCTCTCCCTGTCATAAAGATGGCTACCATTAGGCACAAATAGGGGTATGTGTGTGTACACATACATACACACAATGCATGCACACATACACTCACATACACACATGTACATATAAATACATGTAATATTATTCTATATATACTTCTATTTATCAGTTCTTTTTCTGGATACAAATAGTGTCTTTCTTCATATGTTCTTTATTGTTAATTTGGGCATTAATAGTAGTCAAAATGACTTATTCACTCAAAGTCATTCTTAAAACAACATTGCTGTTACTGTAATGCCATATTATCTTGGTTCTGCTCATTTCATTCTTCATTATTTTGTGCAAGTCTTTCCATGTTTTTCTAAGACCATTGAGCTCATCATTTCTTATAGCACAGTATCTATCTCAATCAAATTCCACAACTTGTTCAGCCATTCCCTAATTGATGGGTATCCCTGCAATTTCCAATTCTCTGCTACCACACAGAGAGCTACTGTAAACATTTTAGAACATATAGGTTCTTTTCCTTTTCCCCAATCATCTTTGGAAATAGACCTAGTAGTGATATTGCTGGGTCAAAGGGTATGGCAGTTTAAGAGCAAAAAGCAAATTTAATTTTTTCCTTTATTTCAAATTCATATGGAAATCACAGAATTAGGGGCGGCTAGAGCACCAGCCCTGGAGTCAGAAGGACCTGAGTTCAAATCTGGCATCAGACACTCGATACTTACTAGCTGTGACCTTGGGCAAATCACTTAACCCCAATTGCCCTGCTTTCCCCCTCCAAAAAAAAAAAAAACAAAGAAAACACAGAATTAGATCTGATCCTTGTTCAAGGGTTTCATATTATAGATCATTATTTTGATTTTTTTTAAGTCATTTATCAGAACAAAGAGTGGTATAGTGAATAGGGAGCTATCATTGAAATTATAAAGCAATGGGTTCAAGTCCCATCTCTGATAAATATTGGCTGTGTGACAATGTTGTAAATTCAATGAATTTCTCAGCATTTCAGGCAACTCTCTAAGGTTTAGTTGCAGAGAAGGTGCAAGTCTGCTTTGGTAGAGGGAATTTCTTCATTTAAGAGTTCCCTATGCCAATGAAATCACAGGTCCAGTCCCTATTGTATATCAGAGCATACATGTGATAGGAGCTTGTTTATTCTTGCTAAGCTATGCTCCTGTAACCTGACAGATTACTGAAAAAAGTATATCCTGCTTTGAAAAATGAGGGCCTTGGGCATACTGTCAGGCTAAGGACAATATGTTGTATTTGTACCCCCAAAAAAGAACAGTTCTTGGTATAGGACAGAATTCTAATAATAGTTTACTACCCTAAAGAAAGCCTAATGCTTAGAAACTGTATGTATTTGAAGGATTGGGGTGGGAGAAAAGAAAGACCTAAAAATGTTTTTGAAAAAGTTTAAATTCTCTTTTTAAATAAATACTGTACTTATCAGATATATAACAAGGAGAGGTCATTCAGATATAAAAACAGTGAAAATAGTTCTCAATTATTTGGGGAATAATCAAGGCTAATTAGTCACATATCATATCATCATCATCATAGCATTTATACAATGCTTCCTATGTGCCCAGGCACTGTGCTAAAACACTCTAAAATATTATATCATTTTATTCTCCCAACAATGCTGGGAGATAGGCATTATTGAGATCCTCATTTAGCAACTGATGAACATGAAGCAAAGAGAGTTTAAATCACTGGTCCTACATCAGACCGCTTGAAAATGTCTGAGTCAGGATTTCTACTCTGATTGTCTTGACTCCTGACCTGGTGCCACCTAGATTCACTGGTGGGCAGAGGGGTACAGCCAAATAGTCTCTGTTGTGGTTCCAGAACACTTGGGGGAAGTACCACCTTCTCTGGGCAAGTTTAGCTCTGTACTTTCTTGAATTTTTTGTAAGAAAATTAATCCTTCTGACTTACATCAATCTATCATTCAGTAAGTACTTACTAAGAACCTTTTGTTGTTACTGTTGTATGTTTTATTAGTAGCCAACTCTTTTTGACTCTATTTGGGATTTTCTTTGTTTGGCATTCTCCTGTATGCCAAACACTGTCCTAGGTGCTACAAATACAGGTACAAAGAGTAAAAAGATCCTTACAATTTATATGATATGTAGTTAAAAAACAAACAAAAAGAACACACACACACATATATAATTTAACATATTGAGGAAAGGTCTATTCATTTGTTTTTCTTAGAATGAGAAGGGGAAGAGAAAGGGATTAAGCTTTTATATAGCCTTTACTATGTGCCAAACTCTGTGCTAAGTGTTCACAAATAGTATCTCATTTGTCCTTCACAACAACCCTTTGAAGTAGGTGCTGTGATTATCTCCATTTCACAGTTGAGTCAGACAGCTGATAAGTCAGACAGCTAATAACAACAAATTTGAGCTCAGGTTTTTCTAACTCCAGGCCCAGTGATCTCTCCATGGTGCCACTCAACAGCCTCTGTTTCCCTCTATTTGTATTCCTCTATTTTATGCTTCTATTATGTGCCTCAATTTATATTCCTCCATTTTCTGTTGCTTTTTGATATTTCTTTTTTTTCCAAAAAGCTAATAATATAATAATGTGATATTAAAAATTTTTTTTTATCAACATGAGCTATTAGATTCATAGGTTTTCTAATGTTAAATAAATTCTTCTGTCCTAGCGTAAATCCAACAGGGTCATATTGAACAGTATTTTGACAATATTGCTGTAGCCTCTTTGATAATATTATATTCAATATTTTTGAATCAATATTCAACAGGGTTATTGTTCTACACTCACTCTATAATCTCAAACAGACTGTGTACTTACTAGCCTCAATGACTTTGTTCTCCATCTTTTCTACTGTGTCTACAATGACCTCTATCTCCCTCTTTGTCTAATGATTTCTTATCTATCCTTTAAAGATGAACTCAAATGTCATGCCCTTCATGCAGCCTTTCATTATATCCCCAACATGCATACACACACACATTCACAGACACACAGATAAGTAATATATTTTTACTTTAGATCTCAAATTGCTTTTTATTTTTAATATTCTGAAACCCTGACCCAGTGGGCAAACAACTTAAACTCTCAATGTCTCAGGTTCTTTATTTTTAAAGTTGGGAAATTAGCATCTAGATCAATGGTTCTCAACCTTCCTAATGCCGCTACCCTTTAATACAGTTCCTCATGTTGTGGTAACCCCCAACCATAAAATTATTTTTGTTGCTACTTCATCACTGTAATTTTGCTACTGTTATGAATCATAATGTAAATATCTGATATGCAGGATGTATTTTCATTGCTAAGAATTGAACATAACCCACAGGTTGAGAACTGCTGATCTAGATGGCCTCTGAAGTCTCCCAGATTTAAGTCAATTGTCTCATGTTCCAAGAAGAATCAGAGTAAAGTTAAAGCATGGGATTAACTAAAATTTTGGAAAAATCTAAGGACAATGAAAAAATTTTTACTTTTCTATTTTGCTTTGGATAGTTCTATCAAGAAGAATCCATTTATCCATTGATAAATACCAGGCACTGATAAGCATGGATACAAAAAGAAACAAAAAAAATAACCCAATCTGGCCCTCAAGGATCTTACAATTCAATGGTGGGGACAATATATAAAGTTATAGATATACATGCAGATAGAGATATTTAAATATATATATATATATACATATATATATACATGTATGTATGTATGTATGTATTTCTTTGTCTCCCTCCCCAAATATATATGTATGTATATATGTGTATATGTGTGTGTATGTGTGTGTGTGTGTGTGTGTGTGTGCATATAGGATAAATAGGAAATAATTAACAAAAAGACAGCTCTTGATTTAAGATGGCTTAGGAAATGTCTCCATCTAGGATTATTTGATTTAGAGATAAAAGAACACCAATCCCTTCATTTTTCAAAAAGATGAACTGAGGCCCATAGAAGTTTAGTGACTTGGTGAGTGTCACACAGCTAGAAGGAATATGGGTGGGGAGGCAGAGTCAAGATGGTGGTATAGAAGCAGGAAAATTCCATGAGCTCCCCCATAACCACCTCAAATACCTATAAAATATGACTCTAAACAAATTTTAGAGCTACATAACCCACAAAGTGACAGAAAGAAACAAATCTCCCACTGAAGG
>CM053586.1:120042005-120060070 GCA_028646515.1 Pseudochirops corinnae
TACCCAGCAAAACTGAGTATAATGTTTCAGGGGAAAATGTGGTCATTCAATGAGGTGGAGGTCTTTCAATCATTCTTGATGAAAAAACCAGAGCTGAATAGAAAATTTGACATTCAAATACAAGAAGCAAGAGAGGCATGAGAAGGTGAACAGGTAAAAGAAATCACAAGGAACTTACCAAATTTGAACTATTTACATTGTAACTTATGACTCTTTTCTCAGTATGAGGATAGTTGAAGGGAATATAAAGGAATAACTGTTACAATGGAGGGGAAGAACAGGAAGGCAAAAGGGAATGGGTCAACCTTACTCTCATTGAATTTGGCTTAGGAGGGAATAATATACACTCTAAATTGGGTATCTTGCTATACAGGAGAGTAGGGGGGAAGGGGATGAGAGGGGGGATGAAGGAGGGGAGGACAGCTTGGGCAGGAGCGTAGTGAGAAGCACACACTTTTGTAAAGGGACAGGGACAAAGTAGAAAATAGAATAAGTGGGAGATGGGATGGGATAGAGGGAAATATAGTCAATCTTTCACAATATATCCACTATAGAAATGTTTTGTGTACCTACACATGCACAACCTATACTGAATTGCTTATCTTCCCAGTAAGGATGGGTGACAAGGAAGGAAGGGAAAGAAACTGGGATTCAAAGTTTTAAAATCAAATGTTTAAAAAAAATTTATTATTATTAATATTATTATTATTTACATGCAACTGGGAAATAAGATATACAGGCACTGGGATATGGAGATCCCTCTTGCCCTACTGGAAAGTCAGAGGGGAGATGAGGGAGGATATAGGAGAGAGCAGATTGAGGGAGGCAGTATATAGTAGGATCACTGTTTTGAGGTGGTAGGGGAAAGACAGGGAGAAAATTTGTAACTTAAAATCTTGTGGAAATGAATGATGTAAACTAAAAATAAACATAAAAGTTAATTTTAAAAAGGAATATGAGGTGAGATTTGAACACAGGTCTTTCTGACACCAAGTCCAGGACACTATTCCTTATACTGTGCTGTCTTTAATATAATCCATACCTAACCAAGAATCACCCGTACTGCATACCCTCAAAGTGATAATACAGGCATCAGTGAGAGGTAGTTACTTAATGGGTCAGGCATTCAATTTTTAAATGATTCTAGTTATTAGGGAGTATTTTCCCATATCAAGTCTAAACCTGCCTCTCTGTACCTTCTATTGGCAATATCTAATTTTGCATTCTGTAGCTAAGAATTATCTAAAACCTGATAAATTTATTATTTCTTCATGAAAGTCCTTCAGATAGCTGGAGACAATCATTGAATCTTGGAGTCATTCAAAGGATTTTCATTCCAATCATCTTTCTCAAGCAATCAACAAACATTTATTTATCTGCTATGTGCCAGCCACTGTGCTAAGTGCTGAAGATACCAAAAGAGGTAAAAGATGGTACCTATCCTTACATTGTTACAATCTAATGAGGGAGATAGCATATAAGTAAATATGTATAAACAAGCTATATATAAAATAAATAAGAAGTAATTAATAGAGGGAAGATACAAGAACTAAGAGGGATTGGGAAGTGATTCCATTTCAGTAAAAGAAGGGATTTTAGTTGGGACTTAAAGGAAGTCAGTAGGCAAAGTTGAGGAAGTAGAATGTTCTAGAAATAGGAGACAGCCGGGACGGGGTGGTGGTGCTCAGTGTTGAGAGATGAAGTCTCTTCTTTGTGGAGCGGACAGGAGGGCAGTATTACTGAATCAAAAAGTACATGTCAGGCAGTTAAATGTAAGAAGACTGGGAAGATAGAAGGAGATAAGTTATGAAAGGCTTTAAATTCCAGAGTGTTTTATCTTTGATCCTAAAGGTAATAGGGAGCCACTGGAGAATGATCTTTATGTAAGAAGGGATAGAACAAATATGACTGAAATGCAGATACTGGAAAATGAAATTAATGTTTTTGTTATTGTGTCATTCAGACATGTCTGATTCTTCATGACTCCATGGACCACAGCACACCAGGCCCTTCTGTCCTCCATCATTTTCCGAATTCTGTCTAAGCTTATTTCCATGGCTTCCATGATACTATCTATCCATCTTATTCCTTGCCATCCACTTCTCCTTCTATTCTTAATCTTTCCCAACATCAGAGTATTTTCCAATGAGTCCTGTCTTCTCATTATGTGGGCAAAGTATTTGAGCTTAAGCTTCAGTATTTCTACTTCCAGTGAACAGTCTGAATTAATTTCTTTAAGTATAGGCTGATTTGCTCTCCTGCTCTCCAAGGAATTCTCAAAAGTTTTCTCCAGCAACACAATTCAAAAGCATTTATTCTGTGATACTCAGCTTTCCTTATAGTCTATCTCCCACAGTCACACATTATTACTGAAAAAACCATAACTGTGATAATGTAAACCTTTGTTGGCAAAGTGATGTCTCTACTTTTTAGTATGCTGTCCAAATTTGTCATAGCTTTCCTTCCAAAGACCATCTTTTAATTTCATGGTTATAGTCACTGTCTGGAGTGATTTTTGAGCCAAAGAATATAAAATCTGACACTGTTTTCCATTTCTTCTCCCTGTATTTGCCAGCAAATGATGGGAACAGTTGTCAAGATCATAGTTTTTTATGTTAAGTTTCAAGCTAGCTTTTGAACTTTCCTTTCACCTGAATCAAGTGGCTTCTTAATTCTTCTTTACTTTCTGCCCTCAGAGTGGTATCATCTGCACATATGAAATTATTTTTTTCTGGAACTCCCTTGCTTTTTCCATAATCTAGTCAATGTTGACAATTTGGTCTTTAGTTCATCTACCTATTCAAAAACCTGCCTGCACTTCTGGTAATTCTCAGTTCACACATTGCTGAAGCCTAGTTTACAAAATCTTAAGAATAACCTTGCTGGCATGTGGAATGAGTGCAGTTGTTTGGTAATTTGAACATTCTTTGGTATTGTCCTTCTTTAGGACTGAGGCATATACTGATATTTTTTCAATCCAGTGGCCACTGTTTTTTTCTCTCCCAAATTTGCTGGCATATTGAATACAGAACTTTAAAAGCTCATCTTTTAGTATTTTAAGTAGCTTAGCTGGAATTGCATCACCACTACTAGCCTTATTGTTACCATTGCTTCCTAAGGCCTTCCTTACTTCATTCTCCAGGATGTTTGACCCTAGATCAGTAACCATATCATCATGGTTGTTGGTGATGTTAACATCTTTCTTGCATAGTTCTTCTATACATTCTTGTAACCTCTTCTTAATATATTCTATTTCTGTTAAGTCCCTATTTCTCTCTTTTAGCAGGCCTTTTGTTTGCATGAAACATTCCTTTTGTATTTCCAATTTTCTTGAAGAGAACTCTTGTCTTTCCTATTCTGTTGCTTTCTTCTATTTCTTTGCATTGCTAGTGAGTGTCCGATGTCAAATTTGAACTCAGGTCTTCCTGACTCCAGGCCCAGCACTCTCTCCACTGAGCCTTCTAGCTGCCTCTGAGGTTAATGTTAGACTCTGGGAAAATTTACAGATTATTGAACTTTTCCTTTTTTGTAATTTACAAACTGAAATAGTTATCATTAAATGGCCAAATTAGTTCAGGAAGGACAAGTCATGCTAAAGTAAGCTCTTTTTTTTTTGTTAATAGGGTTTCTAATCTGTTAGATCAGGGAATGCTTCAGAATTAGTACATCTAGATTTTGATAAGGCATTTTAAAGTTTTTTTTTATGATTTCCATATGGGCAAGATGAATAGATGTTGATATTATAATAGAGCAGTTGTTTTTATTAATAAATAGTTGGTTGAACAACTTTAAACAAAATGTATTGATTAAAAGATCAATGGCAATCTGAAGAAAGATGTCTACTTGAATATGTTAGAATTCTGCTCACTTTAATCTTTTTTTTCTCAATGACTTGAATGAACTATAGAAAACATCTTAAACAAATTTTTATATGACACATAGCTAAGTGGGGTAGTCAATATGTTGGATGATAGAAAAGTGATTTAAAATGATCATGAGAGACAGAAACATGAGGCTGAAACTAACAAGATGAAATTGAGTGTTAAAATCCTGCATTTAAATTTAAAAATTTCGCTTCACAAGTAAAGGATACATGAGAGCCAACTTAATAAGAGTTCAGATAAAACAAAAACCTGATAGTCTTATTTGGCAAGTATGAGTGGAACCAGCAATGTGATATGATTACCTCCTCTCTCAATTCAGCCTTTCAATCTCTGGCTGCTGTTATAAAAATAATCCCCATAATAAGAAGGTAATCATTTACCTGGGTCTGTACTGGTAAGATCCTATTTAAAATATTATGGTTTGTTTAAGAAGAGTTATTCCATTTATAAAGACATTGACAAACTGGAACAAGTCCAAAGGAGGGCAACTAGGATTTTGCATGGCTTAGGGATCATACAAGTATGATTTCCACTAATCAAAAGTTTCAAGTAGAATTTGAATGATATGATAAGTGGATTCTTACCCTTTCTTGAGATGGCAGAAGTCAGAGGCAGATTTCAGCACAAGATAAAGAAGGACTTTAGATTAGTGTTACTTATTAATAGATTTAAGGCAGATAGGTTGCAGAATGGATGGAGTGCCAGGTCTGGAATCAGGAAACCTCATTTTCCTGGGTTCAAATTTGGCACAAGACATTTAATAACTATGTGACCCTGGACAAGTCATTTAACCTTGTTTGCCTCATCTAAAAATGAGCTGGATAATGAAATGTTAAACCACTCCAGTATCTTTGCCAAGAAAATTTGAAATGGGGTCACAAAGAGTCAAACATGACTGAAATGAATGAATAACAATAATTAATGGATTTTATTAACTTGTTTCTGGAAGTGTTTGAATAGATACTCAGTGATCACATGTAGAGGTTTTGTAGAAAGGATTGGTGCTCAGGTAAATTGTTGAATCTGCAACGTATTCATTCTCTTAAAGTATTTGTGGATGTGCAAAAGCATTTTAATTAACTGTTTTGTTTAACTATACATGTTTGTTACAATGGAGGGCTTCCATTGGGGAAGAATAGTTAATGTGAAAGGATAGGTATACAGAAAAAAAAAATGTATCATCAGTATAACATTTTTATGTGCAAAACAATTTTTTCCTTATAACAGTTTATCTTCTGTAATTTGCTTAGCAAATCCTTAAAAACATCAACCCAAGTCCATCCAAATTATTGCAAAATCTGCATCATTTGAGGCTTTCATATTTTTGTAAACTTCCAAAATGATGCCACTTTATGTATTTGTTAAGTGGTTCTACTTGCCTATTCCCCTTCTCTTTTGAAATAATTTTACTTTCATTGGTGTATTGAATCAGATTTCCCAAATTTGTCACAGCTACTTTAAATTAAATATCTCTTAGAGATTTACATTTCTGATATTTTCTGTCACTCTTGAGAACTTCCCCCCACCCCCTATAACAATAACGGGTAGCCATCAATTTGGGTAGGTAGCAGAGGAAGGTAAAACTTGCCTTTATCTCATTCAGCACTTAGCACTTCTTTCCTTTCCCAAGTGTCTTATGTCTGCTCTGATCATTTAACAATTCCATTTAAGACAGGATGGAAAGGTATCTAAATGGGATAAGATTGCTGGAAACCTTTGGTAATTTGAGACTTTTATTTTTATCAGCTACTACTTCTCAAGATAAACTGTAAAGTCACAAATAAATTCCATAATGCTTCCTGGTTGCTGAAATGGTTGTAGTTTGACGCTGGAATTACTTACAACTGCTTTGAATTATTGTCAGATGCTATCAACAATGGCTGCTTATCTTTTTTTTCCCCTCCCCCCCCAAAAAAAATCAATAGTATTGTGCCAAAGTCATCAGCCATCGGCAGGAATGTAGCAATAAGTGCTGTATTTGTCTTTAGTTTTTGGTCTAGATTGGTAATTTTAGAGGTCTAGGGAAATAAAGGTGAAGACACTCCTTTTACTAATGCAGATTTTCAACTGCTCCACTTGACAGCTTTAGAGAACTTCCCAGGGGCACTAAGATGTTGTGATTTGTCCAGAATCACAAAACTCACATGACAGAGATAGAATATGACCCCAGGTCTCTCAGACATCCAGCCTGACTCTACCCACTATAGTTCTCTGCTTCTCTATTGCTTGACCCTGAATCAATTATATAGAAAAACATGCTATTTTTTTTTCTTTCTGTTGGTCTTCAATCAGAGATCAGGTGATACTTATTCTGATTATTTGAGCAGAGATTCTTTTTGTGTACAAGTTAGTAGATGTCTCTGAGGACCTTTTCCACTCTCAGATTCTTTGAGTTTTGACTCTGGGGGAAGACAGAGACAGGGTCAAAGGATTTGGAAGCCTTCTATGTAAATTTTTCATTTCTGAGGGACAGAGAGAAGGAGTTTAGGGTGAGTATTCAGAAAGCATAAGCCAACATGCCTGGAGCTAGAGGTATCATATCCTTTAGGTCAGGTTGAGAGGTAAGCTCCAAGCACCAAGGACTTCTGGAACAATGGCCACAGTCAGTAGGATTTTGTCATCTACAATATGGAGATCTCAACTGAAAGCAAACCAGATTGAGACTCTAAGACTGAAAGAGACCTGGGGGAAAAACCAGGGTCTAATACAGAGGTTCTCAATGTTTTTGTATGTCGTGGACTTCTTTGGCAATCTGGTGGCACTGGTGGACCCTTTCTTAGAATATCTTTAAATGTATAAAATAAAATACATAAGATTACAGAAGAACTCTTGCTCTAAATAAAGCTTGATAAGACCTTTCTGTAAGAGTTACTGTTCTTCTTCTTTCTAGAGAAACCTAGAAACTTGGAATAGGATCCCAGAAAGAACAAGAACTACAGCAATGAGTGTCATTCAAAGGGAGACCCCAGAATGGGAAGTCACCTTCAGCTGCTGGTGTTCTAATTTCTACTCCAGAATATCAGGAGAACACTGCTGAAGGATACTCAGTAGCCTGGCCTTGTGCATGGTGTGGCGTAGAGGGGAAGCTGGAAGACATGAGTAGGTGCAAGGATCCTGGCAAGAGAAGATCTGTGGTATTTCTACCATATGGAAGACCAAAGGACACAAAAAACATTCCCCAAGTACCCCAAAGTCTCAGAGTACACTGGGGTCTCAGAGGAGTTTTGTGGCTATTGTCACTGTCAATGCTCCTCATGCTATTAGGATTATTGTTCTAGTGGCTAGAGTGAGGAAGAAGAGGGCCAGTGAGTGACCAGAAAGGAAATAAGACCCAGTTCTAGGAGCCTCTCTTAGTGCCATGTCATTCTAGCCTGCTGTTGCTGTACTACCTTCTTATCCAACTTATCCAAACCATGATATACTGAGGAGAAACTAAACTAGTGAATTCTGAAATCCCTTGGACCACGTGTTTACATCTTCACCCAGGCCTTTTCAATTCTGTTCATGCTATCCTGTCCACTTCCACCTCCATCTCTGAAAATAGTAATGATATTAACACTATCATTGGCCCAAAAGGAGTGTGTTAATGAACTACCTTATAGTTCCACTCACCATTCTTGTGACTCCCAGACTAAAACACCCTTCCCTGGCTACTCCCTATAAATTTTGTCTTTCCAATTAGATCATAAGCTTTGTGAGATTGGAGACTGCCTCAGTTTTATATTTGTACCCCAAGCACTTAGCATAGTGCTTGGGATAAAGTAAGTTATTAATAAGTGCTTTTTATTTCTTTCATTCATTCATTCATTCATTCAGTGACTAGCCCAGGACAATGCATCTTATTAACTATTAGGTGTTAAATATGAACCCCGGTCTTCTAGCTTCCAAGTCAGACATTCCATCCATGTCATGCTGCCTCTTTGTAAGTGTGTACACATGAATATACACACATTCATACACAATACATATATATACACACACATATATGTGTATACATACAATACGCATGCACACATATGCATATCTATATGGATATGTGTACATATATACACATACATTTGTTTATATACATACATATATGTATGCATTCACGTGTATGTGCATATAGATGTATATATCAGGAAGACAGGAATATTAGAGCTTATATGAGTATTGTTTCTCAGATCTTGAAAAGGCAGTGCAGGTAGCAAGAATGCATTTCAAATTGATTTTGCAGGAGTTGTAAACTGTATCTCTTACAACATATGGACATTTATTCTGAATTTTTCCATTTTGACATTAGTTGGTCACTTATATTTTCTCCATTCATTTTTTTCATGAGTCATGTAAATGTTCCAGGTAGAGAACTTTCTGGCATAACATCAATTTCCTTTGCTTTGAGTTCTTGATTTCCCCATGAAATGACGACTTGTACTCCCTCCAGAACACCACTCAAATTTCTTGACTCTGCATGTAATGCTTTGATTGTCTCTGAAACCCTCTCAGGGTTTGTAATATATCCATGCTACTTACCTGCAGATACTTGGAAACTCAGAGCATTTATCTAAACATTTATCTAAACAGCTTCAGATCTGCAAAGCATCTACTTTTGTGCCTCCACCTCACATCTACCATTTAGATTCAAATCCTCTTAATGGGAATATGCTTTACTCTTACTGCTTTTCTTGCTGGTAAAAGATAATGAATTCAAATGCTATTAAAATGCTCATTTTAAAAAATAATGTTACCTCTTTAAATCACCATCTTGTTTTCTAAGAGAGTATAGTAGCTATTATATACATCACAAAGAATGATAATTCTATATATTTAAGTTTCTAACAAGGCAGTTGAAACACACACACACGCACACACATACTCACAGAGAGAGTTTAAGGGCTGAACTAACCTCTTCTGAAGTCTCTATTACATTTTAAAGGACCAGGTTGCTAAAATAAGAATAATTTCATATATTAACTTCACTAGATGATTCTTCCCCTCTTCCCCTCATGTCTTATATAAGTTCTTGACACTTGTTGTGACAATCTGATGCTTCAACAGTGGAATGATCCATGTCAGAGGATGTATACATTTGTGTCTATGTGACAAGTATGTCACACAGACATGCAAATCATCATACTCAGTGTCCTAAGTAACTCTCTAAGACTATAAGTTACAAAGCAGGTGCCCATCCACTTTAGTAAAGGGAGTTTCTTCATCAAGACTTCTATCATCAACGAAATCACAGATCTCGTGTGTATGTATATATATGTGTGTGTATACATGTATGTGTATATTTGTATGCATACACATGTATATGTATGTGTGTATAAACATATATGTATATTTCTGATATTTTAGTATGGTAGGGATTGAAAAATAGCTTAGTAGATCTCAATTTGGTTTATGGCTTTTATGGTAAGTAACCAGTTTAATTCTGGGGCAACAGAGCTGGCTACTATTTCAATACATAAGAACCCTGCTTCCCCTCACAGCATGCAATTTGCATCACCCTCCCTTTGGTTGTTGTTCAGTCATTTTTTAGTCATATCTGATGCTTCATGACCTCATTTAGAGTATTTTTGGCAAAGATACTGAACTGGTTTGCCATTTCCTTCCCTAGTTCATTTTAGACATGAAGAAACTGAGGCAAACAGGGTTAGGTGACTTGCTCAGGGTTATGTAGCTAGTAAGTGTCTGAGGTCATGTTTGAGTCTTCCTAACTCTAGGCTTAGCACTCTATCCACCATGCCACTTAGCTGCCCTCAGTCTCCCTCAGCCACTAGTTAACTTTATATGCTGTTCCAAAAGATGCATAATACTGCAACATACCAAATAGCTTGAATGGTGCCAATCTCAATCAACAATGTGCCATTTGTATTAACTTTATCACTGAGAGGAATCTTCATTATGTTACTGATACAATCAATAACTCACTGTTGTTTGAGAAATTAAATTATGGATTTTGCATCATACTGTCCTAGAATACACACAAATCTGAGAAACGTCCTTCCTATGTCATACTATTTGCTTCCTTACCTATACTGCTGGATACGTTGGCCATTGGTTACCGAATCTTTTTTAAAAAAATATCAATAATATCTCTGAGGTATATTCTTCTTTCCTAAGTTCCTACCTACCTGATTGTGAAGCAGAAGCTTAATCATATCTCACTCAAAGACTTTCATTGCATGGTATTTCATACTCTGAAAGTAGAAGTTGCATAATTTAAAATGTTCTGTTCTCCATATGTATGCTACCGGCCTTTCATGATGGAAGTAAATCTGTTGAAATTTCTTTCTGTGATATGTCAAATGTAAAAAAAAAAAAAGGAAGAAGACAATAGCATGCTATTTCATTGTGATAAAATGTGTTGTGCACTAAAAGGTAAGGCACAGGTATGACTATATCACTCTCTTGCTCAAGAAACTCAAATGACTCACTACTGCCTACTCCCTGCTAAAATATAAACCTTCTGCTTTGCATTTAAGTATGGCCTCGCTATCTTGTCCTAAAATTGGAAAATATATTTATAATCCCATTGGATTAATTATACTTTTTACTGTTTTTCTATTGATTGCTTTAATTGCTGAGATTGCTAGGTGGTGACTCAGGGTTGGACTCAGAGTCAGTTCAAATTCTGCCCCTAATACTTACTAGCTGTGTGACGATGGACCAGATATTTAACCTTTCTCAGTCTCAATGTTCTCTTCTGAAAAATGGAAATAAAAATAGCAGCTCCGTCTCAAGGTTGTTGTGAGGATCAGATCTAACATATGGAAAGTAGTGTAAAACCCCAAAGTGCCGCATTGGGGCTAGCTATTACCACTGTACTGTCAGTTAAGTTATCTTGTCCTATTTACTCATCTTCTGCTGGTCCCAAAATATTACATTTTGGCATCATTGGACTTTTTCCCGTGTAAACTTGGACACTTATTTTTATTTATTTATATATTTCAGTCTTTAAAAAAAATGCTATCCTTACTTCATTGAAATAATGTTTTCATAAGGTTGTTAATCACATTTAACAGCATAAATCCTCAACTGCTATCCCAACTTTCTTTTAAATACCACTCTCAGAATCATACAATTCATCTCTTCTTTAATCTAGAGGGATTGATTAAGCACCTACAATGTTCCAAGGTCACAGCTACTTATTGGGGGTAGAAGCAAATATAAAACATCACCTAACCTTAAGAAGTATATGTTTTACTGAGGGGAAAATGATTTATATAGACAAGTAAATAAAATGTATACAAATTAAATACAAATTAACTTAAAGGAGGGCGGCATCAGAGACTGAGGAAGGAGATCAGGATATATAATGGCTTCCTATTGCTTAAGTCGTAAAGTTTGAACACATCTGCCTCCTTTTCAAGACCCTCCATAATCAGACCTGACTGTAACAATCAAGGGCTTTTTCAAATAATAATTTTAGTTTCTGTATTTTTCACAAAACAACTTTTACACATTTTCAGTGGTTTTGTATTTTCTTTATAATATGTTAACATATTTGTGCTCCCCAAACTAATATAGTACCTAACAAATGATAACAGGATCTTAATTGCGATAGGGCACTTCAACTATTCAGACATCTGCTAGAATTGTCTCTTTGTATGAAAGGTAGTGTAGTTAGTAACTGTTTGGATTTTTTTAACTTCGTGTTTTATAATTGAAAAAAGTAGAAAACTGCTGTTCTGTATCTCATTCCGACCAATAAGGGAAGAACTAGCTAATAAGCTGGAAACAACAGGAAAGAAAAACATTTATTATAGGTACCTATGTGGCACAGTGAATAGAGTTTTAGACTTGGAGTCAGGAATAACTCAGTTCAGATCCTCCCTCAGATGTTTGTTAGATGTATGACTAGCCAACTCTGTCTACCTCAATTTGCTCATCTGTGAAGAAGACTAAGAATAGCAGCTATCTCTTCCCCTCTTTTCCCAAGCTAGTGTAATGACAAAATAAGAAAATATTTGTAATGTGCCTTGTAAGCCATAAAGTTCTATAAAAATATTATTATCACTATTTTATTATTATTACCATGATATCTTAGAGTTTGTGTTGGAGATCAAGTAGAGCATATACAATGCCTGTTATACTTTATGAGAACAGATGTTAATGTGTAAAGAGACAGAGCAGGCCTTTCATGGTCTGGGAATTTAAAATGCAAGTTAGAGCAAGGCGGAAGGGAGATACTAAAAAAAGATATTTTAGTGACTCAGTCACAATTGATTCCAATATAGCAACATAGGAAGCCTATCAATAGACTTGGATTTAAACACACACACACACACACACACACACATGAGATGTAAAGTGAGGGCATATAACTGATGTTGAGCGTAAAAGTAAATCAGAGGCCTCTAAAAATATTGTCAGGGAGGCTAACCAACAGTATATCTTAATAAGGTCTACTGAGAGTGCTTTTTTAAGTCATATTGGAGATGAGAAATAAGATGGAGGAAACAATAGTGCCCCTGCTTTGAGTGAAGGAAGAAGGTGAAGATGATCATAGTAATTATCTAATTTAAAAAGAAATCCAAAAAGTTATCACCTTTAGCAATATTATCTTGGTGTACTAAAAGGCAACACTATGTCTAAATATGGAGTTTGAAAACGTGATTAACTCTTTGGGAAGTTAATTCTTTTATGAGAATTTTTAAAAAGCTAACTAATAAATTGAGGAAATAGAGCAGTATCTGGCAAAAATACAGAGCTAGATATGTATTCTGTTCCTACCCACTTGAAGGATAACCAAGCTGAGCTTAGGTTAAATTATAAACTTTATCATGAGTGCCTTAATAGTCCTTTCTACCAAATTAGGTACCTAAAGGTATCTCACTTCCTTTACTTTTTTAGCCACCTAATTAAAAGCAGGAAAGGATATGATACCACTCATTCATATATGTTGATTGATATTCAATATGACCTCAAACAAGCGTTTGCATTGCAAGTGATGGATCTGATTGTGAAATGTTTATTCCTTTAAAACAAACAAATAAATCAATAAAATGAATCTCTGAAACAGGTCAGAAAGTTCACAGGAACCAACTAAAATGGTAAACATTATTTTTTGGTCCCCCTAAAATGATAAACAGGGGTTAGGTGCTTCTTCTAAAATAACATCAAAGTGGAGTCAGCACATTATAGGGGAAAGGGCATTAGTTTTAGAAAGAAGACCTGGATTCAGATCTTGACTCTACTACTGTTGGTCTATGTAACAACAACAGTGATCACCGTCCTCAAAACCCAATTCATCAGCCATTTGAAAGAGGGGTGAAAGAGTGGCGGGGGATGGGGGGAGTATGAAAAGCAAGAGAATGTTTTCCAGGGTCTTATACAGCAAGTGCTTTTTGTCCCTTGAGCCCTTTATGGTAGCCATGATGCCAGGCATGAACTGGGCAACTGAACTTTGGAAAAATCATTAATTTGACTGTCCTCATCCAGTGTAATGAAACTGCTTTTATGAATTAAAAAAAATAGACACAGTGGCATAGGATTGTAGGTTCAAAACCATCATGACAATTAGTTTGACATTCGTAGGATAGTGGAGCAAGTGAAGGATCCTTTTTGTTTTGGTACCATAGGCAAGACACACCATAGCAAGTCACAAATAATAATACTCCACCTGCAGGAAATACAGTCTCACAAACAGTTGCAAATCTACTTAGAACCTTGGGTCCAATCTTAGAATGAGTTCTGAATTTACTTAACTACTTGTAACCAGCCTCTACCTCACATATCTCCGTCACTTTCAGAAGAATAGAATGAGAGAATATGCCCACAGCTTTGCTCAAATCTTGGCAAAGTACATCTACAGCATTCTGCTGATGCACCAATTTAGTAACCTTGCCCAAAAAAAGAAATAAGGTTACTCTGGCATGGTTTGTTGGAGTTATGCTTTGTTTTTTATAATCACTGCTTGAATGATAGTTTCTTTCCTGATCCTCCAAATTATTAATCATGTCTGACCAGTTCAAATGATCTTAAAGCAGATAAACAAGCAGGTAGACTGGGAAAGGCTTTTCTTTAGAGCTGTTGTATGAGCTGAAACATAAAGGAAGTTAGAGTTACTAAGAGGAATGATGGCAAAGAAAGTGCACATTTCAGGTTTGGGGAAACACCCCAAGCAAGGACATGAGGTAAGAGAAAGCTATTTATGTACAAAGAACATTGTGGGCCAGTTTGCATGGACCATAAGGTATGTGAAGGGGAAAATTAAGTTTCGAAAGAGTAGACTGTTCCCAGAAAGATTTAAATAACAACTGTCATTTAGAGAGTGCTTTAATTGTTGCAAAATTTGTGTAACATATATTTGTCTCATTTATGATTCACCACAACCTCTTCAGTTATTGTTACCCTTATTTCACAAATGAGTAAACAGGATCAGTGAGGTTCAGTGGCTTGTCAGATAACTATCAAGTGTCACAAGAAGGATTTGCACCCAGTTCTTTTTACTTTGTAGTTTGCCAGTATTATCCATTTATACCATGCTGCCTTGATTTTAAATACTAAAGCTGAAGACTTTTTATTTAATTCTAGAGACAACAGGAAAATCAGAAAATTCCCAAGTAGGAAAGTGATATATTCAACCCTATGTTTTCAAGACATCACTTTGTAATCTGCCTGGAGTTTGAATTGGAGAAGGGAAAAGATAGAAGCAGAGAGTCCAATTAGGAGACTGTTGCAACAGTCCAGAGGAGAGAGATAGGGCCTGAATGTAAGTGATGGCCATGTGGGCAGAGAGATTGACTTAAATATCCCTGCAAAAAGGAACTTCTCCAAACTGGTTTTCTTTTTAATGTATACACCAATGTATCTTAGAATGCCTCATTTTGAAAATGCCTACAATTTTCAGACAGCTGCCAAGAATATGTAGCATAGTAATAAAGAACTTAATTTCTTCTGATTTGGATGGTGGCATGAGAAACACTGTAATAATCAGTGGCTTGGGGATTTAGTGGCTTCTCAGTACCTGGTTGAGCTTATTAAATGATCTGTCTTTTGCCTTATTTAGTGCGACTAAGTCCTCCAGCACGTGTCAAGCCAGGGACCTAACGGTAAGCATGATCACTTCCCTTTCTCGAGCCACATCATTAGCAATCAGTTTCTTCTTTCCAAGAATCACAAATGGGTCTGCTTTGTCACTCTCGACTGTGCTTCCTTGGGGGTGACTATTGCTCCTTTATTTTAAGCAGGAGGACGTTCTCTCTGCAAATTTGCCTCCTTGTCACTGTATGAAACTTGGGGTCTTGCACATACATGCATTTTCTGTGTGGTTTTCTTTTCACCACCCCAAACGAGACAGATCCGAAAATGAGATTTTCCCAATAACTGCCAACTATGTTAATTTTCCTCTCTCCAGACACAGTCATGCCCATCTTCCTATTATTAAGAGATCTTGCCTGGTACCCATGCAGGGAATGTAGTCTTACTTTAATCCTATAATTGGGGCTGCCACTAGAAGGCAATCAGAACTCTCCTGGTGCATATTATAACCACAGAGCTCTGAATGACACAGAAAATACTGGAGAGTGCCCTAGATTGAATTGAATGAATACTAACACTCCATAGGAGGCTGAAATTGTATTTCCTGCTCTGTCATTGATACAGTGTGTACCACCAGGCCAAGCACCCTCTCCTCTCTGTATTTCCTCTGTAAAATGGGATGATAATTGCTTCTGGGATAATACAATGACCTCTGAAAAAACACATTCAGCCCTTCAGGGAGAAGACATGGATCTCGTTCCTCTTTGTCTTTATTCCCATCTTGAGAGAAAACATAGAAATCAGCTCCCCTGAAGCACACTGAAGTTTCCATAGGAATGTTTGACATTGTGGAAATGTGATTTTAAAAAAATTGGGAAGATTTCATTCCATTACTGATCCATTATTCAAAAAGAGTTTAATTTATTACTTGCTATATAGAATTATCTATCATTCTAATTGTAACTGTGTGTGTAGGTGTGTGCACAGCAACCTAATGTTCTAGAAAGTAGGTCTAGGAGTCAGAAAGAGATGGATTCAAGTCTTGCCTCTGACAGATACTGATTGTGAGATGACCCTGAACATATCACTTGACCTGTTAGTGATCCAGGTACCTAAAACCATTAATTGTAGAGCAGGTGTAGATCTGCTTTTGGAAGAAGGAATTTCCTAACTGGGAGGTCAGAATATCAATGAAATCACAGCTCTGGTCCAGTGGGGGAAAATATATTCATGTGTATTTTGTTGTTCAATCATTTCAGATGTGTTCAACTCTTTGTAATGCCATTTAGGGTTTTCTTGGTAAAGATGTTGTAATACTTTGTCATTTCCTTCTCCAGTTCATTTTAGAGATGAGGAAAGTGAGGCAAAGAGGGTTAGGTGACTCGCCCAGGATCACACAGCTGAGGTCAGATTTGAACTCAGGAAGATGAGTCTTCCTGACTGCAGGCCTAACATTACACCCACTGCAACATCTAGTTGCCCCTTATATGCATTTCATACTTGTTTATTGGTGTGCCTATACCTTATAACAACTAACTTTTAAAAAACAGGAAGATGGGCAAAGCAGAAAAATGAAACAAAGTGCTTTTTTTAAGAGACAAGAAATAAAAGACACTATACTTTTATTTTCACAGGAAAAGAATGAAAGCTTCAAGGAAACAAATATGGGAAAAAGGTGAGAAAAAAAATGGAAAAATAAACAAATAATTCCTGGGCCTCGGCAATGACCTTCTTATTGGCCTGCCCTGCACCCAGTACTGGCCTTGCCCTAGGATGGTTAGTGCCCTCTCTGTGGCCCTCTGTAGGATGCAGCGCTCAGCCTGGCAACAGCTGCTATCACGGGGTTAAGTCACAGGACAGACAAAGCAGCAGAAAACAGGAGCAAAGTAAGTGGGCGATTCTCTGGCAGGCCAGCTAAATTGCTCTGGTTGGCAGGTCTGCTAATGCAATGCTCTTGAGTGCTGTCCTGCACTGAGGGGTTTGAGGGATCAAGGAAATCTGCATTACAATACAGCAGCCCCTGCTGAGATGAAATCACACACTACTTACTAAAGGCAGCTCTTTTCCACATTATAAGTGCATATATCTTGCAGCATTTACAGGTACTTAAAAGAGGTTCCCAAAGACTTGCATTTGAAGAAAGTAATAGGTAAACATATGGGTATTCTTGAGAGTTAAAAAAAAGACACTATTGGGCTTTTATCTTTATCAACATTTAGAAATCTCAGTATCATTTATATGGAGCACAAATGAAGCACAATTAAAATATGGATATTAACACAAATGGCAACCTTATCTTTTGCTAGAAGGGAAATTAGCCACTTCACTAGCTTGGCCACTGGTTAAACTGACTGCAACATCTGGGTCACTGGGAACACTTTTCTTAGGAAAATAGGAAGATATCCTAGTGTTTTTCAGGGCCCTTTGGAACTTTGAGCTGGAATAAATCATTAATGGCAAATATCCTCTAAATTGATTTCTTGCGACTGTGAGATGTGTGGGCACACAAAACATTATCTTCCACATATTTCCTGAAAAGATTTTTTTTTTTTAATGGAGAATTGATGGGACTGGTGCAAAGCAAGCACACTATTGTGGGAAAAGGCCTAGATTTTGAGTCAGTGAACATGGGTTTGAATTCTGACTGACCTATTTCTTGCTTGCGTCACTTGGAGCAAGCAACTTAGCCTCTCAGGGCCTCAGTTTACTCATCTATATACTGGGGAAGGGTTGAATTAGATGACCTCTGATGTCTCTTTCAGCTCTAATCCTAGGAGTCCATCATCAGTGCTCTTGAAAGTTTACAAAGCACTTTACATTCATTATGAAATCCACCCCCTTTCTGAGTCTCTCCTTCTCCCTCTCCTTCTCTCTCCCTCCCTCCCTCCCTATTGTCTCTCTCTTTCTCTCTCTCTCGTTCAGCCTTCATATTTTTCATCTTCACTCTCCCATGCCACATATAGCCAATCAGCTTTGATCTCCAGAATATCATATTCCAGGCCCTTTGATCCCTTAATGTAGAAGCTGCTAGATCCTGGACTATCCTGATTGTGTTTCCACAATATTCAACTTGTTTCTTCTTGACAGCTTGTAATATTTTCTCCTTGTTCTGGGAACTCCGGAACCTGACTATAACATTCCTAGGAGTTTTCTTTTTGGGATCTTTTTCAAGAGGTGATCGGTGAATTCTTTCAAGTTCTATTTTGCCCTCTA
>CM053586.1:120060570-120086087 GCA_028646515.1 Pseudochirops corinnae
CATTAGCTTTTTGGGCCTCTTTTGCTATTTGAGTTTGTCTATTTTTTAAGGTGTTACTTTCTTCAGTCAGGTTGTTGACTCTCTTTTCATGATTTTCTTGCATCATTCTCATTTCTCTTCCCAATTTTTCCTCTACTTCTCTTATTTGGTTTTCAAAATCTTTCTTAAGCTCCTCCATGGCCTGTAATCAGTTCATATTTTTTTGGAAGCTTTTGTTGCAGGAGTTCTGACTGTGTTGTCTTCTTCCTGTTCCATGCTTTGATCCTTTTTACCCCCCAAAAAGGAATCTAAAGTTGGATTGCTGGGATTGCTTTGCTTCCTTTGCCTGCTCATGTTGCCAGTCAATTACTTGACTTTTGGGCTCAGTAGAACTCTGCTTCCAGAGGGGAGAGCTTTGTCCCTAATTGCTGGGGTTTTCACAGTTGCTGGGGCTATTAGGAGGCCGCCTCTCTGTAGCCACCACCAGCTTTTGCTCACTGATCACACACCTCAGGACCACCACCCAAGATCACAATCCTGATCCTGGCCGGTTAAGGCAAAAGCACTTAGCCTCTGAATGACTGCTTAGCCCTACTGCAATCTGCAGGCCATGAGCTCTGAAAGCAGCCATGTGGCGGCAGCTGCAGGGCCACTGCTGCTGCTTCTTATCCTGGAGGCAGACGGCTGGACTCTCTGAGTTCCACTTAGCCCAGTCCCACTGACCTTTCACTTAGTCCTTGTTTCTTATGGGTTGATAATTCTGGACATCACCACAACTGCTGGTGATCTGCTCTCCTGAAAGCTCCAGCCACGGCTTGTTCTGGCCACCATAGGGCTCCAGCTGCAGGTTCATGCGATGCTGGTCTGGGCTCCCAGCATGCTGTGATGAACCCCTTCTTGTCAGCCTGCTGGGCTGCCTTCAGTGGGAGCTTTGTTACTCTGTAATTTTTTGGGTTCTGGAGCTCTAAAATGTGTTAGAGTCATATTTTATAGGTATTTGAGATGGTTATGTGGGGAGCCACGAAGTTCTCCTGCTTCTAAGCTGCCATCTTGACTCCTCCCCTCGTCGATCAGCTTTGAAATGTTGCTGAGACAATATCTCTGTAATATGTTGCCTTCATTTCACTCCATCAGTCACTAACCTAATTTAGACTCTTCTTACCACTTGTTCAGCTATGTCTGACTCTTTCTGACACTGTGGCCCATGTGTAGGTTTTCTTGGCAAAGATACTGGAGTAGTTTGTCATTTTCTTCTCCAGGGATTAAGATAGAAGTTAAGTAACTGGCCCGGGGTCACACAGTCAATTAATGTTTGAGGGCAGATTTGAATTCAGGGCCTCCTGACTGCAGGTCCATGTTCTATCCACTGAGTCACCTAGCTGCATCCTTATCACCATTTTCCCTGGACTATTGTAGCAGTCATCTAACTGATCTCTGTGACTTAAGACTCTCCCCATGCAACCCATTGATACAAAGTGATTTTCCTGAAGCATAAGTTTGGCCAGGTAACTCCCCTAATAAAAAAAACATATAGAAGTTCCCTGTTATCTCTGGGATTAAAAAAAAAACTATTGGAATTTTATCCTTATCAACATTTAGAAATCTCAGTATCATTTATATAGAGTACCAGTGAAGTATAATTAAAATATGGATATTATATAATTATATAATATTATATAATTATCTATTACATAAATAATCTGCTCTCTTTGTTGTTTTAAAACTTTTACAATCTAACTCCAATCTACCTTTCTAGAAATTATTTATTATTCCCCTTCACATACTTTACTGTAACGACAAACAAGCCTTCTGGTTCTTCTTTACACTTTTTTTTCTTTAGGTTGCAGAAACACAAGATCAATGATTACTCACTTCTGAGGGTATCTTGCATTCTGAAGGTAAGAAGAAGAAAAAGGATGTTCCCTATGCCATATTAATAAATCTTGCTGATTCATTGACCCAAATTAATCACAGTAGTATATATTGGACACAAATGATCAATAGTACATTGGACACCTATTAACTAGAAGAGGCATTACTCATATTTGTATAGAGCTTCACAGTTTACAATGTTGTTTCCTCAAAATTTCCCTGTAAACCAGTGGTTCTCGACCTTCCTAATGCCGCGACCCTTTAATACTCATATGTGGGCATATCTGCATGTGGGCAGACCTGCCTGGAGATGGATAAAGGAGCGGTGTCTTGGTTCCTAAGACCATTGGAAATATGTGTTTTCTGATGGTCTTAGGCAACCCCTGTGAAAGGCTCATATGACCCCCAATTGTTTTCCGATGGTCTTAGGCAACCCCTGTGAAAGGGTCGTACGACCCCCAAAGGGGTCCCAACCCACAGGTTGAGAGCCGCTGCTGTAAACTAATTGTGCAGGTATTATCATACCCCTTTATAAAATGAAAAGGTTAGATTCTGAAAGGTTAAATGACTTTGGTACCAACACCATTATATGATATGGTGCTATAGTATATTACTTACAAAATAAGTTAAAAATAGAAATGTCTTAACCTTGAAGAGTTTGTAGTTTTAAATAGATAAGGATTGTGTCTAGCAACATACCAAACAAAAGCAGAAGTCCAACACATGGCATAATATTCATAGCAACTTTTTTGTAGAAGCAAAACACTAGAAACTAATTGGAGAGTCCATCAAAAAGCAAATATTAAAAAAAAAACACCTTGGTACATGAATATAGTGGAAAAGCATTGTATGTGTAAAAGTTGCAAATGAAAATTTAGAAAAAAATTCAAGATTTGTATGAATTGATTCAGAAGGAAATGAGCAGAATCAAAGGGCAGCTATGTAGTGCAATTGATAAGAGCTCCAGACCTGGGTAAGGAAGACCTGAAAGTTCAAATCTGGCCTCAGACAATTACTGGCTGTGTGTCCCTGGGCAAGTCACTTAGCCCTGTTTGCCTCAATTGTAGAATGATCTGGAGAAGGAAATGGCAAAGTACTATAGTATCTTTGCCAAGAAAACCCTAAATGGGGTCATGGAGAGTCAGACATGACTGAAAACAACTGAACAACAGCAGAATCCATCCATACTCATATATGTAAACTTGTATCCTATATTTACTGTATATACATGTTTCTATGTAGCTGCATAGATGTACATATATGTATATGCATACATATACACAATCTATGTACATATATGTATATAATATACATGCTATATATATAGATTCTGAGTATAAATATGACATAGATGGTTAAGCTTATGAACAGAATGCATATGTATATGTACTATAAACATAAACATATATGTATATGGTATATGTACACACATATGTATATTGCGTGACTGTATGTGTGTGTGTATACATACACATTGTGCTAAGACTTTTTAAAAGTCTTTAATGAAGCTTACCATCTCCCCCTCTTTAACTCCCCCACACACCTACAACATAAGGAGACCTAAGCACTGTCTTCTTCCTGACTTTGACAGGGATTACCTTTCCATAAAACAATGGTTCTCAACCTGTGGGTTATGTTCAATTTGTAACAATGAAAACACATCCTGCATATCAGATATTTACATTATGATTCATAACAGTAGCAAAATTACAGTTATGAAGTAGCAACGAAAATAATTTTATGGTTGGGGGTCACCACAACATGAGGAACTGTATTAAAGAGTTGTAGCATCAGGAAGGTTAAGAACCATGGCCTTAAAAGATTACACTTGTTCCTTGGACCCAAATGGCCCCAGCTTCCCCATATCTTGGCCCAATGACCAGATGCCTATCCACTAAACATGAGGTAGGGAAGCCAAGAGGAGCTGTGCTACTGTATCCTTATTGTATCTGGAGGTGTTAAGGCAAAGTCAGCTTCTTGTGATTAGCTGTTCAATGACTTTCAAGTGTCTCATTTTATCCCTACGTCAAGTCTAAGCTAGAGATGCCTCTGCTATTGACTACAACAAATGTAAATAAAAAAACACTAAAAGGAAACTTACTTCTGAGTAGCTGTAAAAAGCAAACAGACCAAAGTCCTGAAGTGATGTTAATGAAAGATTCTTTTCTTTCTTGTTGGCACATAGGTAAGGGACAACTAAGACAGAATGGTATATACATTTTCAGATGTGATTTGATCAGGTATTTTTGCTTGTTTTGCTCTTTTACACAGAAAGGTTCTCAATCTGGAGGGAGGGAAAGGACAGTAATTCCATAAATGACTGTGATGTAAAAACAGGGTATTAAGAACACATTTTTAAAAACAAAAATTTGGTTGTTGAAGAAATTTAGAAGAGATATAGGCTATACCTACCAACACATCAAAAACCTATTAAAAATAAAAACAACATGCAGTGTATTGTAGTTACATAAAATTAAAAGAGCCAGAGGGCTCACATTCAATCCCAGGATGTATACTTACTACTTCTGGGACTTTAGGCAAGTCATTTCACATCTGTAGATCACAGTTCCCTCATTGTAAAATGAAGTTAGACTAGATGACTCTGAGGTACTTTACAACTCTAAAGCTTGGAACCTTTGCAAGACAAGAAATGGTAATAATAAATGTTGCTGTTGGCTTTGCTTCAAACAAAAAATAAAATTAGGGGGACAGAAACAATTAATATCAATTTTCCTTTGAGGAAAAATAACTAATTTTAATAAAAATATGGTAATTTCATCCTCACTGACTAGTAGAATTTAAGCTCCATGAGGGCAGAACCAGCTTTCCATTTTGTCTTTCATCCATAGAATCTATTACATGGTGCTTTGAACATAGTGTTTAATAAGCACCAATTTGTTTTGGAATGTTTTAGACATATGCTATAGGCATATTTATTTGCTTTTAATTGCACGTTGCATTCACTTAGGTCTGGGGTTTGTAACCTTTTTTATCTCATACTCACTTTTGGCAAAATCTTTGGTTGATTTTTGAAACTGTATTTTTAAATAGTTGAAGGAAGTGCTAAATTTTGGCCAGAGGTTAGCGAAAATGAAGATGTCATTTTTTTTCCTTTCAATGTCATGGACCCTTTGATATCTATCCATGGAATGGTTTATATGGACCCCAGGTTAAGAACACCCAACCCAGGTTATACGCCAAAATCTTATATGTGAATAAATTAGGAAAGGATATATATATGAGAAAAGAAGCAACATAGAAGTAGATAGTAGAGTGGTACCACAAATTTACAAAAAATAACTGGAATTTTGGATACAGAAGCATCTGGGGTAGAATCTGAGAATAAAAACACTTAAAGAAGAAATTCTAGGTATTATGGAACTGCTAATGAAAGCTATTAGTTCTTATAAAGACATGATATTACATCTCCCATTTGTATACCATTACATAGACATAATTAAAATGCATTCTGTTCTAAAATCCACATCTTAGAATTACTTGTTTCATTCAAAGTCTAGGCATCTTCTTCATAAGATCTTTATTGATATCCACATTCCTAGACGTTAAAACTTCCCCTAAATTATGATCATTATTATTTTCAGAGGGAGAACTGAAGTATTCAAAAGTGAAGTGACTTTCTCTTGGTCACATGGCCAATTGGCATTGACATGGCCAATTTAAAACTTTTGAGCATAGGAAATCCACAATGAAATTATTTTGATATGTGATCTGGGAGAAGGCAAAGTTGACCTCATGAATATTTCTTTTTGTTTTTTCTTTTTGTATGTTTCTTTGTTTTTTGCTTTTTGGAGGGGGGAAGGTAGAGCAATTGGGGTTAAGTGACTTGCCCAAGGTCCCATGGCTAGTAAGTGTTAAATGTCTCAAGCTGGATTTGAACTCAGGAACTCCTGACTCCAGGGCCGGTGCTCTATATACTACACCACCTAACCACCCTTCTCATAAATATTTCTAAAGCCATCCAATCCAATCCAGCAACAAGCTTCCCCCTCCTCATCTCCTTCCTGGAGGTTCTCTCGCTTCCTTCTAGTCTCAGCCGAAGTACATTCTACAAGAAGCCTTCCTCATTCTCCATTAATCTTAGTAGCTTCTCTTTGATATTACTTTGAATTTATTGAGGATATATCTATCCCGTTTGTAAACCGCTGTTCACATGTTGTCTCCTGCCTTAAATTGTGAGTTCCTCAAGAGCAAAGACTGTCTTTCACATTTTTTTTCCTTTCTTTGTATTCTCAATGCTTAGCACAGTGCCTGGCATATGCTTAATAAATGCTAACTGGCTGATTGACTGTTAAAGATATACACTGAATAAAAGCTGCTAGTTTCTGGAGATACAAATACAAAATGAAAAACCCTCCCCTGCTTTCATGAACTTCATTCTCTGCTAGTCAATGATGAAGAAATATTGTCATACCTACACTAAAAGAAGTTATTTTTTCCTCAGAGAGACACTTCATATAGTTTTTGTGCACATTTATTTATATAATGTTGTATCCCCCTAAGAGAATATAAACTCTTTGAAGGCAGGGGTTCTTGCTTTTATATTCATACCTCTAGGACCTATCACAGTGTCTGGAACTTAGTATAAATAATAAATGTTTTAAATTGATTAATAGTATAAACATGTGGGAGGACAAGCTGTTAAATAAATATGGAGATTAGATGATCAATCAATAAACATTTATGACATATCTACTTGGTACCAGGCACCATGCTAAGCACTGGGGATACCTTCAAGGAGCTTGCAATCTAAGGTAAGTACATGGACGTCATACACTAATACCATAGATGTAGAGCTGGAGGAAACCTTGCAGAACATCTAGTCCAGTCTGTCATTTTACAAAGGAAACTGAAGCTGAGAGAGAGAAATCTATAGCTCAAGGTCATACATTTAACAAGAAGAACAGCTGGGGTTTGAATCCAGTCCTCCTGACTCCATATTTGGTGCTCTTTCTGGCTTATTTGAAAGAAGGTTTGAAAGTCAGACTAAGATGACCAGATGGAGAAGATTTCAGGAGAATATGATGAGAATCATCAAAAGAAACACAATGCGGCACAGAAGGAATGGGAAAGGTCAGCTTCTGGACCACTGTATTAAAAAGATCAACATTTCTCAGCACAATTTTTGACATCATATCTCCTTCATTCAACACTGAATGGATAGTCATGTCACTTTCCTCCACCATTCTTTAAGTAACTTTTTTTTTAGGGGCATAGCTGGCAACTACCATAGAATGACAAACCTGAGAGAGAAATGCTTAATGAGATTTCACTTGAACAAAGAATTTTATTGCTACTCGAAAATCGTAATATTCTACATTGACAATTTATGAATTAGAAATTATGTAAAAGCAACCTCTGAATGGAAAGAAATAATTCAGGTAAAAATACATTTTTTAAATTAAAATTTCACACATAGTACTTAAGGCTCCCCTTGAAAAGTGAAGTCAACTTACAAGACTCATGGGGTGAAAGCATAATATATCACTTTATTTGTTCTTTCATTCCAATATATGTCTGCTTGACATCGACTGGATCTATATAAATAGGACAGCATCTGTATTTAACAGATTTATGTTCATCAACAGGAATTGAACCACCCCATTTGGTCATACCCTCTCTGTTCAACAAATTTAGCTTGCTTTGTACTTTTTTCAGTGCAATGACATCTTGGATATGAAATATAGTCAGTTTCTCAGGTATATGTAGTTTTTTTTCCTGATCTCTTAAAAGTCAAAACAAAAACAGAGGATATAAAAGAAGAAAGAAAAACAGGAGTGTCTGCATTAGATTTTCCTTGAGCAGCAAAAAATTATTCTTGGTGCATTATGTAGATATTGTTGTCTTTTCTTTTAGTTTTCCAATACACACACGTGTGTAAACACACACACACACACACACACACACACACACACTGCAACTAGCAATGAATGCCAGCTTCAAGCTGGCTATACTGGATGGTAGAAGTCAGCTAGACTGGGCTAGAATTTTCATTTTTTTTTCTCCCATGATATTGGTAAATCAATCAACAAGAATTTTGTAAGCCCCTATTACATTTCAGAGACTTTGCTAAGTGTTGGGAATACAAAAGAAAAATGAAAAAGTGATATTATGTATATATACATATGTACAAACATATATATGTATATATATATATATATGTACATGCAGACTGTATACAAAATAAATACAAGGTATTCTGGTGAGTCATGGTACTAGGAACTTGTATTTCATGCAACATAATAAATTTAATACTCCAGAATTGAAAATTGGCTTGAACTCTCAGTAAAAGAAAAGAAAATTACCCGTACTACTAAATTCCATTTAGGTTCATGTTGCTTTCTTTTTTTTTCTTTTTTTTAAGCAAAGTTGAATGTTTAGAAACTATTTTACCCCGTTTTCTTTTTCAAATCATAAAAGAAAAATGTGAAACATCTTAAAGAAACTATCATGACTTATGCCAAGAGTGATCAATGAACTTTTAAAAGGAAAAAATGAAAAGCAAATAAAGTTTGTTGCCAGAAAAATCATAGAGCCTTTTTGATAAATCATGACATTTTAAGTCAGGATGAATAAACATGTGTGAACAAGGCAATGAAATGGGGTGAGCTGTGGTTATTAGGGACTACATGGGAATAGATGGTAATGTGTCACTTCTTCAATGTGCAACTCAGGCAAACAATATTTGCACTGTTTTTCTTCACTTGATTTTTTTGGTCTGTGATGGATATATAATAATTATATTCTACAAGGATGCTAGTGGTGACGGAAGTGCTGCTGCTAATGTAGAGGCTGTAAAGCTATCAGAAGAGCTTTAAGCAAATGTTATCTGTTTTACTGAAGAAATCAATTACCCACAGATTGCTTAAGCCAGTGACAGGCATAGTAAGGAATAAAATGTGTTAAGTAGAAGAGTTACAGCCATCAACATGTAAGGAATAACATGATCTATGAATACAATCATTTGTGCAATTTACTTTCAAAACTAAAACAAGTTCTGTGCTGGAAATAAACAAGCAACTTGGAAAAAGGAAAAGGAAACATAATTTCTCATTCAAAGAAGGGTAATACTGTATGAATTCCATCCAGTAATAATGCTATTATGAGCACAGAATAATATTTACAGAGATAAAGTATGTGAACTACTTAACATAGTTATTTCAAAGAAAATGACAGGCAGCCTAGTATAATATAGAAAGATCTGGTCTTGAAGCCAGGAAGACCTGTGTTCGAGTCCTGCCCCCAACATAGACTGTCTTTCTGGTCATGGGAAAAATCACTTAAACTTTCAATGCTCCTGGCAACTCTCTCCCTATAAAATGATAAAGTGCTGTGGTGAGGAAAATCACAGGTCTGGACCAAAAATGAAACTTTCAAAGTAGCTATCTATGTCTCTTCTTTTTCCTCATAATTTAAAATGTTGTCATTTTCGTGAGATGCCTGTGATAAGAATAATTTTCCAGAAAATCACCTTTCTATTCATAATATTTCAACAAATCAACAGAAAATCACGACACTAATTTCAAGCTAGAAAAAAAAATACTCGGAACTTTAAATTTCTCATAGTTAGTTTTAATAAATGACTCATGAAACCACATTTTTTAAAGCAGGAAAAATGCTAACATCCTATTTGCCCCAGCTTGATGAAAAACATGATTCTCAGAGGAACTAAACTCCCTTACGGAGGATATCAATGTTCCAAATGATTGTCAAGGCTATTAATTACTCTGGTGGAGTCAGCATACAGCTCGTTAAACCATGTCAAAACTTTCAGTCCTTCTACACTGCATTAGTCCCTCTAGGAGTTCATGCATTGTATAATTTAATTCTTTAAGAGACATTAATTCACATTCTATATTACACCAAGAAAAGAATTTTTTCTTTCTGTGTTATAAAATGATAATATATTTATCAGTTCTACCTCTATGTAGATAGCATACCGTGTTATTTTCATGTTCATGTGTAACATGGGGTTCTTGGCAGAGATGATAGAAAGGGACTTGGAGAATTTCTTTTAAAAAACCCTTTCTCATTTGCTGTTTTAAGGCAATTGATATGAAAATGACAGCTGTCACTCACCCTCTAATACTCTGACCCTGGGTGTATTTATCTGTAAAATGTGTTAGCATCAATGCATATGAATCAATGTTTTTAAGGAGGGCCTTGTAAGAAGTTAATAAATCTTAGCCCATCGTTAGAGGCAAACATTTAATTCTAGCTACCAGGGAGGCTGAAGCTGGTGGATCTCTTGAGCTCAGGAGTTCTGAGCTACTCTAGGGTAAGTTGATTTGGAGTCAGAACTATATCAGTCATCAGCATAGTGAGCCCCCAGGATTTTGGGGCTAAAGAGGAACAAATGGGCCCAGGTTTGAAATAGGGCAAATCAAAATTTTCCTCATAATAAGTAATGTGATCAAACTATGAATAGCCCCAGCATTTCCAGACTTGGACAGAACAATAAACCTACATTTTAATATTTAGGGCAACTTTGCCATAAAGGGGAAAGACAAATATGAAATAATAATAATAATAAATAGCATTTATATAGCACATTAAGGTTTGCACAGTATTTTATATATGCTATCTCATTTGGTCTTCACAATAACTGTTTAAGTTAGGTCACAAAAGGTGTTGTCCCCATTTTGCAGAAGAAGAAATCAAGGCTGAGTGACGTTAAGTGACATAACCAAGTATACATAGATAACAAGTATCTGTAGAAGGATTTTAATTCAGGTTAACAAAACATAAGCTGTATAATTTATTTTCTGCTGCAACATAGACGAATTTTATAGAATGGCAATATTCTGATTTTCTTCCCTCACACTGCAACTTGAGGTGAGATGATGTATCTCTAAAATATGAACATGAAGCTGAAATATTAAATTCATATTTCCTACTATAGGATATGTTAAAATGTCACACCATATTGGTGAGAATGACCCATAAGTGTAGAGATTCCCCCTCTCCCCCTTCTGCTCCTCTAGGAACATTTAGTGTGGCATGCAGTGAACCAAATCATGAATGTGAGTCAAGCTGTCTCTGTAGCTTCTTGGCAAAAGAAAGGATAAACTATAAAAACTCCCCTCCTACAGCTCTTAGCTCTTGCTTCCCACACTTTAACATCTTCTGTCACCCCTGGCGCTGTTACTGACCCATGCTAAGCTAAACTAAAGGATGATAAGTTTGCTGCCTTTGCCCTTGTCCTAAGGGGCTGCACATTATCCTATCAAGTATCAGTAGCCATTTCTGTGGGATATTTGTCACCCTACGAAGGCCTTTAGAACAAATGAAATGGGCAGTGAATTACAAAAATGTCATTCTCCAAAGGAAATGGATGAAGGCTTTTGTTCTCCAGTAATAAATAGATGTCATCGGCTTATAACACTATTTTTATATTAAATTTGACAGGCTTACTATTTCCAGTTCATTAAAGGAACAGCTTGAAAACTATTTCTTTTTATACTTTTAAAAATAATGTCTCCTTCCCTCACCCCCCACAGTAATAAATATAAACAATATCTGGCAATATAACATGGGAAGTCACTGATCATGATTCATTTCAAGGTTCTTGTGTTGGTGATTAGGTAGAAAATGAATTGTGTGCATGAAGGTGGGAGGGATTGTTTTCAGTGTTATAAATGGATTATGTAATGAGTACACACAACTGGTAAAAAAAAAATCAGATTTATTCTCCTTCCTCCGTTTTTTTATAAATCACAAATATATTACTCTCCCCACTTTTTTTTAAACCAATGTTCTTACACATTATAGTTTTACAGGACAGTGTGATAAATACATCATGGACAAAGGTCAAGCAAAGGAATCATAACTCACTTCCTTAAATGAATGCTTCAAAGTAAATCCTCTGTGTTTAATAGCAGTAAACAGGGGTCAAGACGACAGTATCCCAGGCTAGAGAATAAAACTTGTGGGTTAATACTCTCTAAGAATTACAACTCTGCCTCTGAGCATTGCAAACCTTGTTAAAACATGGTGCCTCAAAGAAGTCCTATTTGTTTCCTGCAAACCCAAATCTTGGCAAAGAAATAACAGACATGTGAAATAATAGACATCACGAAAGTTGTAGAACACATTTATTGAAAAGATTGTTTAACATAGTAGATTGGGATGCTATAATACAGTACTCTTCCTTATTATTATTATTATTAAAACATGTAGAAACATGTTTTATTTCATGTTTATTCTCTTTCAGTACTCATTTCATGAATGATTTATAAACTAAGCTAGAGCAAAAGTGATTCCTTAGAACTTTCCAGAGAAATTTAATAAGATAGATGAGCATATTGGTGAGAAATACTTGAGTTCATTGTGAAAATAAATTAGTAGAAAAAACTATCAGTGCTTTCTTTCATTTTCTTCAGCAAGAGATACCTGGTTGGATTTTAAAGTTATCTTTTTATATACCCCAAGTCTATCTGTCTACATATGTCCACTGAATTAACAGAAGAGATCTGTAGAAAAGATGGAAAGAGTATTATGAATAAACATTATACTATTCTTTTGTTTCTAAATAGGGAAAAGACATAATCTCTGAATAGGAAAAAATGAAAAATAAAAGGAATTACCTTTTTTGTCCATTTAAGTTACAGTGCTCTTTTGGACTAGGCTTACTATTTGACTTTGAGAACTAAGTATACAATATAAGCTAAACACTGACATGATTAAAATAAAACTTACAGGAGTCATGAGATAATATTCTCCTTAAATTCATCACCCATGATACCATTTCTTAAGTAAGTCTGGTCAGGGGATAGACAATGCATGACAGTTTTAAAGAAAATATCCATAAAGGGTGTTAATGGTCTAGAAAATCGAAATAAAATAGGAATAACAATCCAAAAAGAATTGTCATTTATATAATGACTCATTACCTGGAAGATATTGACCAATATTTGGTCATCACTAAGAATATTATAGCAAAATCTGCAAACGGAGAAAAGGAGCCAGGATGGCTGAATAGAGGCTGGGAATAACCTGGACTCTCCCAGTATTCTCCTCTAAAGAAAATTAAATTAAATTAATCCCTCCAATCAACTACTGGAATAGCAGAGCCAACAAAAAGTCAGGGTGAAACAATTTTCTAGCCCAAGACAACTTAGAAGTTTGGCAGGGAAGGTTTGTAACACTGGGCTGGTGCCTAGGCCCAGAACACAATGCAGGCCAGATTGTCAACACCAGCAGCAGGCTTTGGAGGTGACTGCTTCAGAAGTAGCAATAACTTTAGGAACTCTCAGACCACAGACAGTAATGACATTGGATAACTAATCAGAAAGAGATGGCAGATGTCCCTTTGCTGGTGCTGGATTCAGGACCCTTTTATATTGTCACTCAGTTCTAGGTTGCAATTCTAGAATGAAAAGAAACATTAGTGCTTATAACTACAGGAGATCAAGAGACCTGGTAAAATTTCCAGCACCAAAAGGAGTGCTATCACTTGTGGTTTCAGGGGAATAAGGTCACTTCCTGGATAAAGACCTAAGCATAGGCTAGGAGAGCAGTGATTTCACTTCTCCTTAGATCATATCACTTTGGAAGCACTGAAAAATTACAGACCTCCCCAACTAGCTCTAAAGACAGGAGTACATAGAATAAGAAGCTTGGTACACTGTCCTGTTCACACAAAGGGCAGAGGTCAACTTTAACTTAAAGTTAAAAGTCAAGAAATAGGCTGGAAAACAAGTGAACAACAACAACAATGAGAACAAAAAGAACCAGACTATAAAAAGTTGATATCAAGACACAAACTCAGAAGAAGACAATGCTGTCAAAACAGTTACAAACAGAGCCTCAAAGTAAAAGCAAAATGTGATTTGACACAAGCCCCAAAAGAATTCCTGGAAGAGATAAAAATGGTTTTGAAAGATCAAATAAGAGATAGAGGATAAAATTGAGAAAAGAAATAATAGAGACACAAAAAAATACAGAAAAGAGAGTCAACAGCTTGGTAAAGAAAAAAACAATAACAACACAAAAATATTAAATAGAATAACAGCTTAAAAAACAGAAAAGAAGCACAAAAATCCACTGAAGAGAACTCCTTGAAAAGTAGAATAGGCTAAATGGAATAGGAGGTACAAATTTTCACTGAATGAAATTATTCCTTAGAAATTGGAATTGGGCTATTGGAAGCTAATGACTCCATGAGACAGCAGGAAAAAATAAAACAAAGTCAAATGAATAAAAATTGAAAATAATTTGAAATATATTATTGGAAAAACAACTGCCATGGAAAATAGATGAAGGGGTGATAATTTCAGGATTAATGGACAATCTGAAGGCATGATAAAAAATAGGCTGGACATCATATTTAAAGAAATGATCAAAGAAAACTGCCTTGATACTTTGGAACCAGAGTGTAAAATCAAAATTGAAAGAATCCTCCAATCACCTCCTAAAAGACAACCCAAAATGAAAACTCCAGGTAATGTGATAGTCAAATTACAGAGCTCCTAAATTAAGGAGAAGATATTACTAGCAACCAGAAAGAAACAATTCAAATATCATAGAGCCACAGTAGGTATTACACCAGATTTAGAAGCTTCCATATCAAAGGATTATAAGCTTGAAATATGACATCATGGAAGGCAAAGAAGGTAGAATTACAACAAAGAATAACCTCCTCAGCAAAATTGAATAAAATCCTTCAAGGGAAAATGGATATTTAATGAAATAGAGAACTTCCAAATATTCCTGATGAAAAGACCAGAGGTAAATAGAAATATTACTTTCAAATACAAAACTCAAGAGAAGCATAAAAAGGTAAACATGAAAGAGAAATTATAAGGAATTCAATAAAAGTTTGTTTACTTTTCAGTATGGGAATATGAAAAATCTTGACTCCTAATAACTTTATCATTATTTAGATAGTTAAAAGGTTAAAAGTACATGAATTTGAGTTGACTAGGATGGGATGATTTTAAAAATAAAATTAAGGGGTGAAAGAGAAACATACATTGGGAGAAAAGGAAAGGGAAAGGAATAGGGGGGAGATTTTCTCACACAAAAGAGGCACAAAAAGATCTTTTACAGTGGAAGGGAAATTAAGGAATGGCAGATACCCCTGAACCTTACTCTCATCAGAATCAGTTGAAAGAGAGAATAATATTTATCCTCATTTGGGTATATAAATCTAAATTAACCTATAGGGAAGTATGAGTGGAAGAATGTAAGAGAAATTGGGATGAGGAAAGTTGCTAGAAAGGAGGGCAGATTAAGGGAAGCAATGATCAGAAGCAAAATAGCCGTATGAGGAGGAACAGGGTAAAAAGAGAGAGATAGAAGGATAAATTGGGGAAAATAGGATGGAGGGAAATTCACAGTAATTATAATACAAATGTGAATTAGATAAACTTATCCATAAAATCAAAGCAAATAGGAGAATGGATTAAAAGCCACAATCCAACAGTATGTCATTTACAAAAAACACACTTGAAGCAAAAAGACATACAGAGTTAAAAATAAAGGACTGAAAGAGAAAGGATGTAACTGAGGTTAAAAAATGGTAACAATCATGATCTCAAAAAAAGCAAAAGCAAAAATGAACCTAAATAAAAATGATAATCAAGGAAATGACATTTTGTTAAAAGGTAGAATAGACAATAAATATTAAAAATAATTATATATGCATCAAATGGCACAGCATCCTTAAAGGAAAAGGAAAAATGAGTTATAGGAAGAAATAAAAAGTAAAACTCTTAGTGGGGGAACCTCAAATTTCCCCTCTCAGAACTAGAAAAATCTAGCCATGAAAGAAAAAAAAAGGAAGACATAAAGGAAATAAATAGAATTTTAGAAAAATTGGATATTATAGACTAGTGGAAGAAACTGGCACCTTCACAAAAACTGACCTTTCATTAGGGCATTAAAAATCTCACACCCAAATGCAGAAAAATACAAAATTTAAAGGCATCCTTTTCAAATTATAGTGCAATAAAATCGCATGCAATAAAGTGCCATGGAAACAGAGATTAAAAATTAATTAGAAACTACATAATCTAATTCTAAAGAATGAAGAGGGTAAAGAGCAAATTATAGAAAAATTAATTATTTCATTCAAGAGGATGACAACAATGAGACAACATACAAAAAATTTATGGGATGCAGCCAAAGCAGTACTAAACACTTATATAAATGAAATAGAGAAAGAGCAGATAAATTAATTATGCTTGCAATGAAAAAAAAAACTAGAAAAAGAACAAATTAAAAATTCTCACTGCAAAAGCAAAATAAACATCCTGAAAATCAAAGGAGAAATTGATAAAATTGAAAGAAAACCAGTGAATTAATAAATGAGAGTAGGAGCTGGTTTTGTGAAGAAAAAATAAAGATAAACCATAGGTTAATTTAATTAAGAAAGAAAGAATAAAGGCAAATTATCAGTATGCAAAAAATGAAAAAAGTAAATTCACCAACAATAAAGATGAAATTGAAACTATTAGTAGGAACTATTTTGCTCAATAATATGCCACTAAATTTAACAATCTAAGTTAAATTGATATTTTAAAAAATATAAATTGCCCAGATGAACAGAAGAGGAAATAGAATATTTAATAGCCCAATCTTAGAAAAAGAAATTAAACAAGCTACCAAAGAACTCCCTAAAAAAGAGAATCCACAGAACCAAATGGATTCACACATGAATTCTACCAAGTAATTAAATAAAAATTAATTCTAATATTATAAAAAACTATTTGGAAAAATAGGAAAAGAAAGAGTCCTCCCAAATTCCTTTCATGAAAAAAAGTATGGTGCTGAAATTTAAACTAGGAAGAGGAGAAAAAGAAAAAAAAAACTATAGAGCAATTTCCCAATGAATAGTGATATACATATTTTATTAAGGAAAAGATACTAGCAATAAGGTTATAGCAATATATCATAAAGTTCATATGACCAGGTGGGATTTATGCCAGTAATGCAAGGCTGGTTCAACATCAGGAAAACTAGCAACAAAATTGACAATAACAAAACCAATAGAAATCAATAGATGCAGAAAAAAAAAAAAGCTTTGACAAAATGCAACATCCATTCCTACCAAAAATACTAGGAAGCATAGGGAGAAATGGAACTTATCTTAAAATAAATAGCAATATTTATCTAAAACAATCAGCAAGCATTATCTATAATGGGAATAAGCAAGAAACTTCTCAATAAAATCAGGGATGAAGCAAGGATACCTGTTATCACCACTATTATTCAATATTGTAGTAGAAATGCTATCTATAACAAGAAGAAAAAAACTGATGAAATTAGAATTAGTAATGAGGAAACAAAACTCACTCTTTCAAACAATATGATGTATACTTAGAGAATACTAAAGAATCAGTTAAAAAGAACTAGTTAAAACAAAAACTTTAGTAAAGTTGCAAGATATAAAAAAATTCATATAAATCATGAGTATTATATTTGTTACCACAAAGTCCAGGAGGAAGTGATAGAAAGAGATATTCCATTTTAAATAATTGTAGACAATATAAAATATTTTCCAAGACAAACCCAGGAACTACATGAATAAGATTATAAAACATATTTTATATAAACAAAGTCAGATCTAAACAATTGAAAAAATATTGACTCCTCATGGGCTAGTTGAACCAACATAATAAAAATGACAATTATACCTAAACCAATTTAGTTATTCAATGCCATACCAATCAAACTACCAAAAATTATTTTATTGAAGTAAATAAGATAACAAAAATTACCTGGAAGAACAATAGGTCAAGAATATCAAGAGAATACACATACATATATACATACATACATGTATGTATGCATACACACGTACATATATACGTGTGTGTGTGTTTGTGTGTGGTCTAGCAGTAACAGATTTCAAGGTATATTACAAAATAGTAGTCATCAAAATAACATGATACTGACTAAGAAATAGAGCGTGGAATGGATTACACATACAATATGCCCATAGTATTGTGCTGTCTTCTTTGATAAACCCAAAGAACCATGCTTCTGGGACAAGTACACATTTTTGATAAAAACTTCTGGGAAAACTGGAATACTATTTGGCAGAAACTAGGCATATACAAACAGCTCACACTGTTTACCAGGATAAGGTCAAAATGGGTACATGATTTAGGTATAAATGGTCACATAATAAGAAAATTAAAGGAGCATGGAACTGTCAGATCTATGGATAAGGGAAGAATTTATGAGCAAACAAGATATAAAGAATATTATGGCAAGTAAAATGGAGAATTTTGATTACTTTAAAATAAAAAGGTTTTGGACAAATAAAACCAATGTAGCTGACATTAGAAGGAAAGCAGGAAACTGGAAAAAAAATTTTACAGCAAGCTTAAGGTATCATTTCTCAAAAATAGAGAAAAGCAAGTAAAATTTATAGGAATATGAGTCATCCCTCAATTGATAAGTAGTCAAAAGCTATGAACAGGCAGTTTTCAGATGAAGAAATCAAAGCTATCTAGTCATGTAAAAAATACTCTATCACTATTGTTTAGAGAAATGCAAATTATAACAACTCTGAGGTACTACCTCATACCTATCAGATTGGCTAATGTGACAGAAAAGGAGAATTACAAATACTGGTGATGATATGAAAAAAAGGGGAGGAGCCAAGATGACAGAGTAAAATCAGGGATTTGCTTGAGCTCACTCTCAAACACCTCCAAATACCTGTAAAAATGACTCTAAAGAAATTTTAGAACTGCAGAACCCACAAAACAACAGAGAGAAACACATCTCCAGTGCACAACAGCCCAGAAGGCCAACAGGAAGGGTATATTGCACCAGGCATGGGGACTGGGAGCAGATTTGGCCACAGCAGGCTGCAGGAGACGGAATTGTTGGCAGCCATGGCAATTTCCAGACTTCTCAATCCCCAAAAGCCGAGAACAGCATGAAAGATCAGTGTGGGAACTCTGTGGGACCTGGGTGAAAGAGGATAATATGGTCTGGCCCCAGCCCTGGGACAGCTGAGGTGGTGGTGATGGCAGCAGCAGCAGCAGCAGCAGCAACTGCTTCTGGAGCTCTGGGCCCACAGACAGTGGGGGATCCATTAGCTGATACAAAACCCCAGAGTTTGGAACTGTACTCCCACCCCCCCCCCACCACCCTACCCTCACCCCCACCCCCACTGGAAGCATAGTCCTGCCTTGACAGGAAATTAGAAAGTCAAGTATTTGGCTGGAAAGATAAGCAACAAGCATGAAAAAAAGCAAATTATAGAATCTTATTTTGGTGCAAAGAACATCAAAACATACAACCAGAAGAAGGCAACAAAGTCAAAGATCCTACATCAAAGAACTCCAAGAAAAATATGAACTGGTCACATGGAAGAGCTCAAAAAAGGATTTTGAAAATCAAGAAAGAGAAGTAGAGGAAAAATTGGGAAGAGAAATGACAGATATGCAAGAAAATCATGAAAAACAAGTCAACAGCTTGCTAAAGGAGACCCCCAAAATACTGAATGAAATAATACCTTAAAAATAGACTAACCCAAATGGCAAAAGAGGTCCAAAAAAGACAATGAGGAAAAGAACTTTACAATTGGCTAAATGGAAAAGGAGGTTCCAAAAGCTCACTGAAGAAAATTAGAATGGAGCAAACACAAGCTAATGACTTTATGAGAAATCAAGAAATGATAAGACAGAATCAAAAGAATGAAAAAAATAGAAGACAATGTGAAATATCTCTTTGAAAAACCACTGACCTGGAAAATAGATCCAGGAGAGATAATTCAAAAGTTATTGGACTACCTGAAAGTCATGATCAAAGAGAGAGTGTAGACATCATCTTTGAAGAAATTATCAAGGAAAACTGCTCTGATATTCTAGAACCAGAGCAGAAGATAGAATTTGTAAGAATCCACCAATCCCCTCTAGAAAGATATCCCAAAAGGAAAACTCCTAGGAATATTATAGCCAAATTCCAGAGTTCCCAGGTCAAGGGGGAAATATTGTAAGCAGTCAGAAAAAAAGAATTTGAGTATTATGGAAATACAGTCAGGATAACACAAGACCTAGCAGCTTCTATACTAAGGAATCAAAGGGCTTGGAATATGATATTCTGGAGGTCAGAGGAGCTAGGATGAAAACCAAGAATCACCTACTCGGCAAAACTGAGTATAGTCCTTCAGGGGCAAAAATGGACATTCAATGAAATAGATGACTTTTAGGCATCCTTGATGAAAAGACCAGAGCTGAATAGAAAATTTGACTTTCAAATAAAAGACTCAAGAGAAGCATGAAAAGATAAACAGGAAAGAGAAATCATAAGGGACTTGTTAAAGTTGAACTATTTACATCCCTACATGGAAAGATGATATTTGTAACTTATGAGACATTTCTCAGTATTAAGGTAGTTGGAGGAAACAGATAAATAGGTAGATAGACAGATAGATGGCACAGGGTGATTTGAATATGAAGGGATGATATCTAAAAAATGAAAATTAAGGGTTGAGAGAGGAATATATTGGGAGAAGGAGAAAGGGAGAGATAGAATGGAGTAAAGTATCTCATAAAAGAGGCAAGAAAAAGGTTTCCCAATGGAAGGGAATGGGTGAGGGAGGTGAGAGGAAATGAGTGAACCTTACTCTCATCAGATTTGGTTTAAGGAGGGAATAATATACACACTCAACTGGGTATCTTACCCTATAGGAAAGTAATGGAGGAAGGAGATAAGGGGGGTGATGATAGAAGGGAGGGCAGATTAGGTAGTCAGAAGCAAACACTTTTGAAAAGGTACAGGGTTAAGGGAGAAAATAGAACAAGTGGCAGGGTGGGATAGGATGGAAAGAAATATAGTTAGTCTTTCACAACATGACTATTAGGGAAGTGTTTAACTACACATGTATCACCTATATTTAACTGTTTGCCTTCTCAATGAGGGTAGGTAGGGAAGGAAGAAGGGAGAGAATTTGTAATTCAGTTTCAAAAACAAATGTAAAACCTGCTTTTACATGCAACTGGGAAATAAGATACATATGCAATGAGGTATAGAAATCTATCTTGGCCTAAAAGAAAATAAGATAAAAAAGGGATAAGAAGGGAGGTGTGATAGAAAGGAGGATAGACCGGGGGAAAGGGTAATCCGAATGCACACCACTTTGGGGTGAGGGGCAGTGGACAGATGGGGAGTAAATGTGGAACTCAAAATCTTGAGGAAATGAATGTTGAAAACTAAAAATAAATACATTAATTTAAGAATCCCCCCCAAAATTGGGACATTAATGCACCATTGATGGAGTTGTGAACTGATACAAGTATTTTGGAGAGCAATTTGGACCTATGCTCAAAGAGCTATAAAACTAATGCTGCTATTAGGTCTGTATCCCAAAGAAAGCAAAGAAAAATGAAAGGGACCTACATATACAGAACTATTTATAGCAGTTTTTTTTTATGGTGGCACAAAGTTTGAAATTGAGGGGTTGTCTGTCAATTGGGGAATGGCTGAATAAGTTGCAATATTTGATTGTGATAGAATATAATTATGCCCTAAAAATGATGAGCAAGATACTTTCAGAATATTCTGGTAAGACTTATATGACCTGATGCAAAGTGAAGTGAATAGAACCAGGAGAACACGTAAACAGTAACAGCAATATCATATGATCAACTGTGAATGACTTAGCTGTTCTAAGCAAGAATGATCCAAGACAATTTCAAAGGACTTATGATGAAAAATGCTATCAATCCTTCATATACACTCCCACCAAAAATAGACATAATAGTCTCTGACCTCAAGGAGCTTACATTTTAATGGAAGAGACACTATATAGTACATATAGAGGTATATACAAGATATGTACAAAGTATATACACCATAACATTAGAGGAAAAGGCAGCAGTAGCTGAGAGGCACTAGAAGAGGTCACCTGAAGAATATGATATTTGAGTTAAATCTTTTTTTGGAGGGGAAAAAACACAGCAATTGAGGTTAAATGACTTGCTGAAGGTCAAAAAGTTAGTAAGTGTTAAGTGTCTGAGACCACATTTGAACTCAGGTCCTCCTGACTCCAGAGCCAGTGCTTTATTCACTGTGCCACCTAGCTATACCTTGTTTGAGCTAAATCTTAAATAAAGCTGTGAATTCTAAAAAACAGAAGAAAAGAGAAGGATTTTTGAAGACATAAAGGATGCTGCAAAGGCACAGAGTTGGGAAAAGGAGCATCCTATGTAAAAAAAAAATTGCAAATAGGTCAGGATGTTTCACAAGCAGAATCATCTGAAGACACATGGCAGCTAATAAGATCACCAAAAGAGAGAATATAGAGACAAAATAGAAGAGAGTCCAGGACAGAAATTTGGGGGAATGTACAAAATGAACAGATGCAGCATGGATAAAGATACAAAAATGGAGACTGAGGAGACAGAGTTGAACCAATAGAGAGCATTGTCATAAAAAACCAGAGAGGAGGGCATCCAGAAGAAAGATTCAATCCTGTCCAACACTACAGAAAAGTTAAGAAGAATGAAGATCAAGAAAAAAAAGGTCATTAGAATTGGCAATTAAGAGATCAGTGGTGAGTTTAGAGAGGGTAATATTAGTTAAATGTTGAAGTCAGAAGTCAGATTGCAGAGGATTTAGAAGAGCAGAGAAATGCAGGAATTGGCTTTTTTTTTTCTTTGCTGGGGGAGCTACAATATACTTGATTCAATGCCTTTTGTGATCACATTGATACAATGGGAAAAAAAAAAAAACTATACTTGGAGTAAGAGACCTAGCTTCAAATCCCACCTTCTATCACGTACAAACTATGTGACATCAGAGAAGTAAGTCACTTAACATCTCTAGGCCTCAGTTTTTGTAATATGAAAGGGCTAGACTAAATGGTCTCTAAACTCTGTACTCTAAATTTTCAGTCCTCTGATTGATTCCCCACCACCAGCATTCACGCGCGCACACACACACACACACACACACACACACACACACACACACACACAAACACACACACGTGTCCTTTGCTTACATCATTGCTATAACCAGAAATGCCCTTCTCTAACTTCCCTATCTGCTAAAATCCTAATTATCTTTAAGATATAACTCAACTACCACCTTAACAATAACCAGAATAACCAGCTAATTATATGGTACTTTAAAGTTTTTTTCAAAGTTCCTTTACACATATCAACCTTATGAAGTAGGTGGCATTGTAATAGTTCAGGAAGCTAAAGCTGAGAGAATGTAAATTACTGGTCACTAGACCACTAAGCATGGGAGAAAGGATTTGAAATCAGGTCTTTCCAAGTCAAAGTCCAGAATTTAATCCATTATGGCCCAAATTCAAATAAGTTTTCAGGAATCATTCAATTCAGAAGTACTATTTCCTTCTTATTTACCATTTTCACTTTTTACTTTTGTTATTGGACTTATCACATTCTGCCTTCTTTTATACCTATAAGGGATGAGACAAAGCCCCTTCTGAACTTTAATTATCCTTGTCTGCATATGAAACATCCAGGAGTATGGTGGAGTTCTCAGCAAAAATCTAAAAGGAATTCTGAAGGTCTGGAATAAGAAGTGGAGACCAAAGAAAAGCTACGTAGAGGGCACTATACTGGGGAGGGGAGGAGGAGAGTGCCCTTAAAGCTGTGGGGGGGGGGGGTTTCTTGGGGGGAAGGATTGCTCATCCCTTTGTAGAGTATTCTGATAGGTATATGAAAGGCCTAAGCACTCTAGGTCAGGAGAAAACAAGAGAGGTGAAGCAAGGATTGTGCTGATGAGGAATCTTGATCATGAAGTCAATTATGCATATTTTTGGCAACATCACTTAAGACATTCCTTATTCTCTGGTATCCTTGATTGAGAAGTTGTTAGACATTTTTTTTTCCAAAAGTAGATTTTAAGATCCTTATGGGAAGAAATTTTATCTAATTTACTTTTGCATCCCTCATAGTATCTAGTTCACTGCATTGCACATAGAAAATACCCAATAAATATTTCCACAACGAATGAATGGATGACTTTGAATGACTTCTTAAGTCTCATTATTTTTATGATTCTTAAATCAAAGTACTGAAATTTTAATAAAGCTCCACAAAGATTATCTGTACAATATGTGAAATTTAATATACTAAGCATTAATGAATAATATATTCTGTTCTCATAAGCATACAATTATGTTGTACTTATAATTCAAAAAGGTGACACACCTTTCTGAAAGCTAAGTTTCATGTTTAAATTGAGTATTCCTAACAGTTATGTTCCAATAAAACATTTGTTATAAAGGAACTAACATGAATATGAAAACATTTTAATATCACATACATTCAGATAATTTTGCCAGACCTTTTTTCTTAAGCTGATCTATTTTCCCAAAGATTAAGATTCAAATGGAAGATTGCCAAAAACTTTAGAGCAATTCCATAGGGCTACACCTACATAGGTAGAATTTCCCCAGTGAAATACTCTTTTTTTTTTAAATCACCATTAAAATGGATACCATTAGCTATAACATAATGAAAGAATTCAAAATCAAAAGATTAGTTTCATTGGCAAAGGTCTGAAAATAAAATGATTTATTGAGAATTTTCAAATGAAAGCTACTTAAATACATCTCACTCATTTTTTAGGAAATGTTTTGCTCCCCAAGACTATTACTTCCTATGAACTCTCATATTTAGCTTAGAATAGCTTAGAATCTTTGTTCTAAAAGTAGCCAAATAGCAATGTATTTAAGAGTGTTTGAAGATGGCAGCATAGAAGCAGAAAACCCTGTGAGCCCCCCCCCCCATAACCACCTCCAATACCCATAAAATATGACTCTAAACAAATTTTAGAGCTACAGAACTCACAAAATGACAGAGAGAAACAAATCTCCCACTGAAGGTAGCCCGGCAGGTGGACAGGAAAGATCCATCTCATTACACTGAGAGCCAAGCCCAGCCCCACATGAGACCACAGTTTTAGCTCCAGGGCGGCCCCAACCAGCAGTGGCTGGAACACTCAGGAGAGTGGATCAAAAGCAGCTGTGGTAGTTTCCAGAAATATCAACCTATAAATGCCAAAGACAAAGTAATAGGCCAGTGGAACTCTGTTGGATCTGGGGGGACAGAGGCACAGTCTAACCTCTGGCCCAGGAGCAAGAAGTGGCAGAGGTGCCCCGGCCATGCAGCTATCTCCAAGTGGCTACTTCAGAGCCCCTGCCTGCAGATAATATGGGGGACAAGGGACCATTCTGAGGGGTAATCACTTTTGCTTTAACCTGCCTGGATCTGGATTGCAGTCTTGGGTGCTGTTGCTGAAGTGTGTGACCAGTAAGCCAGAGCTGGTGGGGGCTGTAGAGACAGGCACCCTCCTTATAGCTCCAGCAGCTGCGAAAACCCCAGCAATTTGGGACAAAGCTGTTCCTTCTGGAAGAAGAGTTTTACTGTGGCCAAGAGTTCAAAAGTCAAGTAATTGACTGGCAACATGAGTAAAGATGATCAAAGCATGAACAGGTGGAAGACAACACAGTCAGAACTCCTGTACCAAAAGCTTCCAAGAAAAATATGAACTGCTTACAAACCATGGAGGAGCTCAAGAAGGATTTTGAAAATCAAGTAAGAGAAGTAGAGGAAAAATTGGGAAGAGAAATGAGAATGAAGTAAAAAAATCATGATAAGAGAGTCAACAACCTGACTGAAGAAAATAACGCCTTAAAAAATAGA
>CM053586.1:120086587-120100966 GCA_028646515.1 Pseudochirops corinnae
TTAAGGGATAATAAGATAATAAGGGAATGGTGGTAGTTAAGGTAATGTTAATGTTATCAGTCTACTTGTACATAAGTTATATGTGACTTGAAAAGACTGCTGGCCACTCAAGTCTTTTCAACAACTGGACATATGGATAGCAGTTATCATCTAAAATGACATTTCCAAACACAAAGGGCAAATATACATATACAAATACACACACATATCTGGGCATACATGCACAGTAAGTGCTTTGCAGGATTTGCAGACCTGGAGAAGTCCAAGCCCCTCCGAGTTCTCTTTCCCCAATATTTGCTCACTTGTCAGATTGGTGACAATCCTAAAACAGATTGGTGACAATCTTAACATAAGGCTCTCTGGCATTAAAACCAAACAACCTCTCCTCAATTTATTCTCAAGAAGAGGTGAAAATACCAAGGTTCTCACTTCAATGTTTGTGGAATTTAATGTCTTCACTAAGCAAAGGAGATTTACCCTAGTATCCTATTGAAGTTAAACCCTTACTTAGGGATTTAATTTCTTATAGATACTTCCTTTTGTTTCAGGTAGATATCTAGGTAAATGCACACAGGATCGTGAATCCTGTCCCAGACTGAGCCAAAACAGCTGGTTCATAAGTCAAAGTACTATCAATCAGTAAGATATTTTACCTTACAAAATGCCAAATAATTGGTTTAGTTGATTTTTTTTGTTGAAACTGATTATAAGTTTTGACATCAGGTAGATAACACATTTTTATTTCATCTCTAGAATGATTTCTATAGTATCCCTTATGATGCCATGTCTGTCCATGTTTAAATGACTGTGAATAGCCATGTGTGAACCCTACATTCCTTACTAAATATATACTGACCCATAAAGTAAATATAGATTCTTCATATTTTACATTGTGAGACCCAACATTCTGCACTTCTGTCTAGGAAAAAAAGAGTCATGTCCAAGGTATGCTGTAATCCCTCAGAAACCAGGGCCCACAAAGCCTTGTGCCAACAAACCCCTATTCAGAGAAATACTGCATGTATCAAAGTACTGATTTATTTTGCACAAAGGTTTTTATTACTCATAAGAGGAGGAGAAAAATGGAGTGAATTTGTCCCTTAGTCTCCTTTGTTGGTGGCTGCTTTTCCCCAAACAGTTTGCTATTTGGAGTCATTTCTCTGCCCTTCTCCACCTTAACTAATTGCCCACCATTCTCCTAGAATTGGCACTGTAATTGTAAATGTTGCCAGAATCTGCAAGGACAGAATGGGCTGAAAAGAGACATGAAGTAAAATGATCCCACCTGAATTATCATTACCTTTCTTCGTATCTCTCTTCTCTCCTTCCTTATTTTCCATCTCTCAAAAGGAAGGAAATAGGTTCCAAGTTTGACCACAATAAGGATCTTCAGAATCAAGTCAAATTGGAACATAGAGTTCAGAGCTAGTAGGGAATCTTGGATTTGTAGTATGCCAAATCCTGTTCTGACTAATTTACTTTCCTTTGCTTATTTCTAGTCTTTGACATATATTGTTATAGGGTTTCAATGTCTAGTCTTTGAATATGATATATTTCATATATGTGTGTGGGTTTGAATTTAACACACAGCACGCAATTTTATATATTTACTTCTATGTGAAATTGTACGTATGTATGAATAGATGGTGATTTTTGTGTGCCAAGTGTTTAGACTAGTTTTATAGTTTCTATGATGCTTTTGTGAGCAGCCTTCTCCAAAGGGGACTATAACTCATAATCACAGGGGGCTGTTTGTGAGTGCATTTCTCTGGGTCAGAAATTTTGCCAGTGCTGACAGGCACCCTGGACGGCCCTTCAGAGTTCTCCTGGTTATTACTCATCCATTAGAAACGAAAAGATGATGCTTTACATCAAGAGTAGGGAATTTTTCCCCCTTTTAAATTACAGAAATAAAGTGCCTATTGTAAATTGTTCATGCTTGTGGACAATATTGCATGCAGATCGGGGAGGATGGTCCATTGGACAAGAATGGTGAAGGGGAGGGAGAGAGGCCCATGTGAACGAATAGACACTAGCAGGGTTCTGAAATGGTTTCAGTCAGGTCAAAAGTAATTCATTAGTGGGCAGGCGGGATTACTGCTCATCGTTTAGAGTGGAACAAAAACAACCCATTTGCATTGGAAGCTTCTTATTAAATTGTTTTCATTAATAAAGAAAACATATATGTGTGTATGTATTTATATTCATATCCAACTTGTAAATTTCTCTGTGTAGTTGATGGTTTCAGTGGATAAAAGTAATCTTAGTAGCAGATTTGCTATATGTGCTTATAACAGTCATTTGACATATATTCTGGCTAGCAACATTTTAAAAATTATAATTTTTGAATAAAAGTTTTAGACTAGATGGTTTTCAGAGAAGAGAGAAAAAAAATAAGTTTTCTGTTTCATTACAGGTTCTTCAATTCTAGGGAGGCTTTAAGGCTCTTTCTCTAGAGGGGTTAGGCAGGGGGAAGCATTAACATGGGAGCTCCCTCTCTTTGTTTCCAGAGAATGCCCATGACTGGTAAACCGTGGAGGCAAAGAAGATTGGATTAGGATGGCAGACTCCTGCCAAACAAATTAACCAGCAGTCCAGAGAATGGGGAAGTAACAGTTGGAGATTTGTGAGTGGGAGAATTAAAGGGAGCACTAGCATTCTGCATTTTCAGCACTTATTCCAGGAAAATCCCTACCCACACATTTTCAATACAAAGCACGACAATGGAATGCCTACAGTGGGTATCTTGGAACCAGAAAAATGGTTCAGGGCAAGGGAAAGCTCTTTGGAAGCTTGCTATGCAAGGCTTTTGGGGTCTTTTCATTCCCAGAAACAGGAAGGGAAAACAGGGGATAAAGAATAATTTTTAACCTGGGGGCCATGAGTATCAATACACACATACACACACATACATGCCCATATATACATTCATACACACACATATATGTATATACAAATACATAGAAACACACATATTTATATATTTTAATAAAATTGTTTCCTTTTTAATCTTATGTATTTTAATCAATACATATTTAAATAATTACTTTGAGAATGGTCGTTGGCTTCACCAGACTGCCAAAGGGGTCCATGACAAAAAAAGTTATGAACCCCTATAATAGAGAATAAATCTGTCAAAAAGAAGATGCCAAGGAATATGGATATCAGACAAACATAGGAAAAGAAAGGTGAAATATTAGCTGAAACCATGTAAAATGCCATGACAAGTTTCTGTTTTCTTTTGCTTCCCCCACTACTTTTCCTTCATGTTCATCTTTATCTATCCATCAATCTATCATCTATCTATCTATCTATTTATCTATCTATCTATCCATCCATGTATCCATCCATGCATCCATCCATCCATCCATCTGTCCATCTATCTCTCTCTCTCTCTATCTATCTGTCAGTCAGTCTGTCTATCTGTCTTTGTAGTAGGCAATCCAGTATTCAGGAAGTTGAGTGTTTTAGCTTTTGTTTTTGAGAGCTCAAGAGAGTGAAACTTTCAGAATCGAGGGTCAGTTTATCTAGCCTCCCCGAACACCCTAATTGGTGAATCTTTATTAGGGATATATTTCAGGTATTGGGGTAGAAAACAATTGAATTGAGTCATTTGGTGGTATCATTATTAGCAAAATGTTTCCTATACGTGGCACTAGGTGAGATGTACTCTTACAACCATACTTCAAGCTGAAAGAGGCACAATAACAGTTTCTACAATTATTAATTTAAGCCTCCACCTTCCTTGAGTCATTCAATCAAAAAAACATTTATTTAGCTCCTAACATATGCCAGGCACTCTGCTAAGCTCTAGGGATACAAAAAAGAGGCAAAAAGATAGCTGCTTACCATAAGGAGCTTACAATTGAACAGGAGAGACAATATGCAAACAAACATATATAAAGCAAGCTATATACAGAATAAATAGGAAATAATTAGGAGAGGGGAAAGTACTAGAATTAAGATGGGTTAGGATAGTCTTATTGTAGAATGTGAAATTTGAATTTGAATTTAAAAGGAAGCCAAGGAGCTGAGTGGTCAGTAGTCTTTGAAGGGAAGAAAGACAGCATTCTAGACATGGGTGGCAGTTAGAGAAGATGCCCAAAGTCAAGAGACAGAATATCTTGTTCAGAAAAGAGGCCACTGTCAGTAGATTAAAGAGTGTGTGTTGGGGTATAAGATATAAAAATGTGACTAGGTTGTGAAAGACTTGAATACCAAACAGAATTTGTTTGTTTGTTTTATACTAGAAGCATAGGGAACCACTGGAGTTTATCATACAGGGGGTATGGCATGATCAGATCAGCATATTAGGAAAATCATTTCAGTGGCTTAATGGAGGGATGGATGAGAGTGGAGAGAGACTTAAGGCAGGCAGAAGATGCTGTTCCAGAGGGCCCAACAAATTACAAGCTCCAAGACCTTCCATGTTTCATAGGCACTTAAAAAGGGTTCCTTTCTTTTGTAGATATTATTATGATCTAGTTCTATGATTATTCTGGATAATATTCCTATAGAATATTCATATTTTAAATTTTGGTTTTTAATGATGATTTGGCTACCTATGGGCCCTTGGTTTCTTTCCATCTTTTTCAGTCCTATAACCTTAACTGTTAAAAGGGTGTTCTTTCCTTTATTTCTGTTTTATAGAAAGCTCTCACTGAACTCAGTTCATTTAAGAAAAAAATTATTAATGACACATTTGTCAAATGTGGGCTTCCATAAATTGTGACCATTAAGTAAGATGTTATGAGCTATGGTAGAAAAAACACAGGCAGACAAACTGGTTTCAGAGCTTACCTCTGTGACAAGTCTTCCAAGCTTTCTCTAAAATCATACTCCTCATCAATTCTTGTAGAACAATGGTATTCAATCATATTCTTGTATCATAATGTATTCAGTCATTTTCCAGTTGATGAGTATGTCCTTATTTTTAAGTTCTTTGCCAACAACTTCAATAAAAATAATGTTATAGGGTTGGTTTGTTGGTACATATGAAGTCTTTTCTTCTTTTTTACTTTCTTTGTGATATATACATAGTTTTCATATGACTAGGAAAAATGATATGCACAGGAAAAAAATAAAAAGCCAAGATGATGGTATGAAGTAGCAACTTGCCTGAACTCTCCCAAATTCACCTAACAGCTATAAAATAATACCACAAAACAAATTCTGGAAAGGTATAACTAACAATAGGATGAGGTGATAAAATTTTCCAGTCCAAGACAACTTAGGAGATCTGAAGGAAAAGTTGATCTTATTTGGATAAAAAGGGAATGCAGTCCAGTGTAGGTGGTTTCTGGGCAAGCAAGCAGCAGGCCTTGCCCCAACAGGTGAGCTACTAGGACCCACGGCCCTGATGCAGAAAGTCAGCAGAAAGGACCTATACCTCCCATCACAACAGGCCTGTGCTCCAACTTAGATGAGTCACTAGGCTCTCTGGCCCAGGCTCAGCAGGCCAGGAAGAGAGGTCTTACACATCCTAGCATAGCATATTCATACTACATGACAGGCCAGTGGCAAGGCCCCCACACCACATGCACAAGAAACTTGGGACAGTGTTTTCTGTATACCAGAAGTAGATCCCAACTTTAACATAAAGTCATAAAATAGGTTGGGAAAATGAGCAAAAAACAAAAAGAACATGACCATGGAAATGACTATGGTGACAAGAAAGATCAAAACACAAATACAGAAGAAGGCAACAGTTACATGCAAAGTCTCAATAAAAAATATAAATTGGTCTCAGGCCCCAAAAGAACTCTTGGAAGAGCTCAAAAAGGATTTTTAAAATCAAATAATAGAGGTAAAAGAAAAAATTGGGGAAAACATGGCAGTTATGCAAGAAAATCTTTTTAAAAATCAACAGGTTGATGAAGGAAACACAAAAGATGGAGAATGATGTACAAAAATTTGGTAAAGAAAACAACCCATTAAAAAGTAGAATTGGTCAATGGAAAAGAAACTACAAAAGCTTACTGAAGAAAATAATTCCTTAAAAATGATAACTGGGCAAGTAGAAGCTAATGACTCCACAAGGCATCAAGAAACAATAAAACAAAATGGAAAAAATGAAAAAAAAAAGAAGAAAATGTGAACTATATCATTGGAAAAACAACTGACCAGGAAAATAGATTGAGGAGAGATAATTTAAGGATTATTAGACTATCTGAAAGACATGATTAAAAAAAAAAAGGAACCTGGACATCATCTTTCAAGAAATTATGAAGGAAACCCATTTTGATATCCTAAAACCAGAGGGTAAAACAAATTGAAAAAAAAAATACAATGATGAAAAAGTTCCTGAATGAAACCTTCTAGGAATATTGCAGCCAAATTCCAGAACTCCCAGGTCAAGGAGAAAATATTGCAAGTGGCCAGAAATAAACAATTCAAATATCTTGGGTCCACAGTCCCAGTACAGTCTAGAACAAATTAGGAGAGCAAGAAATAGGTTATCTGCAAGATCTATGGAGAAGGAAAGAATATGTGACCAAATAAGAGATAGTATTGCAAGATGTAAAATGCATAATTTTGATTACATTAAATTACATTACATGCAGTGATTACATTAAATTAAAAAGGTTATGCAAAAATGAAACCAATGTAACCAAGATGAGGAAGTAGAAAGCTGAGGATTTTTTTTTTTTACACCAAGTGTCTTTGATAAAGGCCTACTTTCTCAAATATATAGACAACTGAATCAAATTTATAAGATTGCAAATCATTCCCCAGTAGAGAAATGGTCAAAGGATATGAATAAGCAGTTTTCAGATAAAAAAATTCAAAGCTATCTATAGTCATATGAAAAAATCCTCTAAATCACTATTGATTAGAAAAATGCAAATTTAAACAATTATGAGGTAAAACCTCAAACCTATTAGATTGGCCAATGTTATGGGAATCTGAAGATCTTCTCTGTCTCTAGGCCCTTTGCTTAAGTGGCGTAAGTGGCTCTGAGAATCTTCCCTGATTTGAAAGTATACTCTGTCCCCTAATAGGCTGAATGTGGTCACATGGAGCCTGTGGTGGAAGACTTATTTTTCAGGAATGCCCGTGCCTTGTTGCTTTGTGATTGGGCAGTGGGTCAAGAGGGTTGTGACATTATCTGATCCAGGAGAAGGCTATATATACACTGATGTGAATTTTTGCTTTGGGGCTCACTTTGGAAAGAGTTGCGTGATTTGGCCAGATAAGACTCTGGGAAGCTGTTAAGCCCCCCGGCTTTGAAAAACCCAGATATTGATGCTTCCCTCTCTGGTAATTGAATAGGTATGGATGTTATGGTCAGACGGTTGGAAGCCCATCTGCTGATCTATTTCTTTGTTTGCTTGTAACTCGTGTTTGTAACTTATGTTTGCATTCTCTGAAGTTCAAAGGGTGCTGACTTTTTCCCCTGAACTAGGTAAATGATATTTGTTTGATTGATTAAAGTAAGATTGTTAACCCATTTTCAGTTGCTTTCCTTTAGAAAAGCAGATCTAAGAACCTGTGCTAGCAGCCATCCTGAGTATGCTAGGGTGCTTGCTGATACAGCCAGTATGACATAAAAAGGAAATGACAAATGTTGGATGTGATGAGGGAAAATTGGGACACTAATGCACTGCTGGTGGAGTTTTGAACTGTTCTAAATATTCTGGAGAGCAATTTGGAACTATGCCCAAAGGGTTATGAAACTATGCATATGCTTTGATCCAACAATATGTCACCTAGATCTGTATCCCCAAAAGATAAAAAATGGGTGGGGAGAAGAACCTATTTGTATAAAAATATTCACAGCAGCTCTTTTTGTGGTTACAGAATTGGAAACTGAGGGGATGCCCATTAATTGATGCATGACTGAACAATTTGTGGTATATGATTATAATGGAATATTATTGCCCCATAAGAAATGAATAGCAGAATGATTTTAGAAAAAAAAAACAAAAAACCTGGAAATACTTATTGGACTGATGCAAAGTGAAGTGAGCAGCTACGGTAACAGCAATATTCTAAGATGATCAACTGCAAATGACTCAGCGATTCTCAGGAGTTCAATGATTTAAGACAGTTTCAAGGAAGTCATGATGAAAAATACTATCCAACTCCAGAGAAAGAACTGATGGAGTCTGAATGAAAATCAGAACATACTATTTTTCACTTTGTTAATTTCTTTATGTTTTTTATGTCTTCTTTTACAATATGACTAATATGAAAATGCGTTTTGAATGATTGCACATGTATAATCTATATTAATTTGCTTACTATGTAAGTAAAAAAAAGGAGGGGAAGGAATGAATGAGGGAGAGAATTCAAGACACAACATTAAAAGAAATTAAATTCAAAATTGTTTTTACATGTAATTGGGAAAAATAAAATATTATTCAAAAACATATGCATAGTTTAATAACTTTTGGGGCAAGTTTCAAATTGATTTACAGAATATCTTTACAGAATATTTACAGAATATGTTCAACCAACGATGCATTAATGTACCTGTTTTCCTATATTACTGCACTTGTTTTCCCTTTTTTACCAATTTGATGGTTATAGGTGGAACCATAGAACTGTTTAATTCTACATTTCTCTAATTATTAGTGATTTTTGTGCATTTTTATATGGTCACTGTTAGATTGGATTTCTTCTTCTGAAAATTGCCTGTTTCTATCATTTGACCATTTATCACCTGCTAAATGGCTTTCATAATTTTGAATCAGTTACTTATATAAAAAATGAGACCTTTATCAGAAAAAAAACCTCACTGAAAAAGATATTCCTCCCAGTTACCTGCTTCTCATTTCATTGTAGCTCTTGTTTTTGTTTGTGCAAAAAGAAATATTTTGAATAACTAAAATTGAGAAAAAAAGAAAAATGACAGCTTCTGAAGAGGTTATAGAAAAATAGGTACATTAATGCATTGTTAGTTGAACAGTGAACTGTGCCCTAAAAGGCATTTTACTATGCACGCTCTTTGACCCACATTTGACCTTATGTGATTCTATCTATCCTTTGGACATGAACTCTTCCCCAATTCATATACCAAAAAGGCAACAATTCCTTCTTCTGATATATTTTTTCTATGATATCACCTTTTATATTTAAGTCATTTACCCATTTGGAGCATATCTTGGTACATGTTATGAAATACTAGTCTATACCAGTGGTTCTCAACCTGTGCATCGCAACCCCTTTGGGCATCAAACGACCCTTTCACAGGGGTAACAGGGGTTGCCTAAGACCATTGGAAAACATATATTTCCAATGGTCTTAGGAACCAAGACACTGCTCCTCTATCCATCTCCAGATGGGTCTGCCCACATGCAGATATGCCCACATATGAGTATTAAAGGGTCGCAGCATTAGGAAGGTTGAGAACCACTGGTCTATACATAGTTTTTGACAGACTTTTCCTGTCATACTGGCAAATTTGATGAAAAGTGCATTCTTACCCCACTAACTGATCTTTGAATTGTTCAGGCATTAGGTTCATTTGCTTCTCTAGACTATATGCCTAATCTGTTCTATTGATCAACCTCTCTATTTCTTAACCAGTACCATATTATCTTGATTTTTAGCTATTTTGTAGTACAATTTGAGATTTGTTCCTAAGTCCTCTTCCTTCCCACCTTTTCTCATTATTCCTCTTGTGATTCTTGACCTTTTTATTTCCCCCGCAGATGAATTTCTTTTTTTTTTAGCTTTATAAAATAATATTTTGTTAGTTTGACATGGAACTTATAAGTAAATTAATAGTATTGCAATTTTTATTATATTGGCTTTGCCTACAAACAAGTAATTAATATTTAGATCTGTCAATATAAAAAAGTATTTTCTGTTGTATACTATATATGTCTTAGCAGGTAGATGCTGAGGTATTTTATACATTCTGTCATTATATTAAATGGAATTTATCTTCCTTTTCCTAGGTATTGTTATTTAAGTCCTATAACTTTGCTGAAATTGTTACTTCATTCAAGTTTTTTTTAAATTAATTTTCTAAGGTTAAGTAAACTATTGTGTCACTCACAAAAAAGTGAAAATTTTATTTCCTCTTTTCTTTTGTTTGTGCCTTTACTTATTGTTTTGTTTCATTTTGTTCTATCATTGTACCTCGCATTTTTAGCATTGTGTAAAATAATAATGGTGATAATGGATATCCTTACTGTATTCTTGATCATTTTATTTTTTAAATTTAATTTATTTATTTTTAGTTTTCAACATTCATTTCTACAAGTTTTTGAGTTACAATTTTTTCTCTCCCCATCTTTCCCCTACACCCCACCCCAAAATAGTAAGCCTACTGAATAATCCTTCCCCCAATCTGTTCTCTCTTATATCCTCCCCTTAAACCCTCTAACTTTCTAGTAGGGCAAGATGGGTTTCTATTTCCCAGTACCTATATATCTTATTTCTCTGTTGTATGTAAAAAAATTTTTTTTAAACATTTGTTTTTAAAACTTTGAGTTCCAGATTTTTTTCCTCTTCTTCCCTCCTCACCCATACCCCACTGGGAAGATAAGCAATTCAATATTAATTTTACATGTGTAGATACCCAAATCATTTCCATAGTAGTTAATATTGTGGAAGACTAACTATATTTCCCTCCATCCTATCTGGCCCCCCATTTATTCTATTTTCTCCTTTTACCCTATCCCTTTTCAAAAATGTTTGCTTCTAACTACCCTCTCCCCCAATCTGCCCTCCCTTCTATCCTCCCCTTTCTTATCCCCTACCCCCCTATTTTCCTGTAGAGTAAAATACCCAATTGAGCGTGTATGTTATTCCCTCCTTAGGCCAAATTCAATGAGACTCAGGTTGTTCCATTCTCTTTCATCTTCCTGCACTTCCCCTCCATTGTAACAGTTTTCTTTTGCCTCTTTTATGCGAGATAATTTACCCTAATCTATCACTCCTTTTCTCCTTCTCCCAATAAATTCCTCTCTCACCTCTTAATTTTATTTTTTAGATATCATCCCTTCATATTCAACTCATCCTGTGCCCTCTGTCTATGTATATATGAGCATACAAATGCCCATACTCACATATATATTTATATACACATACATCCTCCTATACATACATATACATGTATGTATACATATATGTATATATATTCTCTTCAGCTATCCTTATACTGAAAAGTCTTATGAGTTATAATTATCATTTTTTCCACGTAGAAATGTAAATAATTCAACTTTAATAAATTCCTTATGATTTCTCTTTCCTTTTTACCTTCTCATGCTTCTTGTATTTGAAAGTCAAGTTTTCTGTTCACCTCAGGTTTTTTTCATCAAGAATGCTTGAATGTCCTCTATTTCATTGAATGATCTTATTTTTCCCTGTAGCATTACACTCAGTTTTGCTGGGTAGGTGATTCTTGGTCTTAGTCCTAGCTCCTTTGCCCTCCAGAATATCATATTCTAAGCCCTTCAATACCTTAATGCAGAAGCTACTAAGTCTTCTGTTATTCTGTTTGTGTTTCCACAATACTCAAATTGTTTCTTCTTGACTGCTCCCAGCATTTTCTCCTTGACCTGGGAACTCTGGAATTTGACTATAAGATTTCTAGGAGTTTTCTTTTTGGAATCTTTTTCCAGAGGCGATCAGTGAATTCTTTCATTTTATATTTTGCCCTGTGATTCTAGAATATCAGGGCAATTTTGCTTGATAATTTCTTGAAAGATGGTGTCTAGATTCTTTTTTTGATCATGGCTTTCAGGTAGTCCAATAATTTTAAAATTATCTCTCCTGGATCTATTTTCCAGGTCAGTGGTTTTTCCAATGAGATATTTCACATTGCCTTCTATTTTTTCATGTGTTTTGGATCTGTTTTTATAATATCTTGATTTCTCATAAAGTCATTTTCTTCCAGTTCCTCCAGTCTAATTTTGAAAGAGTTCTTCTCTTCAGTGAGTTTTTGAAATTCCTTTTCCATCTGGCAAATACAGTTTTTTAAAGCATTCTTCTCCTTATTGGCTTTTTGGGCCTCTTTTGCCACTTGAGTTAGTCTATTTTTTAAAGCGTTATTTTCTTCAGTATTTTTTGAGCCTTCTTTAGCAGGCTGTTGACTCATTTTTCATGATTTTCTTGCATCATTCTCATTTCTCTCCCCAATTTTTCCTCTACTTCTCTGACTTGATTTTCAAAATCCTTCTTAAGCTCCGCTATGGCCTGTAACCAGTTCATATATTTCTTGGAGGCTTTTGATGCAGGAGTTCTGACGTCGATGTCTTTGTCCCACTCCATGCCTTGATCCTTTTTGTCCCCCAAAAAAGATTCTATCATCTATTTGTACTTCCATTGTTTGCTCATATTGGCAGCCAATTACTTGACTTTTGAGCTCTTTGCTCAAAGAGCAAAGTAGAACTCTGCTTCCAAAATGGAGAGAACTATGTCTCAAATCACTGGGATTTTTGCAGTGGCTGGAGCTATTTGATGGGCACCCTCTCTGCAGCCCTCACACGCTCTAGCTAACTAGTCACACACCCTAGGACCACCACCTAAGACCATGATTGGGATCCAAGCAGGTCAAAGCAAGAGTGATTACCCTCTGAATGGTCACTTGGTCCCCCTACAATCTGCAGGCCAGGAGCTCTGGAAGCAGCCATATGGCAGCCACTGTGCCTCGGCCACGTCTTGCTCTGGGGCTAGTAGCCAGACCATGCTCCCCTGTTTAAACATAGCTCCACACTGACCTTTTACTTTGTCTTCAGCATTTGTGGATTGAGAAGTCTGGAAACCACCACAACTGCAGGAGATCCACTCTCCCAAAGTCAGCTCTAGCTGTGGGTGGTTGGGGCTGCCCTGGGGTTAAAACCATGGGCTCACATGGGGCTGGGCTTGGCTCCCAGCCACTGTGATGGACCCTTTCTATTGGCCTGCCAGGCTTCCTTCAGCAGGAGATTTGTTTCTCTCTATCACTTTGTGAGTTCTGTAGCTCTAAAGTTTGTTTAAAGTCATCTTTTACATATATTGGAGGAGGTGGAAGCCAGAGCCACATGGTAGTCCTGTTTCTACTTCACCGTCTTGGCTTCACCCCTCTTGATCTTTTTAAAAAGCCTCTAGTTTATCTCCTATATATGATGTTCCTTCTTTGTCTCAGATGCCAGTTAGATAAAGTAAAGAATTTTTTATTACTATGTTTTCAAGGGTTTTAAAAAGAATAGGTATTATATCTTGTCAAGATCTTTTTTTCTTGCATCAATGTGTACAATCATGTAGTTTTTAATTGTTCTTGTTCTTAATATGATCTATTATGTTTAATGTTTTCCTAATATCAAACCAATCTTGCATTCATGGTATAAATACAACTGAATCATAGTATATAATATCTGTGATATATTTTCTGTAGTCTCTGGTATTTTATTTAAAATATTCACATATATATTTATTATGGATGTTAGTCTCCACACTTCTTTCTCTGTTTTGACTCTCCCTGGTTTATGTGTTAAGAACACATTTGCATCATAGAAGTTGTGTATGACAAACTTTAAAATATTTTTCAAAGATTATAAAATATTGGAATTAATTTTTTTCTTTAAACATTCTTTAAAATTATTTCATAAATCTCTCTGATCCTATTTGTTTTCTTTTCCTTTGAAAGCTTGTAGGTGGATTATTAAACCTCTTTTTTCTAAGATTGAGCTCTTACTCTTGTTTTGCATTTTGTTAATTTGGACTTTTTTTATCCTTGCAAATATCTGTCCATTTCATTTAAATTGTCAGTTTTCATTTAAGAGTGCCAAGAAGTCTTCTATTCCATTAAAAGTGCATTTTCTCCCGTAAGATTATATTCAGATCTGCTGGAGATGTTATTCTCAGTTGTAAAATAGTTTAAATTATTTTTCTTTTATTTCTTCTTCATTTGTTATAAATTAGCCTTTTTATCATTTGATTTGGTAGTAATTTGCTTTTCTGCTTTATTTTTCCTAATCAAATTATCTAATTGTTTGATAGTTTTTAAAAAAAGTTTTTAGTTACTATTTTGTTTGTTTCCTTTCAATTTTATTAATCTTTCACTCATGTTTAATTAAAATTTTAGTTAATCAGGGTTTTTAAATCTATGGATTTTCAAGGGTTTTTTTTAGTTGCATGACTCTTTGATCTATTCTTTCTGTCTTTTATTGATTATTTAGAGATATGCATTTTCCTTAAGATTGCTTTGGCTGCAATCAAAAATATTTAGTATATTGTTTCATTGTTGCCATAATCTTCATTGTTTCTAATTTTTTTCTCATGCATCAATTCCTTGGGATTAAATTATTTATACTGCTTAATTTTAAATCATTTCCTCAGCATTGACTGAATGTACCCATTGAATATATTTTATTGAATTGTAGCAATATAAATTGTATTTAATATTTCTGCTTTCATGCATTTGTAAGATAAGCTAAGAAATAA
>CM053586.1:120101066-120114906 GCA_028646515.1 Pseudochirops corinnae
AATATGTAGAACCTAAGCCATTTAGAAGATATATGAATTATGTTCTTATCACTTTTAATTGTCTTTTGTTTTCTTTTGTCTTATCTGAGACCTGATTGTAATCCCTGCCTCTTTTAACATCAGCTGAAGAATGATAGTGTTTACTCCAATCCCTTATTTGAACTCTGTTTGTATCTTTACATTTCAAGTGTGTTTCCTATACACAAAAATATAATATTGGATTCAGCTTTCTAATTCATATTGCAATACTCTACTATCTTATAGTGAGTTCATCTAGTTACCATTCAGTCATAATCATTGTGTATTTCTCCCTAAACATTATTCTTGTACTTTTCTCTTTCTTTGTTTCCAACCTCCTGAGAGGATGGAGAGGAAAAGGAACAAGAAAAGCAGGACAAAAAAAGAGGAGGAAAAGGAGAAGGAGGAATGTGCTAAGCATCCATACCCTAAATTCAGAAAAAATAACTGCTTCTCCTTTCCTGTACCTCTTCTTGCTCCCTCACTCAGGTTCTTATCCATATTTTATTTCCTTTAAAAATCTTTTTGTAATCTACCTTCAATAGTTGGAGGGTTTTTTGGTCAATACAAATACTTCTTTTAATATACTTTCCCTCTTATTCATCCCCTTTATCTATCACCTTTCCTTCCTGTTTTCTTGTTGGGTGAAATGTACTTCTACATCCAACTTTTATATGTGTTTCCGTTTTTGAACAGCTTAAATTAAAGCAAGCCTGATCCGCTATCCCTACCTCTATATTATTCCACTTAAACATACAATTATGATAGATTAGTCCCTCTATCCTTTCTCTCTACTTCCCCTTAGATTATTCCTTTCTCTTTCATTTTTTTCTTCTTTTAAGATAATTAAAATGTAACAAAACTATTCCTGATGCTTCTATCTTATTAGGCTCCCTCTATAAACTCTTAATGATAATAGGGTTTTGAGGAGGCATGTATGATTTCCCCATATTGGAAGGTATTGTTTAGGGGTGTTTAGTACCTTACGATTACTCATTTTTCCCTTTTTAGGCTTGAATCCTATGTTTGTTTGACCAAGAATGCCAAGAAGTCTTCTATTCCATTAAAGGTCCATTTTCCTTCTGTAAGATTATATTCAGATCTTCTGGAGAAGTTATTCTTAGTTGTAACTCTATGAAAATATCATATCTCATACTCTCTTGTATTTAATAGAGTTAACTATTAAATATTGTGTGATACTGACTTGGACCATTGATACTTGAATTCTTTCTTTCTAGCTCCATATAGTAGTTTTTCTTTGACCTGGAAGCTCTAGATTCTGACTATAATATTCCTGGGAGTTTTCAGTTGGTTGTCTCTTTCAAAATCTGTCCAGTATATTCTTTTTTGTTTTTCTTTCCTTTGTCCCCTCATTCTAAGAGATCTGGACAATTTTATTTTGTGATATCTTGAAATTATACATACATGTACATACATATATGCTGCTTATATATGTATCCATATATGAATATGGCTACATATCCATACATATGTTGGTATATATGTATATACATATACATATGTGTATATAAATCCAGACACACACACATGCATATATGTATACAGAAAGACAGAGACAGAGAGTTGGTCATGTTTGTTCTTCCCTGACTTCATCCTTCACCCATAGATTTTGCTTCCCTCTTCAGTTTATGCTGGATCTGTGAACCACCTCTGGATGGTGAGCAACAGAGCTCCCAGTTTCTATCCATGTCTTCTACCTACACAAGTTCTCTCTGTGATGACTTTGTACTATCCCACACAGGATAGATTTTTTTATCCTGTAAGATCACTTCAGTTCTAAAACTCATACCTTATTAGTTGTCTATCCCAGGGCCCCTCCCTCTGATTGGTGGTTGGAGAGCCTCTCCTAGCATCTCCATTTAAAGAGAAGGATTATGTCACCCATCTCTTCATTTTCCATTTAGCTATACTCCTCTTGATTTTTACGTGATAGTCATGTATTGGGTAACTTCCTTTCCCCCCACTACTTTTTAGCTTCTTTTCTGTATTATTTTCCCCCATTAGTTTATTAGCTCTATGATAGCAAAGATTATCTTTCTTTTCTGTATTTGTATTCCCAAAGCTTACCCTAGTGCCTGGAACAAATAGATACTTGCTAAATATTTATTGATTAAGTAGATCTGGAGGCTCTTCTTGCCCTCCTTTGTTTCCTGCATTGGCAGGCTCCCGTCTTATGTATTACTGACTACACTCTCTTCTCCAGTGTCTAAAAATACCTCTGTCTCCCTGTGCCAAGCTAAAAATGACTCACTGAATTTTTTTCTTGATTTCCTAACTAAGACTTGATGAGGTACTTCTTCTACATCTTTTTGGAGGAGAACTGGGCCATACTTCTGCAGTTCTTCTACTTCTGTTCATTCCTTGCATGCGACCCTAGGTCAAATGTACTTTTACAACTGGTCTTTGGAATTATCTTTAGTTTATAAGAAAACAGAAAGTTTCATTACTATTTTCATATCTTGCTTTTGACTGAAAATGTCCAGTTTGATCTTATATATTATTCATAAGACTTAGCTATGGAGACTCTACTTTTTTCTAAAAAATCAGATTCGTTATCAAAACAAGATGGTTAAATAATGATTCATCCAACAAATATTTAATAAGAACCAACTAGGTACTAACTATATACAGAATTAAAAAAACATTCCTGCCATATATGTGTGTATGTATATATATATATATATATATATATATACATACATACAGATATATATACATACACACATATACACATCCATAATGTGTGCATATGTATGTGCACATATATGTGTATATACATATGTGTATACACACATGTATGTGTCTGTATATATACATATATATATGTATATATATACACAATCTGGGGGTGGAAAGTAGACAGGATGTATCAGAATATGCACAGAGATAAATATGATACAGGATAAATGTGATGGGGGAAACTGGGTGATCCCAACAGAGGAAAATTTCAGAAGAGAGAAAATAGTTTGATCTCAGGGAAATAGGAAAAATTTCAAGGAAGGTAACTGCTGGTTCTTGATAAGAGAGAAGGCCAAAAGATGAAAAAATATATATATTTTAGATATTAGAGACATCCTGGGCAGATGTCTGGGGCAGCGGTCAAAGGTCGTAGACGAAAAGATGGAATCAAGGAGAAGCTAATTGCCTAGTTTGGCTAAAATTTAAAATACAGAGAAAAGTATAATGTGAAAAAGACTAAAAATGTAGATAATATAGATTGCATAAGATCTTTACTGCCATACCAAACTTTTTTAGCATTTCATCAAAGTGTCAGTAAAAAGTGAATGAATTCCTTCCTCCCTCATTTGCAAAATGGGAATAATAATAAAAATATATACTTTCTGGGTTTATTTGAATATCAAATAATTTAAGAATGAAGAATCCATGAAGAATTTTATAAACTTTAAAACACTATATAAATGCTAGTGTAACAAAGATAACCTTTGCCCTCTCCTTACCCCTCACTGCCTGAAGGTCAGGTATGCCATACTTTATTCCTCCCTCAGGGTTGTCCAATACCTTTAAAAAGATCTAGGGGTGTGCAGTCTCTCTGCCATTGCTCAAACCTCCACAGATGGTATCTACCCAGTTTCAGGGTCTTCTGTGCCCAGTTTCCTTTAAGAATTTAACAGATTAGTCTTTACTTCAGAGGGATATAGAAAACAATTATTAAAAACTCAACTTCCCACCCAAAACCTGGGGGAGAAGAGCAGATGAGATAATTCCATAATATATTACTTTTGTCTCTGGGGAAGGAAGGATAAGGTTGAAAACTTAATTCAGTTCCTGTACAGCGCAGTTCCACCTGGTTTCACTTCCAAAGTCTGGTCTTTAAAACCAGAATTTTGACTTCTCAGGACTTCCCTCCTGGATTGGCAGCAATATCTGACCCTGGAATCCTGCTTCCAAGTTAACCATGGTTTAAGCACCCAGATATGGAGACTGCACCACCTGTCATCTAGAACTGAAAACACCCAAGCCTCATTCTTAGCCCATAGGTACGTGTGTGTGTGTGTGTGTGTGTGTGTGTGTGTGTGTGTGTAAGATAGCCCTTCCTCAGTCAAAGGATGTAAGCAGGCAGTTTTCAGATGAAATAAAAACTATCTATAGTCATATGAAATATGTTCTAAATCAATTTTGATTAGAGAAATGCAAATTAAAACTACTCTGAAACCTCATAGTTTTCAGATTGACTAATATGACAGAAAAGGAAAATAATGAATGTTATGTGGGTTGTGCACAAATTGGGACACTAATACACTGTTGGTAGAATTGTGAACTAAACCTTTCTGAAGAGCAATTTGGAACTATACCCAAAGGGCTATAAAACTGAATATATATTTTGACCCAGAAATACTACTTCTAGGTCAGTACTGGAAGAGATTTTTTAAAATTTTAATTTGTTTATTTACTTTTGGTTTACAACATTCCATTCCTCAATCCCTTGAGTTTCAAATTTTCTCCCATTCCCTCTCCTCCTCCCTGCCCCCATGGTGGCATGCAATCAAATATAGGATCCACAAATACCTTCACATTAAACATTACTCAAGTTGTAATGAGGGATTACAACCAATGGAGTGAACAATGAGAAATAAGAAATAAAGCAAAACAAAACAAAAAAAGTGTATCAGCAAGCCCCCTAGTATACCCAGGATGGCTGCTAGCACAGGTTCTTAGATCTGCTTTTCTAAAGGAAAGCAACTGAAAATGGGTTAACAATCTCACTTTAATCAATAAAACAAATACTATTTACCTAGTTCAGGGGGAAAAGTCAGAACCCTGAACTTCAGAGAATACAAACACAATTTACAAACAAACAGAAAAAACAGATCAGCAGATGGCTTCCAGCGCCTGACCATTACATCAGTTACCTATTCAGTTACCAGAGAGGGAAGCACCAACATCTGGGTTTTTCAAAGCTGGGGGGAGGGGAGGGAGGCTCAACAGCTTCCCAGAGTCTCATCTGGCCAAATCACACAACTCTTCTGAAAGTGAGCCCCAAAGTAAAACCTCACATCAGGGCATATATGTAGCCTTCTCTTGGCTTAGAGATTGTCACAGCCCTCTTGACCCACTGCCCAATCACAAAACAACAAAGCACGGGCATTCTGGAAAAACAAGCCTTCCGCCACAGGCTCCATGTGATCACATTCAGCCTATCAGGGGGCAGAGTATACTTTCAAACCAGGGAAGGTTCTCAGAGCCACTTAAGCCTATCAAAGGGCCCAGGGGCAGGGAAGATCTTCAGATTCCCATAACAAAGAGAGAGCAAGTAGTTTTCTTCAATCTCCATTTAGACTCTAGTTCTTTCTCTTGATATGGGTATCCCTTTCTATCAGGAGTCTTTTGTAGTTGTCTTTTAACCTTGCATTGCTGAGAGGAGCCCAGTCTATCAAAGTTAGTCATCATACATATCATGTGTCTGTTAATTCTGTACAAAGTTCTCCTGGTTCTATTCTCCTCACTCAGCATCAGTTTATATAGGTCTCTCTAGGTTATTATGAAATCTGTCTGCTCCTCATTTCTTACAGCACAGTAGTATTTTGTTATGTTCATATCTACAACTTGTTTAGCCATTCCTCAATTGATGGGCATTCCCTTGATTTCCAATTCTTTGCCACCACAAAAAGAGCTGCTATAAATATTTTTGTACATACGGGTCTTTTTCCCACTTCTATGACCTTTTTGGGATAATGCCCTAGAAGAGGTATTGTTCCAGATCACTCTCCAGAATGGCTGAATCCATTCACAATCCCAATCCCAGCAACAATGCATTAGTGTTCTAATTTTTCCACATCCTCTCCAGCATTTATCATTTTCCTGTTTTGTCATCTTAGCCAATCTGTCCAGTGAGATGTGGTACCTCAGAGTTGTTTTGATTTGCATTTCTCTAATCAATAGTGATTTATTAAATTTATTAAATTAATAAATTTATTCCCTCCCTATTCACCCCCTCCCTTTACCTATTCTTCCCCCGTACTACTTCTACTCTCCCTTCTTACTACACCCCCTTTGTCCTTCTTTTCTCCTCCTACTGCCTGTAGGGCACAATAGATTTTTATACTTAACAAAGCATGTTATTCCCTCCTTGAACCCAATTCATTGAGAGTAAATCTCATGCAATGCTCCTCTTCCTCCCTTCTTTCCCACTACTATAATGAGTTTTTGTGTCTCTTCACAATACAGTCTTTTATTTTACTGATTATATTGTTCCCTCTTTAAACCAAAACCAATGAGAGTAAAGTTCATATAATGTTCATCTCCCTCCCTTCTTCCCTTCTACTATAGTGTGTTTTCATGCGTTTTTGTGTGTCATAATTTACCCTTTTCTGCTTCCTGCTTTTCTTTTCTCCCATTACAATCTGTTTGCATCCCTTAATAAGGTTTTGTTTATCCTCAGGGTAGTTAATTAATACTCATACCCTCTATCTATCTATCTATCTATCTATCTATCTATCTATCCCTTTTAAATGTCATCATAATTATACATCTCTCAATTTTGACAGGTATCAACTTCCCATATAGGGATGTAAACAGTTTGTTCTTATTGAATCAAAAATAATGTGAATGTGTGTTTGTGTTTTCCTTGTTTATTTTTTTATGTCTCTCTTGAGTCTTTTATTTGAAGATCAAATTTCCCATTGAGCTCTGGTTTTTTTTTTTCATCAGGAAGGTCTGGAAGTCCCTTATTTCATTGAATGACCATCTTCTTGCCTGAAAAATTATGCTTAGTTTTGCTGGATAGTTGATCCTTGGTTGCAGTCCAAGGTATTTTGCCTTACAAAATATAATATTCCAATCCCTCCAATCTTTTAATGTAGAAGCTTCCAGGTCCTATGTGATCCTGACTGGTTCCATGATATTTGAATTGTTTATTTCTGTCTGCTTGCAGTGTTTTCTCCCTGACCTGATAATTCTGGAATTTCCCTATAGTGTTTCTTGAAGTTTTCAATTTGGGATCTCTTTCAGGAGGTATCTGGTGTATTCTTTCAGTAACTATTTTACCATCTGGTCCTAGGACCTCAGGATAGTTTTCTCTGATAACACTGGAGCATGTTGTCTAGGCTGTTTTTTCATTATGGCTTTCTGGTAGACCAATAATTCTTAAATTCTCTCTCCTGAATCTGTTCACCAAGTCAGTTGTTTTTTCACTGAGATATTTTACATTTTCTTCTAATTTTTTCAGTGTTTAGGCTTTGTTTGACTGATTCTTGATGCCTCATAGAGTCATTAGCTTCGATTTGACTGATTCTAATTTTTAGTGACTTATTTTCCCAGGTAATTTTTGAAGCTCCTTTTCTATATGTTCAGATTTAATTTTTAAGCTTTATTTCCTCCAGTTAGATTTTGAACCTCCCTTCCCAATTCACAAATTTTACTTTTTAAGGACTTGTTTTCTTCAGTGAGATTTTTTTCCCCCATTTTGGAAACTGTGATTTTGAAAGAATTAGTCAATTTATCTTCTATCCCTCTAATTTGGCTTTTAAAATTCTTCTTGAACTCTTCCAAGAATGCTTTTTGGGCTTGAGACCAATTCATATTCCCTTCTATGGTCTCAGGTGGGAGTATAGAGTCAATGTTGTCCTCTGAATTTGGTTGTTCTTGCTCAATATAATAGGATTGAATTGTTCTTGTTTTTGTTTTCCCACCTTCCTTCTTGCCCATTGTGATTGCCTATCTCCTGACTTTTAAAGTGGATTTCTGCTTCTGGGGTACAGAGGGCTCTGACCCACTGCTTCTCAAGCTGGGAGCTAGGGGCCTGGTTGTTGACTTTGTGTGCTGTAGCCTCTCGGTGTCTAGACTGAGGCCAAGGCCAGGATTTTCAGTGTTTCCCCTGGGTTACCCTCAGGTTCACAGAGTAAGTTGTAGGGGAGGGGCGACCTGGCCACTTCACATTTCTGACTCTGTGCCCCTGTTCTAGAGCTCAGGCAGTCTCTGCAGCTGGTGTCAGAGCCATACTGGTGTCTGCAGATTGCCCAGGTTCTGCTAAGGTACACCTGGGCTTCTGGTGTTAATACTTGCTGGCTCTACCCCCCTAGGTTTCAGAATCTCATGCTGGTCAGCTGAGATGCTGCTTCTTGGGACCCCTCCTGCCTTTAACTTCAGGCTCAGCACAGCCTCAATCACACCCTTCCTCTAGGACTCCTGAGCCTGCTGTTGGTTCCACTATTTCAGAATTTTCCACTGGGACAATAATCTCTCGGTTTCAGGGTCAGAGTAGGACATGAGAGCAGCTAGGGTTTACTCCACCATGTTGGATTCCAGAAGTTCAGGTAGGTGATTTTTAATTTGATAGCCCCAGGAGTAACTGCTGCTGCCATGGGCCCTGAGATTTGTCTTACCCAGCTCTGACAGATCCTCTGCCCCATGGTGAGAGGTCTGCAAACCACCCTTGAAGTGGGTGAATCCATTTGTCAGGGATCACTCTGGTTCCTCTATGATCTGGCCTCTGGTCTGTGCTGGTGCTGACCTGGTGTGCTCCATATTCCCCCTGCTCAGTTCTATATACACTCTTTCCTGGACTGGGAATCTGCCACACACCATCTCCCAATGGATTTTGTCACTCTAAAAATCTGTTCACATTCACTTTTTAGAGGTTACTGATGGAATTCATGGAGGAGTTCAGGTAAGTTCCTGCTTTTACGATGCCATCTTGGCTCCACCTCCCAAAGAGATTTTTTAAAAAAGGAAAAGGACCTACATGTTCAAAAATTTTTATAGCAACTCTTTTTTCTGTATTGTTGCAAAGAATTGGAAATTGAAGAGATGTATATCAATTGGGGAATGGATGAAAAAGTTGTGGTATATGATTGTGATGGAATACTATTGTGCTGTAAGAATTGATGAGCAGGATGCTTTCATTTAAAAAAAAAACCTGAAAAGACTTACATGAACTGATGCAAAGTGAAGTCAGCAGAACCAAGAGAATATTGTACACAGTAAGAGCAATATTGTATGCTGGTCAACTGTAAAAGACTTAGCTATTCTCAGCAGTAAAAAGATCCAAGAGAATTCTGAAGGACTTATGAAGACAAATACTATCCATCTCCAGAGGAAGAATTAATGGAGTCTGAATATAGATCAAAGCATAATATTTTTTACTTTATTTTTTATGGGTTTTTTTTTTGTCTTTCTTTCACAACATGACTAATGTAGAAATATGTTTGCCTCACTACACGTGTATAATCTTCATCAAATTGCCTTCTCAGTGAGGGAAAAGGGGAAAAAGAGTGAGAAAATTTTTTAAAAATTTAAAAGAATGTTAAAATTGTTTTTACATGTAATTGGAAAAACAAAATATTTAATTAAAAAATAAACTTTAAAGTGGTAAAATAGCCCTTCCTCTCTCCTACCTTAGTTTGTGACTAAATGAGATATTTAACCTTATAGACACTATAGGAGAGTGAAACTGTCCTGGTCTGGTATTTTTTAAAGATGCAGCCTGTTCTGGTTATGCAACCAATGGAACTTTTAGTCCTTCCTTTTCTTTTTAATTGTGTACCCTGGTTATAAAAAGGACTATTCTTTGGGCACTGGAGCAGAAGGGGTATGATCAAGAATATGAATCAACAAAGAATATATATGGAGATGAGAAACACTGGTAATATGACCTTAAAAAATCTCTGCCATCACCTCTTTGGGAAAACAAACAAACAAACAAACAAAACCTTTGCATGGATTTATGGCAAGATTTCTGACCTGATGAGGAAGGACATCCAAAGGACTTGACACAAAGAACATGACACAAACCAAAAAGAACTTATTAGGATATAACCTTTTAGTGGCCAGTTCAATATTTCAGTTTTAAAACATGTTTCCTTCCATTTTAAGTCTGTATAAATCCCATATCTCCTTATGCTCTCCATCAAAATTAATTTTGCAAATATCTGCTTGATATAACCATCAACATCCCTGGTGTCATTAGTTTTATTTTACTTCAAAAGGCATGATCATAACAACAACAAAGTGGTACTTATTGACAAAGCTGGAATGCATTTTTTCAAGAGACATGTCCTACCCCAGGAAATCTTCAAGAAGCTTGTGGACCATCCATGGAAGGGTACCAATAAACTCTCAAAAAAGGCATAAAAATATGAGATTCAATGGGCGTTTTAGACAGGATTCCAGTTCCCTCATGAATGGGACTATATATGACTTCTAGCTTCCTTTAAATTGGTTAGATCTTTTATGGAACAGATTGAATTTGGGAAAGATGTGTAATGCTATTCATGTTATGGAATACCAAGAATCATATAAAAGTTGTCAGTATTTTGCCAAATGCTTATTTTTATTATTTTCACATATCTTCCTGAAACAGATGAATCAATAGATGTAGATTATGAAATATCAGTAGCATGTTGGTGTCTTCACGTCATGGCGGACTACAGCATGCCAATGCTCTCGATGGGGTTTCTTGGCAAACATACTGTAGTGGTTTCTAATTTCCTTTTCCAATGGATTAAGGTAAACAGGTGAAATGACTTGACAATGGTCACACAGCTAATAAGTGTCTGAGGTCAGATTTGAACTCAGGCCATCCTGGCTACAGCACTCTATACACTGAGCATAGTTTCATGCAAAATACCTTAAAAATGGAATTTCTAAAAGTGAAGGAATGATTTCCATTCCTCAGTGTTAGATGCCTGATGTAGCAGTTGTTTTCACTTGTCAGCTTGAAATTGTTTTCGGTTACTTAGCTATCCTAAAAATCTTCCTCTTAATAATTTAAATTTTGTACATAAGATGAATCCTTAAGTATATAACCCCATTCTTTTACATGGAAATTTGGGAAAGGGCCATTTCATTATTTTGATCAAGGGCCTATATGTCTTTGACCTTCCTCTGATCACCTATTCCTTGCTTTAGAAGTGCAGGGTATTTACCTGTCTAGAAATAGCTGGGCACATGAGCAAGGATGTGAGTTTAAGGGAAGTTATGTCACAGAGAATCACTTAACAGTTTCTTCTTCAAATGAACTTTATAAAAGTGGATCACCTAGATAACTTTCAAAACTTTATTTTGTAAATAAAGAAAACAATAACTTGAAAACATTATACTTTAATTTTAAAATTATGTAATTGTGTGATGTTATATATTCTCCCCATGAGGCATAGAATTTTTTATTTCTTGTAGGTCAATTTAAGTGAACAGTTATTTATTAAGTGCCCACTATATTCTGAGTGTTACGCAGAGTGTCAGGTGAGAAGATTAAATAAGCCATAGCATCTGGGATCAAGGGGCTGATCATCTGATAAACGGGTCTAACACTAAAAATTGGAACATGATAAAGGCAAGAGAAGGGCAAAAATAAAGGGTTATATGATGTCCAAGGGAAATTAAAGAGCATTTATAATTGGAGGAGATAATTAGGAATCAGAGATCTAGACAGAAAATTTAAAATTAGAAGTAACTTAATGTCTAGCTGAAGCCCCTAAAATTCCAAACATATATTTGAGACCTGGAGAGGTTAAATGATTTACCCAAAGTCAGATAGTAGCTGGCAAAACCAAGATCTACACCACTTTTCTGATTCCAAATCCAGGGCTTTATTAACCCCATGCAAGGAGCTCTTGCATTAAAATTTAGTTTAAAAATTTTTTTTCCATATGTAAATCCCACTGTGATTTTTGTGATAAGGGTTTGTTCAAAAGTAACTTTGTAATAAATAGGATGCCATGTAAAACCTTGCTTGTTCCTTCTCTGTTTAGATGATTTGGATTTGTTAATGAACTAACCCCAAGGCAGCACAAATCAAAGTTAGGCTGTTCCCCTCCAAAACCCTTTAAAAATGAGACATCAAACTCAACCTCCCCACCAAACCCCACTACTGGCCCCAGCCCTTTACCTTCCTTATTGGTTCCATGCTTCTAAGTGTTCCCAATTCTAATCCATGGTTACACAACTGATTCTCTCCATACCTCTTCCCATATTCCCTTCCTTCCTTGACCACCACATCTCACAATCACACCATCTACCTCTGTACCCTTTGGAAATGTGTCTCTGCATTTTTCTGTGTCTTTTTCTCCTATACTCTGTGCCTTATTAAAGTGTAATTGAAACATTATTCCCCACGCCATTGTTGTCTTTCCTGGTGAGTACCCAAAGAAAAAGTATGTTTACCCCATTTTATAATTCCATAAATTAATTATCAACTTGATGATGATATTCAGGATTTGAGGACTTGAAAGACAAACTAGAACATATATTGAATATTATTTTGTCTTTACCTACATATATTTTCGCAAAAGATAATAGTTTTTTTTCAAGGTATAAGGAGCTCTACTAAGATGATTTTCTGCCGCTATAATTGATATCATTAGGGAATGCACCCTACAAGGACTTGAGTAAAAATGGGTATTCGTGGAATTGCCAAGTTGATCAAGTGTAAAAGAGTCCTTTCCAGCATGAACTGACAACAATATAATAGTTGTATTTTTCTAGGCACTGCAGCTTGGTGAGGTGAATTCTCAACATATTTTTGTATCCACTGGTACAACTCAAATGGCTGCCAAGAAAAAGTACCCCTATGTTGGTTCCAAGGTTATACTAGCTAACAGGCAACAATTTTCTATACATGTATGGTCTATTCTTATAGACTATTAATGTTTTTGTTCCTCAAGATCTTATTTCTATTTCTGTTAATATTGAGGACAATTTGGGATTTCAAAGCTACAGGCTGCAGTGATTTCTATGATGTGGTTTTGTCCAGAGTAACTGCTACAAACAAATAAAATACCATGTGCAGTCTTGCTTATCCTTTGTATGTTTACTGAAATCCAACACAACAGGGTTTGAATTTAATTTTATTTTACTATAAGTTGTTAACAATGAAAGATTATGGCTTCAGTTTAATATTGTCATCTGAAAATTAAGACAGCAGTAAAACTCAATCTGTACAGTTATTCCCTAGGAATGAGTAAATATGTTGGTTACTGTATCCTAACAAAAATGAAATTAAAATAGCTATTACAAAAGATATTCAAGCTGGAAAATTTCTATGTCTTCCCAAATCCTTGAGTTTTGCCTCTAAAATGGAACTTGAATTCCATCAACATTTATAAAACTTTTAGGTTACTAAAATAAAGGAAAATCTAGATTGTTAAACTGTAAACATAATTCCAACTAAAAAAATTAATATTATGCATGAAAGAAATGAGGTTTTTTAAAATAAATTTAATTATTTTTTAGTTTTCAACATGCTTTTCCACAAGATTTTGAGTTGTAAATTTTCTCCCCATTTCTCTCCTACCCCACACCCCAAGATAGTAAACATGATAAATACCCCTTGTCCCAATCTGTTCTCTCTTATGTCTTCCCCCATTCCCCCCCTTACTTTCTTGTAGGGCAAAATGGATTTCTATACCCCATTGTCCATATATCTTATTTGCCTGTTGCATGTAAAAAAAAATTTTAACACTTGTTTTTAAAACTTTGATTTCCAGATTCCTTCCCTTCTTCCTTCCTCACCCATTCCCACTGGGAAGACAAGCAAAGCAATTCAATATAGGTTGTACATGTATAGTTACACAAAACATTTCAATAGTGGATATATTATGAAAGACTGACTATATTTCTCTCCATTCTAACCCACCCCCACTTGTTCTATTCTCTACTTTGTCCCTATCCCTTTACAAAAGTGTGTGCTTCTAACAACCCTCCCCCCCCAGCTGCCCTCTCCTCCATCATCCCCCTTCTCATTCCCTTCCCCCCTGCTCTCCTGCAGGGCAAGATACCCAATTTAGAGTGCATGTCATTCCCTCCCTAAACCAAATTCAATGAGAGTAAGGTTGACCCATTCCCT
>CM053586.1:120115406-120169710 GCA_028646515.1 Pseudochirops corinnae
AGAGAATAGACTGGGGGAGGGGGGACACACTGGGATGACTGTTTTGGGGTGGTGGGTGGGGGAAAGAGGGGGAGAAAATATGTAACTCAAAATCTTGTGGAAATGAATGATGCAAACTCTAATAAAATTTAAAAAAAAAAAGAAGAAGACCATCTTCCAGGTGAATGATAAAGCTTTTAAGGAGGACATTGGTACCAATCTTGCTAGAAGTGACTAAGAGAGAGATTCCTCTATGAGTGTCACAACATAACATATTTCTTTTTCCTTTATGGATATGAACAATGGAGCCATGTTTCAACTCCTGAAGAATAACCTTCTCTTGCCATATAACCCAGAAAATTTCAGTCAGCTTTTTTTATGAGCAGTGGACCCCCTGCCTTGCCAATCTCACCTGGAATAGAATCAGCACCAGGTATCTTGCTATACAAGGAGTCTAATATCATTTAAAATGTATTCTTCAGTTGGAGTTTGACTAGAGTAGCACTAACTTTATCTCATTGATAAACAGTTAATGGCTTTAGCATTGATTGATGATGATCTGTTGAGAACACAATGGAAGTATTCAGCCCATATCTCCAGGACTTTGTCTTTATCACTAAGCAATGTAGCTTGATTAGCACTGAGTAGTTGAGATGTACTGTAGGTTTCTGGCCCATAAATAGTCCTCAGGGAATTATAAAAGCACTTTGGATTGTTAGTATCAGTGTAAAGCTAAATTTCATCTGCCTTCTTACTATCCAAGAATCCTGCATCTCTCTAACCTTTCCTTTCACTTTACTTTTGATGGAGTTAAATGCTGCCTTCATAGAGGTGGATGAACTATTCTGCTTGTAAACCCTGTGGAATTCTTGTTTTTCATTTAGCAGCTTCCAAATTTTCCTATCATTTTTGTCAAACTAATCTTAATGGATGCAAGTTTTCTGGCCCAGATGAGTAAATGCAGTACTGCACACCAAATTTTTGAAAGCTGCCTACTCTTTTCTGTTCTACTGTTTCCAACCATGTATTATCTCAGCTTTCCCTCCAAGTTAACAACAAACCATTTAGGCATGGAGAAGCATTCCAATCTGTTGATATTAAGTCTTCTGGTAGTCACATTGCCATGAGCCTACCAAATTTGTTGACTTGTGTCTTTAGCTTGGAGATGATAAATCTACAATCAGTCCAGCACTCTGTGCCACATGTTCCTTCATCACTCTCATATTCTGTTTCTTCCTCTTACAGTGACATAGTTCATTGAATGCCAATGATTACTGTTAGAGTGCATCCACAAGGTCAATGAAAGACTGTATTGAGGATGAGAAAGTCATAAGATGCTCAAGGTTTCAGTAGTAGTGACCATTGCTGTTGCAGTTTCCATCTCCTTTCCTCCCAAGGACTCTCTGCTATATCTGATGGTCTGTGCTACTCTGGCATTAAAGTCAACCAGAATTACAAGCTTGTCTTCTTTGGGCACATTGATAATGAGAAGTCTCTAGGTCTTCCTAAAAATTTCCTTTGAATTTTTCGGGTTGTACACACATATGCACTGAATGCCATAACATCTAAATTCGATTTTTTAAGCTTACTTAAGGGGTCAGAGCAAAGATGGTGGAGTAAAAGCAGGGACTTGCTCGAGCTCTCCCCCAAACCCCTCCAAATTCCTATTAAAATGACTCTAAACAAATTCTAGAGCAGAAGGACCCACAAAATGACAGAGCAAAACAAATTTCTAGCCCAAGATGACTTGGAAGGTTGAAAGGAAAGTTCTGTTGTGCTAGGCTAGGAGAGGGACATAGACTAATGCTGGACACATCCACTGGGCCCCCCAGAAAACCAGGAGGAGGCCTTAGGGGACTGAATCACTATTAGCTGTGGTGTTTTTCAGACTTCTCAACCCACAAACACCAAAGACAATTTAGAATGTCAGTAGGAAAGATCTGGTGGACCTGGATAAGAGAGGAGTACACTTAGTTTCTAGCCCCATGCAGTGGCAGCAGCAGTGGTGACAGCAGTTGCTTCAAGGTCTGGAGCAACAGATAGTAGGGGGATTGAGTGGTTGAATGTAGGAGGATTGCAAGGATCTCTTTGCTGGAGCTGAGGCAGGACTCCCTTGCTTTGCCTCTGCTTGCATTTGGGTAGTAATCCTGAACTGTGGTCCTGGAGCAAGGAGGAACACTGGCATGGAGGAGCTTGTGGTGGTGGTAGAGAGGGAATCTTCTTCAGAATTATAAGACAGAAAAGAGTGGTTGTGGTCACTCACAGACCACAGCACAGGCCAGGAAAAGAGTAAACACCTCTCCTTTGATCATATTACCTTGGAAGTATTAAAACTGTACAGGTTCCTAAAAGTATGTCTGAAAACAGCTGCACAAAATTCCTGAAGCTTGGGACAGTATGCCTTCCACGTTGGAATCAAGTTCCAACCTTAACAAAGGGTTAGAAAGTCAGGTAATTGACTGGGAAAACGAGCAAATAATGGGAAAAAATTCAGACAATAGAATCTTACTTTGGTGACAAAGAAGATCAAAACATACAACCAGAAGAAGACAACAAGCTCCTACATCCAAAGTCTCCAAGAAAATAATAATTGATCTCAGGCCATTGACAAAGCCTCAAAAAGGATTTTGAAAATCAAGTAAGAGAAGTAGAGGAAAAATTGGGAAGAGAAACAAAAATGACACAAGAAAATCATGAAAAATGATTCAAAAGCTTACTAAAGGAGACCCCCCCCAAAAAAATACTGAAGAAATTAACACTTTAAAAAATAGACTAACTCAAAAGGCAAAAGATGTGCAAAAAGTCAATGAGGAGAAGAATGCCTTAAAAAAGCAGAATTGGCCAAATGGAAAAGGAGGTCCAAAAGCTCACTGAAAAAGAGAATTCCTTAAAAATTAGAATCGAGCAAATGGAAGCTAATGACTCCCTGAGAAATTAAGATATTATCAAATGAAACCAAAAGAATAAAAAAATAGAAGACAATGTAAAATATCTCATTGGAAAAACACTTGACCTGGAAAATTATCTAGTAGAGATATTATTGGACTACATGAAAGTCATAATTTAAAAAAGCCTAGACTTCATCTTTCAAGAAATTATCAAAGAAAACTGCCCCAATATTTTAGAACCAGAAGGAAAAATAGAAATGGAAAGAGTCCATTGATTACCTCCTGAAAAAGATCCCTAAAGGAAAACTCCTAGGAATATTGTAGTTAAATTCCAGAGTTTTCAGGTCAAGGAGAAAAATATTGCAAGGAACCAGAGAGAAATAATTCAAGTATTGTGGAAACACAACCATGTTAATACAAGATTTAGCAGCTTCTACAGTAAGGGATCAAAGGGCTTGGAATATAAGATTCTGGAGGTCAAAGGAACTAGGATTAAAACCAAGAATCAACTACCTAGCAACACTGAGTATAATCCTTCAGGGGGAAAAATGGACATTCAATAAAAACAGGACTTTCAAGCATTCTTGATGAAAAGATCAGAGCTGAATAGAAAATTTGACTTTCAATTGTAAGACTCAAGAGAAGCATGAAAAAGTAAACAGTAAAGAGAAATAATAAGGGACTTATTAAAGTTGAACTGTTTACATTCTTGCATGGAAAGATGATACTTGTAACTCATGAGACCTTTCTCAGTATCAGGGTAGTTGGAGTAAACACACACACACACACACACACACACACACACAATGGGTAGAGGGTGAGTTGAATATGAAGGGATATCTAAAAGAACAATTAAGGTGAAAGAGAGATGAATGTGCTGGAGAAGGGGAAAAGGAGAGATAGAATGAGGTAAATTATCTCACATAAAGGAGGCAAGAAAAATCTTTTACATTGGAGATGAAGAGAGGGGAGATGAGAGGGAATGAGTGAACCTTATTCTCATCAGATTTGGCTTAGGGAGGGAATAATATACACACTCAATTGGGTATGTAAATCTATTTTACCCTACAGGAAAGTAGGGGGAAATGGATAAGAGGGAGAAGGATGATAGAAGAGAGGACAGATTGAGGAAGGGGTAATCAGAAGCAAACACTTTTGAGGAAAGACAGGGTCAAAGGACACAAGAGAATAAATGGGGAATGAAATAGGATGGAGGGAAATATAATTAGTCTTTCATAGAATGACTATTATGGAAGTGTTTTACATGACTACTCATATATAAGCTACATTGAATTGCTTGCCTTCTCATTGAGGATGGGTGGGGAGGAAAGAAGGGAGAGAATTTGGAATTCAAAGTTTTAAAAACAAATATTTAAATTATTTTTATATAGAACTGGAAAATGAGATTTATAGGCAATGGGGTATAGAAGTCTATCTTGCCCTATAGGAAAATAGAAGGGGTAGGGGATAAGAGAAGAGTGGAAGTGACAGAAGGGAGGGTAGATTGGGGGAGGGGCTAATCAGAATGCACTCTGTCTTGGGGGGAAGGGAGAGATGGGGAGAAAATTTGGAACTCAAAATCTCATGGAAGTGAATGATGAAAACTAAAAATTAATTAAGGTTACTGAAGAACAAAGAGACCTAGTTAATAAGATAGTGATTGCTAAGGACCTTAATATCCTTCTTTCAGAGTTAAACACATCTATCAGCAAAATTTGTGAGGAATAAATCAAGAATTTGAACAAAATATTGGGAACAACTTGAAAGGTATTAATCTGTCCTCAATCTATGATTTCATCAGTGTAGAGAGATCTGTGAGAAAACTCCCAAAAGAGATAAAAAATTATTCCTCAACTTATTGTTTTAGAGAGTTCAGTATTATACAGTTTAAAATTTGAAACTGATCAGCTTTCTAAAATAGACAGTGTTTATCTTCGTCAGACTCTCCTACTCTTGCCTAAACCTTAACTTCTCAGCATTGTCAGTTCCCTCTTGCTATGGTTTCTTGATGTCTATTAGTCAAGCTCCATGATGACAATTATCTATAGCTGATAAATATTACCTAGCTATGACAACGTATTAATGGCTAATCATCTGGTAATAACAAAACTCTGTTGTCTTTCTCTATCATCTCAATGAATACAATATTAAATTTATTATCAATTGATATTCAATATATATATATATATATTCAATTTTACGATGAAATTGTATGATCTTAATATTTCAAATTCTATTAGGTAAAACTTTACCAAATTTAGAAGACAAAATCTTATCCTGTCTATATTAATTAATGTTGATATTTAGGAGACAATCCCCTATTCTCCTGTATTTCTGTTTATTTCAAGATTTCTATTGCTCTATCATACTCCAAAAGACACCTTAGTGGTGCAAATCTAAGACAGACAGGGATTCAGAGTAGTACCAAGGCAAACGTGTGTAAGATATTTTTAAGTAAATGTTTGTTGTCACTTAAATCAGACCAAAATAGATGTCCAATGAATGCCTGTGCAAATATCAACTCCATCTGTAGATATTTTTTAATTATGCATAGCAACATAAACATGAATGTTGAAACATATACTTGAATTTAGTAGGCGAACATGTTACTTAACATGGCTCCTAGGGCCTTAAGTACTTCATTGTACTGGACCTGATTTTTTAAAAAAGCAGCTATTTGTAAATGTGAGCAGAGCAATTGCCAAGGATGTGGTACTTTCCTAATTCATGAGAAAAACTAATTGAATGTAATTGGTGAGAGTTTTCATGATACACTCCAAATTGTAAAGTTTATCTACTACCCTTCTTATATTACATACATCTGAAAGGGTATATAGAAAGTATCCATTTGAATAATGTATATAAGTGCTTCATTGAAAGCACAAAACTTTAAAAATTAAGAAATAAATGGAGGAGTTTTTATCTCATTGATAATGTGAAGATAGACACCACTGGGGCCTTTTAAAATATATTTTTCTAAGTGAATAGTTCCTTTAAGCAAGTGTATAACTTCATTTTCACAGAAGTGAAAAAAAAGTACTAAGTAATTCTACACAGGCAGAAAGAAAAAAAACAGTGAGATTTAAAGATATAATATCAATCTGTCAGTGGGGAAAATATGCCATTTGAACAGTTTCTGTCAACTATATTTCCATACCTTACTTTCCTCAAGGAGACTTTATAAAAGCTTTTATGAAGTACAGCTCTATGATGATATCATAGTTGTCCCATCATTATAACTCATTGAACAATTATTGATCTAGATTTAGTTAAAATATGAAGACATCCAATTCAGAACTCTCCCTTTCTTGCCAAAGTCTAGTTTAAAAATAATTAATTTCAAAGGTTCAAATATATTGAAAAATGTTTCCATATAGATTGAATTTTATTGACTCCCTATCTCATTCTTCACAGTAGTTGTTCAAAACATTTTTCCCACTTGGTTCAAGTCCTCAACTCAATCCCTGCTCATTTCACTCTCAACAACCTTGCCTTATACATTACTGAAAAGATGTTGGTACATATTTCTGAGTTCCCTAAACTTGAATCTTTCTCACTTCAATTTTTTTGCTATTGTCATACCCTGTTCGCCATCTAAAGATATTTGTATTTTCTTCATCCATCAATTCTTTGTGATCTCAGGGCTAATAGAACAATTCATCTTTCTTCTTTGCCAAGATTACTCTGTGTTCTGAATCTTTTTCCATTATATATCCTTTAGGACTTTGAACTTTTAATTATCCTTTTCATCCTGTGTTCTAAGCCACTACTACTTCATTGGCTCCTTCTTATTTGCACACAAATGCCTTAAGTCTTGATTATTAGGAGACATGGTCATTGCAAAAATCTAGAAAGATATTGATGGCCTGAATTAAAGTACTATCAAGAGGGAATTTAGCTAAAGTACATATATAAGAGACATTACAAGGAAGAATTCTACCCTAATCTAAACAAAACACTAACTAAATCTAAGGAAGGAGATCTTAAATTTACTTTACCTGAATCTTTTTGTGTGTGTGTGGCTATTCCTCATAAAGACCAATCTCTTGTCTTCTTTTCTTCTCTTTTTCTAACCTCTCCCTTGGAAGTCTCATCCAATAATCTAGAAAATAAATTTTAGAAAGGTTTCCAGAAACAATTAAATTAAATCAAATTTCACACAAAAGACAGGAGTTACAGAAAATTCTAGGGGTTAACAGATAAATGTAATTGTTTAACTAATACAATTGTTTGATTTTAATGAAGGCAAAATAAAATATTTAACCCTATTAATCTTCTCATAATCATGAAATCATATGGTATAGTCATAGAAATGAATGGAAGGGGCCCCAGTCTATAACACAAACTTTTGGCACTGCTTAATTGATTTTAAATGCCAGAGTGGTTTCTTGAAGCCTTAACTCAGAAGCTAGATTTGTCCTAATTTCTGTTGGCTTCCACAGCAAGTAACAAAAGCAGTAGAAGCAAATTACAAAACAAAGTATCTTCTCATTCTGAACTAATGATATTAATTTGGATCAGAGTATAGGGAACAAAGGAGTGATTTCTCTGTTAAACATTACATTTTCCAATGTTAGTTGTATAGAGAGTAATATGGTACATATAAAATTATACATAAATATTATTAGATATATAATATAATATTAAATATTAATTTATTAAATACATAGTATATTCAAATATTATTTAATTATATATAATGTTTTATATTATATATTATATTTAATATAATTATATATGTGTGTGTATATATATATATGTATATTTAGACTGCTGAGGCAAAATGGTGAAAGATTACAGAGAGTCTTAAATGCTATGTTTTAAAACTGTAGTCTTCAAGACAATATGGAGTTCTTGATTTTTAAATAATGATGCGCTGAGTGAAATTATCAGAAACTTGCTTTAGGAAAATTTATACACACACATATATAAATGATTTTATATATATGTATATTTATATATATATATATATATATATATATATATATATATATATATATATACACACACACACACATATACCATATACCATATTACACATAGACACACACATATATATGGGATTAAAGGGGAATTAAAACAAGACTTGCTTTTTGGGAGCTCACAAAACTGGTGGGAAAGAAAATATGTATATAGAAAGACTATACTATAAAACAATTAAATTCAATTTCAGAAGTATTTATGAGTACCTACCACATACAAAATACTGTGTTCAGTCCTAGGAAACAAAGACAAAAACAAGACCACCCCTGCCCCTGTTGATCTTATATTCTACTTGAGAAGATGATACAGGATAGATATAACACATATCCTGAGTTCAAATTTGCCTTAGACACTAACTAGTGATTCTAAGTAAACCACTTAATGTGTTTGCCTCAGTTTCCTCATCTGTAAAATGGGGATAATAATAGCCCTTATGTCCCAGGGGGTGATTGTGAGGCTCAAAAGGGATAACAAAAGCAAATCCCTTGGCACAGTGTCATGTAAAAGTTATTGTTATCATCATCATCATCATCATTATCACACAAGTAAGTCCAGAACAAGGTAATTTGGAGGGAGAGGGAGAATTAGGCTAGGAAGGCAAAATGGTGAAAGATTACAGAGAATCTTAAATGCTAGGTTTTAAAACTGTAGCTTTCAAGACAATATGGACTTCTTGATGATTTTAAAATGATGATGTGGTGAGTGAAATGGTCAGAAACTTGCTTTAGGAAAACTTGTTTTTTGCAGTATTGTGGAAATGGATTAGAGAAGGGAGAAATTTGTCAGGGAGACCAAGTGGAAGGCTATTACATTAAGTGAAAAGTAATGAGAACCTAAACCATGGTGGTATCCCTATTAAGGGGAGAAAAAAGGAACAGATATAGATGTTCATTCCACTTCCACAATGAGTTTTGGCAAACTGATGGGCATGTAGATTAAGGAAGAAAGAAGTAAAACATGAATCTGGATTTTTGAAACGGGGTGACTAGGCAGATAATAGTGCCCTCCATAGACAGAGAGACGTTTGGAAGAGAAATAAATTTCAGATGAAAGATAATTAGTTCCATTTTGGACAAGTTGAGTTTGAGAGACATATGGAATATTCAAGAGGGAATGCTGGGTGAACAGTTACAATTCAGATTAGGAGTTGAGGAGAGAGGACTGGGAATACTTGAAAGTCATTTGTGAAGAGATATTATGATGGATATGTTAGTTGAAGGGATTTGAAATCATCCCCTTCTATAATATATTCCCTTTCTACTCCTGGGTTTACAAAAAGGAAATGACCACAAAAAACTGGGAATGCTTAAGTTTGGAAAAAAAATAGAAAGACCCTGATAATTATCTTCAAATATTTGAAGGAATGGTATATTAAATAAGACTTATTCTACCTAGTTCTATGAGGCATGACTAGGGTCACTAATTAGAATTTATTAGGATGAAGTTTCTCATAATTAGACATGTCTACTGTTCTTTTATTGACTTTTTGCTGTGAGAGTATTGCAAGAATTTGTACTTTACCCTTATTTCATCTGTCTCTATATTCCAGGCCTGCACAACAAACTGCTTGCTGGCCACTTGAGGCCTGCCAAAGGATTTCTGGCAGCCCTAGAAAAATGTAGGATTGCCATTGAGCACCCTCCTGTTTATCACATGACCTACAGCAACCAACCATCATCAGCCTGTCTCTAGTCTAACATCTATGGCCCAAAGAAATTTAGGCTATTTTAATTTTGGCCCCTACCTAATGTCAAGTGGTACAGGTCTATTATATTATCTTACTTAGTAGTCACATTCATTCCCATGGCTACCATCTATGGACGAAAAACACCCAAATCTGTATCTCTGATAATATCTTCTTCTCTGAGTTCACAACTCATTATCAACAACTGCCTGAAATTTTTTTCTCCTCATTTTTGCCTGTGATATCTCCTGTTCCATTCAACATGCAGTATTATCATTGTTATTTTTTTCCTTCTCATCTTTTTTTCCCTTTACTTCTCACTTCTAATAACTTTCTAAGGCTTATCAATTCTAACTTCATTCTCCCTTCCATCCTGCCTATTAACTAATCCCATCCTATTAATTAACAAGCAATAACCCATTAGGTGCTTACTGTGCACCAGGCCTTATGCTAAGTGCTAGGGATACAAAGAAAGCAAAAAAAAAAAAAAAATCCCCTGCCCCCTAGAAGCTTACATTCTAATAAATAAGCATTTACTTTGACAATTGAAATGCCCTCATCATATAATTTTTTGTCTTCTTTCTTTGACCTTTTCTTCTACCAAAAGTAGAGCTGATCATGATTTAAAACCTTCTTAGGCTGCTAATGACAAATTTAAAGTGATTTGCATGATTATCAAGACCCTCTATATTATTGCATAGCCCTACATATATTTTCTTCTTCCTTTTCTCATATTTACCTCCTTCACACATTCTATGTTCCAGACAAACTAAGTTAGTCTCTATCCTTCTCCCTTAGACCTTATATAACAGTGTTTGGTACCTCGCAAAATGATATTATCATGCATTATCCTTTATTGTAGTTATATGTGTATCAATCTTCCCCATTATTATAGTAATAACAATAGTAATGCCTGGCATTTATAGCACTTTAGACTTTGTATAGTTCTTTAATTATGTTTTCTTTTTTGAGTCTCACAACAACCTTAACTAGACTCTGCATCTCTGACGTTCATTCTAGGTCTTCATTTATGATGCTATATTGACAGGAACTGTATGCTATATAAACGTTATATCTGTCCTACTGTACACAATAGTCAGTTAAAAACAACTTTTTGCTTTTGAAACTTTTTCCTCTCTTTTAGAACTTACTGATCTGACAGTGAAAATAATTTGGAGAAAAGGTGGACAGAGTCAAGTTTGAAACTGAACACTATGGGCAAAGTAATTAAGAACTACAAATTATTAATTCTATTATTTCCTTTTACTTTTAAATTTGAAGAAGAATGACTAACATATAGATGCTGATTGTCACTGCTATTTCATTAATTGAATGATAGAGTTATAGATTAAATATAGGTAGAACCATATTCAACATTTACTTTCAGTTTCTGAAGATGTGTGTTTTTGTTTGAATTTATTTCCCCCTCAACCGCCAACAGATTGAAAATTTGTAGAGCTTCCAAATCTGAAAAAGTAGTTAATGGGGAAAGTGTATGCCTCATTTCACTATTTTTCTAAGTTTGTTAAAAAGGCTAACATAAAACTGAGCAGTGCTGACTGCAGTATCATGTTATTGCTACTAGACAGTAGAGGGAACTGTTAGTACATACTGTTGTTACAAGGTGTAAACAGAGGTTCACTGGAGGAAGAAAAAAAGGAGTAAACTAAAAATAATTTAACTGATCTCTTTTCATTTTGAATGTTATGTTTTCTTACTAGCTTTTATCACTCTGGCATGTCTTGGTCCAATCAAATTAGAATAATACAAAGAGACTCCCTTGCTTGCTGAAGTGTCCATGAAGAATTGTCCCTTCCAAAATACCTTCAATGGTTCCTCATTGGCACTTGAATAAAGTTTAAACTACCTGTCCTGGCCTCCAAGGATCTCCATCACTTCCCTCCCATCTACATCTCTTCAGTTACCTCCTCCTCTTGACCTCTTTCACCTCCATCTCACAATCTCAACCATCTGGAACCATTTTCTACTTTTCCTCTGACAAGCATCATCGCTTGCTTCAAGACTTCTAGAAACTCACTTATTCTGGGAAGCTGAGTTAAAACTTACTTTAACATACTGAAGGGTGAGCCTTCTTAACAGTTAACAAACTGGAAGAATGAGAACTAATTTGAATATAAAGCTCCATAATGTTTATCTCTTTCATAGGACTTAAGGTAATGGGAGGGGAATGTTATTATAGTATTTGAGTATCACATCCCCATCCCTTTGGTTTCAATGTTGGACAAATAATACTCACTGACTAGGCAGAGGGTTAAAGATTCTGTCATCCTCATAAATAAGCAAATACGTATTCATGACAATGCTGTTTTGCTGGCATGGAAGCTAGAAGGAGTCTAGAGATTAGCTAGTCTAACCTTCTCATTTAATAGATTTCATTTTTTAAAAGCATTTAGTAAGTATCTGTTATGTTTTACTATTGTATGGTGTAACTAGAGGATCACCGGAAGGAGAAAAAAGCAGGGATTTAAAGAATATATTAAACTTTGGTCATTCTTCATTTTGAGTATTACATTTTTGTAGTATCCTTTATAACCCTGAAGCCAGTTCAGAACCTTCCTTATATGCTTAGGTACAAATAATGTATTTTCTTTTGTCAGTTTCCTACAATCCTACATGATTGTAATTCCTCCATATTAGCCACTGAGACTGCAAAAATATAAGACAAGACAGTCCCTCCCCCACCCCAGTAGTTCATAATTTAACAGTGGGGAAAAGGCAAGAACACAAATACACAAGGCAGACATAATAAATTTGAAAGAAAGATCATTTTTAGATAGAAAATCTGATTCACTTTTATGGAGAGAGTAGCACCTTATTTATGCATCAAAGGAGAAAATCACTAATTAAAGGTCAGAAGATGTTATGTTCTAAGTTTGGGGACTGGGCTGTGTGAATACATAGACATGGAAAAGAACAGGCTAAAATCAGGAAAAGAAAGGAAAAAAAGACCCCCTCCAAAAAAAGAAAAAAAATAAGTATGGTTCAGTCTGCATTTAGACTCTATCAATTTCATTCTATGAAGGTGGATAACATTTTTTTTCTTCATAAGTGCTTTGGAATTGTCTTAGATGCTGCTCAGAATAGCTGTCACTCACAGATGATGATCATACAATATTGTCATTAGCTTTCTTCTGGTTATGCTCATTTCACTTTGCATCAGGCCCTGTAAGTCTTCATACTTTTTCTTTTGTGAAACTGTCCTTCTCATCATTTCTTATAGCACAATAATATTCCATCAAATCATATACAACTCATTCAGCCATTCCCCAATTTATGAGCATCCCTTCAATTTCTAATTCTTTGTTACCACAAAAACACTCCTATAAATACTTTTGTACATATAGATCCTTTCTCTTTTTCTTTAATTTCTTTGAGATAGAAAATGGTATTTTTGGATCAAAGGTTATGCATCAGTTTTATAGTTCTTTCGGCATAATTCCAAATTGCTTTCTAGAATAGTTAGATCAGTTGACAACTCCAACAACAATGCATTAATGTCTCGGTTTATTAGATTTCATTTTTCATCAAAGCACTTCCTAGTTTTATATATCTATTTTTATAGTTCAATTGTTTTCTTACATTGTATTTTATTAATCTCTCCTTTGATTTTTCAAGATTTCCAATTTGGTGTTCTATAGAAATTTTTGATTTGTTCTTTTTCTTATCTTTTTAGTTGCATGCCCAATTCATTGATCTGTTCTTTCTCTCTTTTATTTATGTAAGTATTTAGAGATATAAATTTTCCCTTAAGTTCTGCTTTGGCTGCATCTCATAAATTTTGTTTTGTTGTCTCATTGTTGTCATTCTCTTTAATGAAATTATTGACTGTTTCTTTGATTTGTTCTTTGGTCTACTCATTATTTAGGATAAAATTATTTAGTTTCCAATTAATTTTTAATTTATGTTTCACAGGCATTTATTGAATATAATTTTATTGTATTATGATCTATAAAGGATGAATTTAATATTTCTGGTTTTGTGTGAGATTTTTATGCCTTACTACAGGGCCAGTTTTGGTGAAGGTGTTACATATAACCGAGAAAAAGTTATACTCCTTTCTATTTCCGTTCAATTTTCTCCAAAGATCTATCTTATCTAACTTTTCTAAAATTCTATTCATTTCATTTCCTACTTCTTTCTTGTTTATTTTATGGTTATATTTATCTAGTTCTGAGAGAAGAAAGTTGAGGGGCCCCAGTATTAAAGATTTACTATTTCCTCCTGCAACTCCTTTAACATTTCCTTATAAGAATCTGAATACTATGCCATTTTGTCCATATATGTTTAGTATTGATATTATCTCATTGTCTATGCTACCTTTTAACAGAATGCAAGTCCCCTACTTATCTCTTTTAATTAGGTCTAGTTCTGTTTTTGCTTTTTGCTTTTGCTGCTCTTCCTTTTTTAAAACTCAGTTGAAGTAGAATAGATTCTGCCCCAGTCCCCTCTTTTTACTCTCTCTATACAAATGGTTTAAAATTTTTCAGTGAAGACAGAAAGAACATATGATGAAATAGAAGGAGCTAAGAATATAGATGCCTTTTAAGAAAAAGCAAGAAGTTTTGGAGCAAATACTATGAGGAGTGTGACCCCAATCAGTTCACCAATGGTTTATTAATTACCTATTTATTTATTTTCCAGGCACTGGTTTAGGCATTGGTAATATATTAATAAGAAGAATAAGACTTCTTGATTTTAATAATCTTCATATTGGGAAGGGAAATAGACAAATCATGTAAATGGATAAGTATACCTTTGATAGTGGATAGGTATTACAGAATGGGGTGTACAAGCTGAATTTTGAAGTTCGCCATGGATCATAAGAGGTAGAGGTGATAAAAGAGTTAATTTCAGGTGTCCTATATAGCTTAGACAAAAGCATGAAGAAAGAATACTGAATGATGAAGTACAACATATTGGCAAGATTGACAGGAATGTAGTATGCATGAAGGACACATCAATTTGTGATAAACATAGAAACGTACATCAGAGAAAAAGTGTAAAATGTTTCATATGCCAAGGAGAGGACTTTGTATTTTAGCCTAGACAATATGGAGTCAATGAAGGAACTTCAGGAGAAGAATAACATGGTCAAATTTGTGTTTTAGAAGGATTATTTTGATAATTGTATTTAAAATGGATTGGAGAGAGGAAATAGTGGGAGAAGAATAAGGAGGAGGCTACTGCAAGAGTCTTGGAAGGGATTATGAAGGTTTGAATTAGTCACAGATTTGTGAATAAATGTGGAAGGGGAAATATGCAATTTTGTTGTTGGTGTTGTTCAGTCATGTCTGACATTTCATAACCCAATTTGGGGTTTTCTTGCCAGAGATACTGGAGTGGTTAGCCATTTCCTTCTCTAGCCCATTTTACAGATGAGAAAACTGAGATGAACAGGGTTAAGTGACTTTCCAAGAGTCACAGAGTTAGTATGTGTCTAATTTAATTAAAGTAGCTGAATTTTTCTCTCCTGTTCAGATGCTTTAGCCACTGCTCCACCCACCTGCCTCCAAATATACAGTTATCAAAAGTTAAATATGTGATTGTTATGTAATGATGAAAGCTCATGCTTATATAGCATGCATTTATAATGGTGATGGATGGAGTCAGCACAGGTTCATGACTTTCTCCAGTAGTAGGCTAGGTCTTGGGCAGAGGAGTAGGGAAAGCAGATGGTTAAGGTGATCCAAGGTTGGGTATTAGTCAACTTGGAAGAATGGTAGAGCAAAAGCACGGAAACAAAGTTTGTCTTGAGGTTCAAAAAATTAAGTTACTTGATAAAGATCATATGAAGAGTTAATTACTGACAAAGGGCTAGAGAAAAGGGCAAGTTTCCTATCTCCCAGTTCAACTTATGTAACTATATGAAGCTCTGGAAAACCATATTCAAGATGTTGAGAAGAAATTCTGAGTCTGTGTCTTTCATTAAATGTATCCATACATGTGTACATATGTGTGTGAATGTGTGGACGTATATTTAAGGGTACATGTATCAATCTGGGGAGCTATTTCACCACTATACTTTATTTCTTTGATAGAATTTCTTTATAATATCAGGAATAGGACAATGGTGATAAATCACAAGAAAAATGAAATTATAATATATTCCTTTAGGTCCAATTTTTAAATAATAGGAATAATCATGATAACATTAATTAAAAATTATTATATTCATATTCATAGCTGTAATATATTTCCTTTGCATTGTGGAATTAGATTGAAGAAACACCTTTTCATGTTATATGAATTTTTATGAAAATTGTAGTAGGTTAGTTTATATCTATATATCTATATACATACATACATTCATCTCTAATCAGTACTAAAAACAACATTGCATCCTTATTTCCCTCTAAAATGAAGATAGAATATCTAAATATTTAGAACATGTCACCCAGGATTCTGCTTTCCTTTTTTGGAAGCTCTTTTTGTACAAGACTGAATAAACTGGAAAGCCACCCTCACTTGCACCATCCAAAGAGAAACTTTATGCATGTCCAGATAAAAGTTCAAGTTAATAGCTTTATTCATTGATGCTACAAATACCCATCATGTTTGAATTTTAATTAATCCAATTTGTTATTCTCTATAAAGAGCAAGTTTGGATGGCCAAATATGTCCACAGAACCCCGAATATTTTGGTTGCCATGTATATCAAGGTGGATGAAATTTACTCTCTTCCATTCCCTACCACCAATTAGCTTCACTTAAGTTCAATTATTAAGCATTTCTGCCTACTACTTAGATAAGGACTCACAAAAAAGGGTCACATTTATTGAGTAGATGAGTATCTATATAGTGATAAATAAAACACATGAAAAGTAAAGAGTTTCCACTAATCATCTGGAAAGCATTCAGACATCCAGATGTAGGCTACCATAACAAAGAAGACTACAGAAGTTTTACCTTTTCATCTAGGTGTGAAGATATAGAACAGTCAATGTCTTATTTTATTCAAATGATCCTGTATAATCATACATATACACAAAGAAAAAAGAAATTGACATCCAATTGCACACTTTCAGCCTTCTGGAGAACTCTTCCATTTTAATGGGCTTTCAGAATCATTAACATTCTTGAGATAGCCATCCCAGAAATACCGTATATCAATGATTTTGTATACAGAAGACCAAGTTTCATGAATTGCTTTTCAAAGTCATGTAGTGCTAACTACTTAGAATAAGCCAGAAAATAAAGGAAGCTGTATACTGCCTCACACCAAGAAAATCTTATACATGTACATGAAGAAAAAAAATCTGCTACCCAGGAAGTAAGCTGTCAAAGATAAACTGAATAGAAAAAACAGATAGAAGACTGGTTCTACAGGAAAGGGGAAGAGAAAGTGTGACACCATGATTTCAAGGTACGCTATAGAAAAGTGCATATAAGGTCATATTTAACCTCATATAATACAGTAAGATTTGATCTTGCCACTTACATTTCACTCAGTTCTTGAAAAGTTTTATTAGTGTTTATAAATGTAAATATAATGGCATAATAGGGCATCAACAAAAAGCCTATAGATCATAATCAAGCAGTGTTAAAAGGCAGCTTTCTAACTCTATCCAGATTTCCAGGTTAACATTTAGAATTTTAAAATATGCTTATGAGTCTGTACTTTTGATGGAGTTTTGCATTTAGGTATGTATTTTTAAGATTTCAATATCCCTTTTATAAACAATAATCAATTTCTGGGCTCTAAGTGTGTTTGTGTGTGTATGTGTATGTATAAATACATACACATATATATATACATATTCTCTCTTCATATACAAATAATTATGTACATACAAAGACTTATATGTGTGTGCATGCATGTATATATGTGTATGTAACTCCAGTAGAATGTAACCTTTTTGAAGACAAGTACTGGTTTTCTTCCATTATATCATTAACATCAAGCACAATACTTTGAACACAGTAGGCATTTAATAGATTTTGGGATAGAGGGAAACTCAGAGATCTTCTAATTCAACCTCCCCTTTTTATAGGTTAGGAAACTCAGGCATAGAGAGGTGTGATCAGTAGAAGAGCTAGGATTTGAATCTAGGTCCTATGACTAAAAATACAGTATTCTTTTCACTACAGCATACTATTCAATTGCATTTACCAAAAGGTGGGGGGGAATCATGAAAATTATTGTTATTGCTATTATTTTTACATTTCCTATTGACAGATCCTGCTTACCCTATTCCTATGAATTTTTATGTAAAAATAACTATTTCAAGTTCTTTTATTCCAAAACAGCAGAAACTAATCAACTTGAGGATACATCAATGAGGATGAATAGGTGTACAGAACACCATATGAAGCCAGCTATGAAGGAAGTATAAAATCATAGTATACACATGATGACTAAAAGAATGCTAAGGGGTACCCCATAATAGAACAAGGAAGTCAGAAAATACTGAACATAAAATCAGAAACACCAGAGAAGCAAAAAGAAAAAGATGGGCATGAAAATTTATAGACAGTTTGAGGGTAGGTTTTCAAAGTGGAATGTGACAAAGCCAGGCAAAAATCCTGTTACTTATTAACGGGATTTGTTACCTGTCACGCATTGCTTTGAAAATATCTGCCTTTGTGAAAGGTATAGGGCTCCTCTCCGACAGTTTCACTCTTAAGAGACTAATGTATAATCTCTTTAGGTTTTGTCTTTTGTATTTCTATGCATATGACAAATTGTTTTGAACACTCATCATCCACACACATAAGAAAATAGGCACTAAGGGCTTATTACCTCATATTTAAAAATTCCTTGAGATGTTATTCCCCTCATTGGAAAGAATTGTCCTATTAAAGCAACCCCAGGGTTTATCAAAGTTTTTGTGACAAATTCATTGATATGATAGGGGTCACAGAAGAAAAAAGAATCCAAAAGAAATGCTGGTAAATTCCAAATTGTTTTTAATGAGAAGAGAAAACTGATGTTTGAAATCTAATGTGCAATGAAACAGATTATGTATTCAGTGATACAACCATTTCAGTACAGTTCTGATTATAATCTGCAGACTAATATAAAAACCATAGTATGTAGACTCGTGGCTGATATATGGACTGGACTGACCAATACTCCATGGGTCTCTGTATACTGAACTATCCTGAAGAGATTCTGTGATTGATCAGTTTGCCTTTTCGAAAGTTAGTATTGGAATAGCAGAAGAATATTCCTGCCACTGCATGTGTACAATATCTATAACATCCTTGGTATCTAAAGGTTAGAAAGCAGAATTATATATATTGATTAACACATATTTGTCAAATACCAGGCTATAGGTCATCATTGTACCTAGGAAGTTTCATCATGAATCCTCATAATAGAGAGAGGTGCCAGGGGATCAAGGTCCAAATATAAGTTCTATTGTGTACTACCTGCATTATCTTGGGCAAGTTACTTTCCTTCTCTGGGTCTCAGTTTCCTCACCCATAATCAGATAGTTAGACTAGATGCACTAATTCACTCCAAGATTTAAATCCTATTATTCTCCTTTCAGCACAATCCTACCCAGAACTTTAGAAGTAGATTTTAGTCTTCTAGACTGATTTCCTTAGTGAAGCACTTGAAGATGCCCAGAACTTAGCTAAAAATTGATTTTTTTCCTCCAATCAAGTTGCTTCCGTTAAATTCCCCATAAGCATTTCTGTGCCTTTACCAAATAAAATCCTGTATTTTCCACTTCAATTAAACAAATAGTTATTAAATATATAGGTACATATCTACCCTGAAAGAAAAACAAGTGGTTGAAAAATTATACTATTTAGAATACTATATGCATTTAGATGAACAACCTAGACAGTTGGTCCATCTGCTCATATATCTTAGAAAGACTACAGATAAACAATGAATTGGATTCCAAATTTTAAAACAGAGGAGGTAAATGGGTAGGGCTGAATTTGGAAAATTAGGTGATAGTTTTTAATGGTCCTAGCTTTTCTGTGAAACAAAGACCCATCTTTTAAAAATATTGATTTTTTTTATTGTTGTTTTAACATCACCTACATTTTCAAGCGTCAGCCCCAAAGCCCAGAAGACTGAAGACTAACCTCACCAATTGCTTGCCTCTGGAGAGGTAATCAAGTTAAAATGCAGAGAGGGAAATATAATTTCAGGCATGGTCAATGTGGGAAGGTATTTTTGTTGTGCAAACATATTTTTAATGTTGGTTTGGGCTTTAGTTTTGTGAAGACTTTCCTGGATTGTTTTTTTTCAGATTTTTTGTACAATGTGGAGATGCATCAATTTGAAACAGGTGGCCAAAAAAAAAAAAATAGAGAAATATATTTCTGTCTCAAAATAAATAAGAATGTCCTCTAGCCTGATATACTCTATTCCAGTGAATTAATTGAGATCCCACAATAGATATTCAGTGACCCCAATTAGGGTCTCAACTTGAGGTTTTGAAAACATGTCTGGAAACATATTTCCTTTTTCTATTTATTTTGTCGATCTTTGAAAGCTGCTATGTGTTGGGGATGGCTCCTAAATCCAAAGCAAATTTTAAAGCAAATGATTTAAATGATTGGGTTTCTTTCTATAAGAAATACCAAAATGTTCCTTTGAAAATAACAAAAGAATAGGATATGTAGAAAAATACAGTTCTAAAAGAAAGAAGAAGTAGTAAGGGGGCAAGTTGGTTGTTTCGATGAAAAAAAAATAACTTTGCTACATGACATGGAATTGTGCTAGATTTATTATTCCATTTATCCATTTATCCTTAAAACAAACCAACCCTAGACACTTACCTTAGAAATATAAAGTTGCTCATTTCTGTGCAGTGCAGTTTAACAGAACCATGGATTGATGGTTTCTCAAGGCATCAGTCACACTTCCACAAGCATTTGCTGATATAAATATAAAAGCTTCATTTTAAAGGATAAATAAAGCAACACTATTATCTAAACAGGGTAAAATTTAACATCCTTGTGGCTTGTGGAAATTTTTGATGTGCCTGCTGGCTTTTCAATAAAAATCAATTATGCCTTAAATGCGAGCGGTAGTCAACATACTACAGACTATAAATTCAATTTCATACTCAGAAATATGGATTAGCTGAACTTGATGCCCTTCCATTGATTTCAGAAAGCAAAAGCTGATAAGGTAAATAATAGTAAGAAGCTCCCTGACACTCCACATCAAGTTCCGGATTTCCATATTATTTTTGTAAGAACTTTGCAGTCACCATAATATCCTCCTTGTGAAATATGTATGATGAATAGATATTATATGGATTGCTGATTCATCTCTCCATACAGAATGGATATTTAGCTTTTATAATTCAAGGAGGGAACTCCATATAAAAAAGAATGTACTTATTTCCTTTTGCTTGGTGCAAGGCATATATTACCTAATATTAAATGAAGCCAGTGGATAATTATTAAAATCACTGATTAAGCTCTCATGTGCCAAGGAGTGAAGTCACCTATAAATAAGGATTTCTGGGTATCAGAATAATGTGGACACTTATTTCTAAAAGGAAAAAAAAAAGAGGAAAAAGAACAAAAAGAAGCATGTTCTAAATCTAAAAACATTTGGTTCTTATGTTCTCTGAATGGAGCACCTTAAATTGTAAAGAATCACATTCTGAAGGCAAAGGGGCCCCTGTATGGGGACTGGGGAGAAGAGAAGATGAATTTGGAGCTAAAAAATGTAAGGAATAATGATCACAAGGAGAAAATTTAGAGTAGTTTCTAGTGTAATAGAAGATCCAATCACATCTGCAACAATTTTCTTCTTTCGTCCTTTAATGTGCTGAACACTTAGGCTTTATGGGCCTGTTCAAGCCCATGTTTGGAGTGTTTTATGGCTTAGCCATTCTTTTTCTCAATAAGCTTCCTCACGCAGTTTGAATCCAAGAGAGGTCTTAGAAAGATTTAGTCCAGAGGAGCTAGTTTCACCTTTACTCAATACTTGGCCCACTTTTATTCTGACACACAAACATGGATTTGTCACATACGCAGCATATATATGTAACATAGGCATTTTATTATGATAAAAATGTACCTTCATTAAAAGAGTAAATCCTCTTACAATTTCCCTTTAGCATACACAATGTAAATATATGAATGTATGTATGCATATATAAAATTTATATGTATACATGAATACATGTATGTTTTATATATATGTATGTGTGAGAGACATGGGAAAAAGAGACAAGGGAGAGAGAGAAAGAGAGCAGAGAAAGGAGTCCATTGCCTAAAGCCCCACTTCCTTCAAAATTACTTACATCTGAATTTCACAGATGAAGATAATTTATTTGGAAAATCAATTCACATCTTAGTTATTTTGCTGAATTATAAGCGGTCATTTATGACAACAGGACAACTAGTGATGTGGTGGATAGAGCAGCAGTCATGAGTCAAGAAGACCAAGTTCAAATCTGACCTCAGACACTTACTAGCTATGTGACCCTAGGCAAGTCACTTAACCTATTTGCCTCAATGTCCTAATATGTAAAATGCACTAGAGAAGGAAATGGCAAGAAAACTCCAAATGGGGTCATGAAGAGAAAGACACAACTGAAATGAATGAACAACTATGATTTATAACAGGATGCTATATAATTTATATACGTATATTTATACATAATTGAACCTGTAATTTCATCAATATAAAGTGAAGAACTTCCTCTACCAAAATATAACTTCTATGTAATTTATACTTTCAGAGAACTGATGGGGTTTGAGAATTTTGGTGATTTTATCAGTGCCACTCAGCTAAAATGAATAAAAAAAATGTATCCAAAGTTGAGGTTTTTGCATCCAGGACTTCATAATTCTGTTGACAATTGTCTATAACTTATTATTTCCCATTTTATATAGGGTATGATATTAAATGCTAAGATATATCCAGCACACACAGAAAATGGGAAATTTATTGTCATTGAGGATTAATTGTCAATGATCCCATCCACTGGGGTTCCTATTACTAGTTAGCCAATAGAATTTATAGGATGCCACAAATAAAGGAGTGAAAAAGTGACCTTGTGAATTTTTATTCAGAAATATAATTACGGTAAAAAATGAAGTTAAGTAAAAGTCAGGAAAGTTATAGCTCTGCATTAGTTCCCTTTTGCCATTTTGTACCTGAAAAAAATCATGTTTCTTTATTAATCAAAAAATTCAATGTATACAATTACATATTTGACAGTATGCACTATCTATATATGTGTGTAACATATATGTAGGTGTGTGCATGCATGTGAATATAAACACATATTTATAATTTACATATATACAGGTTGAAAGGAGAGACCTTTAGAGGCAAAATATTTCATCAATGTTTTATGATTTGTCACATATTATAATAGTTTAAGAAAAAAGAATAACTAGAAACTCATATATATATATATATAGTGTTTATATGTGTGTCAATACACATTCATACATACGTTATGTTAAGCAACCACGAAATGAAAAATTCTTAATGAAATCATGTTTAATATGTGAATTTATATTTTTTTCAAGTTTTAGTTGCACTTTCCTTGAATCTGGTCCAGTGGCAAAAGCCACTACCCAATATTGCCACTGTATTGTTTCAATGTAACTATGGCTAAGAATCCCTAGCATTGTTTATGGAAAAATAATTCTTGTAGATACACTTGGAAAACTTCAAACATTCATAAACAGTTACTCTTTGGGGATAAAGAAAAAGTGCCATTAAACAGGTGTTAGAATTTAAATGACATCTCATTAGTGACTTCTTTCTGCAGCTCAGAGACAAATTAAACCTTCATTTAAAAGCATTAGTGCTACTCCTAAGGGTTTCTAGTATCATAATGTTGTGTTTTATGAAGATATTTAGTTCCTTCTAACCTTCTTGCTTATTTATACAAAATAAGCCAATTGTATCTCTAAGTATATATTGAGCATTGAAGTCATGGGGTGAATCAAGTCATTTTCAGGTTATAAATACCCTTGCTCTTCTTTAGTAAGAAATGAGGAAGTGATTGCAACTCCTTAAGTAAGGAGTCTGGACCTCAGTTCTATGATAGTTAACCTTTAAAGTGAGATCTTTAGACTAGATGATTTCAATAGTCCCTTTCAGTTCTGACATTCCCTGGTACTTAATTATTATTGTTATGTCATTCCCTTAAACAATAGTGATGTGAAACTTTTTTAGTCCTGTCTCATTATTATTATGCCTTCTTCAAATTCCTTATAGTATAAAATATTATCATTACAACACAAATTGCACTAAATAATCAAAACTTGCCATGGATGACTGGTTTGAGGCTGGGGTTGAGGAGTAGCTTTGTGTCATCTCTGGGGACATAACAAATACAAAAGGAGGAAATATTGCGTGGAAAAAAAAAAGCCTAAATAATCACAAAACAAGAGAATTTTAGGTCTGAAAAGAACACTAGAGTTTGAGTCCATTTCTTCCACTTTACAGGTGAGAAAACTGAGGCACAGAGAGGATAAACTGATTGCTGATCCACAACCACAGAGGACTTATTTAGTGGTAAAGGCAGGACTACAACCTAGTTCTTTTTCCTCCCAGTCCTGTGAGAAACTTCCATCCTTCCTCCCATTATAATATACTACTTAGAGTAGTATCTATTGAACCAAATAGTGAAGAATTATAGGAAACTTCTTATTTTATTTAGGCACGTACAATTGTACTTCATTTAACCTACTTAAAGAAACAGTAAAAGATTCACGTTACTACCGTTTTCCACTTCAATTAATGAATTTCAATAAATGTTTGCTTTAAAAATAAAGCAAGGCCATGACAATAAGAATCAGAGTGATCATAGTAGGCCTCATTGGCTAGGAACAGATTATCATCAATACCAGACTAGACTACCCCTTTTACAAATCATCGAAATTTTATTTATTGGTCTTTGGCAATGTCCATTTTTATCTTTTCCAATTAAATGATCATCTCTCCTCATGATACCCACATATGCACAAAAATTCACCACTTCAATTACACCTTAAAACCACACATTAATAATGTAGTCACTATGTTTTATGATCTAAGACCAATTCTTTGGGAAGATCTGGTTATATCACAATTCTAGTTTTGAGGGTGGGGGCAGCAGAAATGTATTATACATGACAAAGATGTGATGCTGATAATTTGAAAAGAAGAGCTTCTCCCACAGGTCCACCCCAGATTTGTGATTTAAGTGTAGAGAACTTCAAGGTGAGGAGACTCACTCTACAAAGCAGATCAATAATTCTTCTGCATCTCATTTTTTTTTTTAAGACAGGTTCTTTCCATCTTGCCTCAACTAAAAGTGCTAGGACTACTCATGGGCCTGCTGATAAAACTAATCATCCTGCTCCATTTTCATCCTAGGAAGCTGAGTGGGTAAGCTTCTTCTTAGGTAATCTAGCAGCCTCTCACCCTGTACCCCCCTCCCATGGGCTGACAATATTGATGCCCAACTGTAAAGCCAAGCATAAGCAGCTTTCCAGAGGACTACTGATGTGAACAGCTTTCAAGGTTCTTATTACATAGTTTAGTGTATTCTCTATTTATTCAATAACAAATCAGACCAAAACATTCACAGAAAATCAAGGTACAGCATTCAGAATATTACAACTTATCATAGAAAATCAAAATACAGCATTCACAATGACATAATAACTCAACAACTTATCACAGAAACTGGCCACATAGTTTTCACCAAAGTGGTCACATAGTTTTGAAAATAGTACAATCATTTAGTCAATTACTTAGTAACTCATTCATTTAATCATAAAGTACAAAAGGTCAAAGTCCTCCACGCATGGGGCATACTAAGTTACAAATCAGTCACTGTTCACTCATCAGTCACTATTCAATCATCAGTCACTACTCAGTTATCAGTCACTACTCAGTATCCTCTTAAGGGGGAGTAGAAAATACACAGGCCATCCACCCCTCAGTCACAAGTAAATCACAATTTCATCAGTCACTACTCAGTACCCACAGAGAGGTTTTTTCATCTTGACTCAGGGCAGGCTTTCATCTTCCACGATTCCTCTTCCATGGTCCCAGCTCCCACCTGAATCTAACCAACTGTCACCTGAGTTCAAAGGCAGATAGCTCCCAGCTCCTTGACAAGCTCTCTGTGTAGTTCCTGCTCTTTATTGAAGCTCACAGTATCCAGTCCACCTCAAGTCCTTCACAGCTTCTGTTCCTGGGAAGAGAAAACTTAACAGAGCCACAGACAGACAAAATACAGACACCACAGTCATGCTTCCTCCAGCTGGCCCTTGGAAATTCTCAGCAGCTGCTCAGAATCTCCAGCTGGCCCTTGGAAGTCTTCAACATCTCCATTCTCAAAATCAAAATCACTTTCTCCTGTTCTCAAAATAAAAATCACTTTCTTCCATTCTCAAAATCAAAATCACTTTCTCCACAGAAGTTCCCATCCAGCAGCAGCAGCCCATCCTTCAGGTGCTCATCCCAAGAAGTTCTGACTGTCCAGCTTGTACTCTTCCTTAAATATGGTATAGCTCCTCCCTGTTCAGCCCCTTCCTGTTACATCAGCAACTCTGTTCCTTTAACAGAGGCTTAATTTAAAACTAGGTGCTAAGTACCTCTTAGCTTAGCAATACAAAGGGATCTTTAAATTTCATTACTAACACACCAACTTAACGTAGTACCTCCAATCCTTATAATCTTAGATTTTTGGAAGACACTGAAAAATTAAGTTCTATTCCCAGAGTCACTCAGATAGTAAATACAGCATGTATGAAGGGTAGTACTCAAACTCAGATCTTCCCCATGCAGAGATCAGCTCTTTATCTACTGCTTCTCATGGTTTCTTGTGACCTGATAGTGGGACCCAAAGCATTTTGATGCTGTCATCTCATCAAATGTTTTTAGGATGATTGTAAATGATAATAGAAACTCCAAAAATTACTCATGAAGCTGTACTTAATTATTGTCAAATATAATCCAGTTGACTTCCATGAGATGGTATTATGTTTTATCTCTCACCACCACCCCATTCGCAATTCCCATGTAGCTACCTATTTTAAGCAAAATACAAAGCATGGTAAAGATAGAGAAGCAGAAGGTGGTTTCAACACAATAAGTAACATTTATTCAAAGAGAACAGGTGAAGTACAGCAGAGGGGAAAAATAGTCATTTCAGATGAAATCAGCCGTTATGAAAGACCACATGACCTACTGACCTAAACATAGAAACTCCAACCCAGATAACTTCAGGACTATAGAATAGTCAGAAACTTCTGTTTTGTGATATTTTAAAAGAGTATCTTTTCCTATAATAAACAGGTATATTTTCTAGCTCATTTATCTTTGCTTTTACTTTTCTTTAGGAAATAAATAAAACGTTATGGCAAATGCAAGATTAAACAAGAAAGGAAAGGAAGTACTTTACACATTTTTGAAGATACTCATGGATATCAGGTCATCAGTGTTATGTCCAGGGTTAAAATTTTTCATTAAAAACCTGATTATATCCATTATATTTGCACTCAAAATATCCTTGCATCTGTGTTCTGTTGATCTAACTACAGGTATCCCTCATTTTATCAGATGAATACAATCCGAGTAAAGTTATTTTTTTCTGTTAAATTTCTCCAGTGAGGTATTTTATGTTTTCATTTATTTTTTCATTCTTATGATTTTTTTTTGACTGTTTCTTGGTGTCTCATAGGGTCATTAACTTCCATTTGCCCAATTCTAATTTTTAACAAATTGTTTTCTTCAGTTAGCTTTTTTACCTCTTTTCCATCTGGACAATTCTGGTTTGCTGAAGCTGGGGCTGTACAAGTGGGGCCTGCAGTGGACTGTGCTTTACTCTCACCCAGGTCTAACAGACCCCTCTCCTGACCTCCTAAGTTGTCTTTTCTCTGTTAAATTTCTATAAAGACAATGCTATTATCTTAGTGACTGCTCAATTAATTTCAAGTAAAAGGACATCTCTCAAGAAACTGAATTCAAAATGTTTGTAAAGGAAATGATTACTATATTGACTAAACAGAGCTTGGGAATTTCCTTTGCCACATCTCTAATATGCAGTCATCCTGACTACACTTGAAAACCTCAACGTGTGTTGAACTTACTACCTCCTGAGGCTGACCATCCCACTTTTTGAAGAGGTCTACTCATCAGAAAGTTTTGCCTATTTTTTAAGTACTCAATATACTGACAAGTATTTATTAAATGCATCCTATATATAAGGTGCTGTGCTCCTCTCATTCTTTTTTTGGCAATCCTCAATCAACCTTGCCACTATCAACCACCCTAATCTCCCATATTATATAGGATCTTGTGAAAGTTGTTTTTTTTAATTTGTTCGTTTGTTTGCTTGGTGTATATATATTCCTGAAATCCAGGCATACTATTTATAGATAATTCCCTTGATCCAGTCTAGCGCTATGTGGTTAGCTTGGCACAACTTGGCACAAATTTACACACACACACACAGGTATACATAGATAGATACAGATATAGAAATGTATATAGATATAGTGTGTGTACATATAGAATGTATATAGATATAGTATGTGTACATATATATATATATATATATATATATATATACGCACACACATATATGCTTTTTGTTTGTACATCATCATCTTCAAATGTATCTTTCCCTGCTCCCTTACACAGAGAACCATCCCTTATAAAAAAAGAAAAGCAAACTAAAAATGAAAAACAGGGAATTCTTCAAGTCAATCAAGCTATCAACTGAATCAAAATGTTTCACATCTATAGACCCTCACCACAGAAAACAAGACTAGGACTAAGCAGAAAAATAGCACAGTAGATAGAGGACTGGATACGGAATCAAGAAGAGCAGAGTTCCAAGTCTGTCTTAGCAACTTTCTTCTTTTGTCAACCTGAGCAAATTATTGAATTTCTCTCAGTTTTTCAGTCAGTAAAATGGAGAAAATAACAAAACTCATTCAACAAGGTTATTGGAATGATCAAATAGGATGTGGAAAATGCATATTGCAAACCTTGAAGTTATCAGTAAATTTGTATTATTTGTAAAATTAGTTGCTGTTATTTTCTTGCTACTACTTTGGGGCTAAGCTTGAATAATGTCTTTTTTAAAAGAATACATGTCTGACATATAGTAGCTGCTCCATAAATGTTTATTGACTGACTGATAATATATTCAAATATTACTCTTTCTCAAGGAATATATATGTATAATATATAGTCGCATATATGCACATACATGCATATGCACACACATATATGTATATATAAATTAGGATCAAATTATTAAACTAGAAGCAGGATGATTTCAAGCACCAAGCATCAGTCAGGAGGGAAAAAATGGGGTGGGGTGGAGGTTGGGCAAAGATATGAATCTTTGCAAAGTTATTTAAGGTTAAAGCATGACGGTGACTTGGGGTATTCTGTTACCAAGTTACAATGTGTTTTATAGTAAGCAACCCTATGTGATAGAAAGCATGAGTATATATCTCCATTTACTTGTGAAGAGTTTGAATGATTTGCTTATACTCACTGAGCTAAGTCTTACCAGACCCATGATGAAAACACAGATCTTCTGACTTCAAATTAAATGTTTTTGCCAATATGCCAAACCTGCCCTTACATGGGTTTATCTCTTGGAGGATTTGAAACATGAAAAACCTAAATTCTAAATACTTTTTAAATCTGTAAATGGGTTGAAAGAATCCACTGAATGTATTTCCCCAACCTTAATGTGAGTACTCTATACATATCTCTAGAGAGGCAGAAACTACAATAACCCAAGGCACTATCCCCCAGTATTTCTGCATTCTTTAACAACTAAAAGCCAGCTTTGTAAGATCAGATTTCTTGTGTTAAAAGGGACCTTAGAGGCTACATGGTCCTATCTATTCATTTTCCAAATGAGTAACTGAGACACAAGGAGATCAAGTGACTTGGTAATCATCAGAGGCAGATTTTGAACCCGGGACCTTTGGGTCTAGATGTGTTGCTCTTCTCTGTATCATACTACCTTGATTAGAGCAAGTAATTAAAGCAAAACATTTTGTACTGATTCCATTGCCACTTTTCCTCCCTCCCCAATTTTTGAGGTTAATAAGAAGATTCCTCTATTGGGCCAAGCTGAGAAAAAAAAAATCTTATCCAATAAAGCTACAAGTATTTAACAAGCAGTAGAATATTTAATGCATCAATTAATGACCACACAAAGAAAAAAAACGACACAAAATAGGGCAGCTAATAATTGCAACACAGTAATTGAGTAAACAGAGCTAATGAGTACTAGGGTTCTATTTTAGAGAATAAGAGGTGTGGAGCTTCTTTTATTTCATTATTAAATCTTTAAACACATTTCCAAGTGTTTTCTCAGAAAGTTCTATATAGGGAAGAAATATTATTTCAGTCAGCATTCTCTTCAGAAAAGAGGAAGTAACTAAATTCAACAAAAAACAAAAAGCTAACTATACACATTCTTGAATAAGTAACATTTCTAAAATCAGATACAACACAGCTAAGCTTTCCTCTCATTTCCTTACAATGATAGTGGTCCAGAAGTAGAGTTTCTTGTCATGTATAATTTTCTTAAAACATATGCAAGACAAAACAGAAGACTGATATAACTGCAACCTTATGAAAGCCACTCCATGTTCTGAGGAATAACCAAAGCAATTCTTAAGCAGATCAAAGTATCTCCTTGTGCTGCTAGGTAGAAACAAGGCCTAATGTGTTCTCACTGAAAGCAAAGACTGAATGAAGTACATTCAAGTAAAACCGGAGATGGCAGGTCTGAGGTCAAAGTGTCTTCTGTATTAGGAAAGAGTATTCAGATTTCAGTACAATTCTTTGGAGATGTATCATCAGATTTAGAAAAGAATCATATCACAGGTACATACACACATATATAAGAAAGCATGTGATATAGTGTGAAGCATGCTAAATTTGGAGTTAGAGGACCAGGGTTAAGTTCAAGATCTTATTCTATAAGTCCCTTCAAGGTCTTATATTTCAGTTTCATCAAATATAAAATGAATAGGAGAGGTAAGAGGGCGTAGTCCTAGAGGACAATGGATGCCCTTTGACCTCACCACATGGTTTCCACACCAAAATAACATAGTAACAACAACAAAATAGAAGCTCTATTATTTTATGTAATCAAACTTAATTTTTGAAATTCACTTTTTTATTTGATTTTCCATATTTAAGTAGATATTCCTATTAAGTACCTACTGTGGCTGTATCTAAGTGATAATAAAATGATTAGTTAAAAATTCATTCAAACTGATTTTTTTGTTGTTAAAAAAACTCATAGACTAGTTCTTTTTATTACTTTGCAAAATTAGTGGTATATGTGTATGTGTGTTTGCACAAGTGTGTGTGTTCGTATGTGTGCTTTGGGGGAGAATCATTGGATTTATTAGAATCATAGACTTAGAACAGGAAGGACCTTGAAGCCATGTAGTTCAAATCTCTCATTTTATAGGTGAGGAACTGAGGAGCAGACGTCAAGTGATTTGCCTTTGATCACAGAGGTACTAAGTGAAAGGCCTGTATTTGAACCTAGGTTCTCTGACTTCAAATATAGTGCTCTTACAGCATTGTCCTTTAATGTATATATATGTTTATTACTAAAGCTGGGCATTTTTTCCCTTTGGGGGACTAAATTTGGTCAAACTAATCTTATGTTAGTATACACAGTTTTGAACTTTTAGCACGTTATAATCAGGAACCTATGCACTCATCCAAAAGTATGTCCACAGATGCTTGCTTATAGCATTGGTATCAAGTGCATAGGGATATAAATTAAATGTATATATATATATAGATATAGATATATATATGTATATATATATTCATATATCTTAAAATGATCTTACCTTTTTCAGTAATAAAGAGAATCCTAAAGCTTTCAATATTTACTTTCTTAATTTAGGATTACAGTTTAAACTACTCTCATTCTCCTTATTGAACAAGACATATTACTTAAAAACAGAGGAAATAATAACTTTCTCCAACAAACAATGCAGTTTCATGACTGTCAGCCCTTACTTCTCCCCTCTCCAGGACCTGCTTCCTCACTATTAGTTACATTTTAAAGTCGGGACCAGACGTTTTTGAATACTTTGCTTTAGTCACGTTTGCTAGGGCATCCAAGTTACCAAAGATGAATCTTCTATGAATACCATTTGTGGCTTATATCACAAATCAGTAAAGACCTAATCCAAGCAAGCTTTCTGCCTTTTTCCCCCTTTCTTTCTTCCTTTTTTTTTCTTTTTAAGGCGGGGGATGGAAAAGGGGGGGCTGTTTTATATCGACAACCATCTGTGAGGCTGTCTTTTAGGCCATCAAACTCTTCCATCCATTACAGGGAGCCTTCCTCACCTCTGCTGCGTGACAGCACAATAAAGATGACATACTAATTCAATGACTTGTAATTTCAGCTAAACAAAGACAAGTGCTGCGACTTCTCCTTTTGTGTTAACAGTGCCATATCGGTGAAGCCAGCTATGCAAACATAGCACTGGGAGGGTTTTATGACAGCAGTTGAATGGGGAGAGGAGCTTGGTATTGCTTTTTATGGGTTTTGGCTCCATAATTTTTGGCTCTGAGCTGCTGGCCACAGCCATTGTGTCTGGATTCTATGTCAGTAGCAGCTAATTGTTCCAATAATGTTTATCATAGGGATCCACCAGGGAGCTGTATATGTGGAGATAAGCTACAGGGCAATGATACACACTATCTTACTGATCTCTGTACACAGGGCTTTTGCCTCATGCCAAAAAGCTCTTTAGGTTCCCAGTCTAGGAGAAAAAAAAAATAACAGCTTAATCATCATGCCAACAATAGTGTCTAAGGGGATGTAATCAGGTTCCTCTGATAATCTTAGCAACACATGAAAGTCAGGCCCAAATGCAGTAATTGAAGCAGTTGGTTCATTCTACCACCTGCTGTTGAAGTCACAGGTTAATCTAAATGAGGTCCCCTTCCTACGAGGCAGGATGCAAGGCACTTTTTAAATCATAAATGTGTATTGCAGAAGCTGCAGAAAATAATAAAGTAACAGTTCATTAAATGAAAAGTGCTAAGTATACCAAGCTTGTCCAGCCTCACATGCTGCTGCTGCTGGGCGGCATATCCCAGTGAAGATGCCATTCTGATGTCTATACCCGAATGCACACTTCACTTTGCATATGGTTCCAGACAATGGGAGTTCCTCAGACAGATGCCCAAATGTAACTAAACGTCAGGAAATCAAGGGAAAGGGCTGCAGGAAAGTAAAAACATTTTTCTTTGTCTGATTTTGATGCTATTTTCCCCCAGATTACTGAAGGGGATATTCACAATGGAAAAAAATACTGTGGTACCAGTAATTAAAATATATGCCTCAGTCAACAGTAGTCATCTCTACATGAGAGGTTTTTTTTAATCCTCATCTTACTGCCCAATTTCCATTCAGATATTTTCTAGCAAGTCAATTTATAGTTTTCCATAAGGTCCTAAACTGAAGTCTGAGGTTATAAATTGTTATTTAACTAATAGGTGAACTGAACAAAATCAAGAAAAGATATGGGATAAAGTATCAAAAAAGGACCACAAAATCATTCTGTTGGAAGCTTTAAATTACTGGGTAAATGACTATTTAAGATTAGATTAAATTGTTTAATATTAATTCCTTTTATGAGTCAAAATATCTGATAAAATGAATTTAGTGCAAAAGAGGAAGAATGTTTATAATACACATAGAAATATATCAATTGCTCAACATTCGTTTATTAAGTACCTACTATATGCCAAGATTTCTATTAAGTATTAGATAAGAATACTACTGTTGTTCCATGTCTTGCTGAAGGGGCTCTACAATGTGTTTCTAATATAACTTTTCAGGCTCATTTCATACTATTTTCCTTCAAGGATCAGCTTAAAGGTCACCTCTTTCATGAAGCCTAACCTGATGCCCCATAAAAAAACTCCATTTCTGTCTTTGATTTTCTCATAGCACATTGTTTAATCTTCCCCTTCCATCAAAACACATTCTGCTTTGTATTGTGGTTATTTCTATGTGCCTCATCTCTTTTGGGACAGCTAGGTGGCACAGTGGCTAGAGTGCTGGGCTGGGTTTGGAGTCAGGAGAATTTATCTTCCTAAGTTCAAATCTGGCCTCAGACACTTACTAGATATGTGATCCTGGGTGAGTCACTTAACCTTGTTTGCCTCAGTTTCCTTATCTGTAAAATGAGGGAAATGGCAAGCCATTCTAGCATCTTTGCAAAGAAAACCCCAAGGAAAGTCAGACATGACTGAACACACCTACATATTTCTCTTACTAAACTTTAAGGTCCTTGAAAGCATAGACTATGTTTTATGTAATCATTATATCACCAGCCACTAGAACAGTGGTTCTCAACCTTCCTAATGATGTGACCCTTTAATATAGTTCTTCATGTTGTGGTGACCCCCAACCATAAAGTTATTTTCGTTGCTACTTTGTAACTGTAATTTTGTTTTCCAATGGTCTTAGGCAACCCCTGTGAAAGGGTCATTCAACCCCCAAAGGGGTCGCGACCCACAGGTTGAGAACCGCTGCACTAGAATTACATGATGCATTTGTTAGAGTCTTAATAAAGGATTATTAAATTGAAGTCAATTGAACTAGCACAGTGTTGGGGAATCTGAGGCCTTGAGGATACAATTTTCCACCCCTGTGCTAGCAGGAGAGCTGGTCTGAAAAACATATACAAAATAGTATACATAGGTACAAAAAAAGAGAGGAGAGAGGAGAGAGGGGGAGAGAGAGAGAGAGAGACTATAACATGAATGATATGTCCTATACTGATGCCCCCAGCAAATTATTGAGTGACCCAGAAGACAAGCTATAGCAATTCCTACCAAAACAGAAAGGTTTCAGCTATGGGAACAGTGACAGATAATATCTGTTGTCTGAGGCACAGCTTAGTTAAGTTTGGGGAGAATCGTCACCAGGTTTACCAGAATATAGGTTGTTCCAAAAGTCTTAGTGCAATTTTAAGCTTAAAATGAATTTTAAAACTTGCATAAAATCTTGTATTTCAAAGCTGGTATATTAATTTTAAATCAGCAATAGTCACTGAAAACCAATAATTAAATCACAGTGTATGATTTGGTAAGGTGAAGGCAGTACTCACACCAATAAAATCAGTAATTCTTGAATCATTGAATTAATATTACTTATGCAGAAAAAAAAAACAGCATGGTGACAGAATCATGAAAAAAATTAATACCTGAAACTAGTAATTTAAATATTAATTTGCCAATTTAAGTCATATGAAAGTAATTAGTTTAAACATATAAAAACAATATAATGGGTTTTATGTCAAAGACTTACCATAGTGTGAAAAAATAAAGCAGTTATTCATCAACATGTCATCATGAGGAGAATATGGTCCTTTGATACAGTGATGGATCTGATTTCATCCACATGGCTCCTCAACTCACAAGAACTACTGAATTGAAAACCATTCACACCCTCCTATCATGTGCAACCTTTTTCCATGTCCTTTCATAGATTCAACAATACAATCTTTTGGGAGCCTTCCTCAAAAGAAGATTTATCTTTTGACATTACCTGAACACCACTAGACCATTAGGACTGTCTATCAACAATACCTCATTTTTGTTCCATAAACTCCTCCCCCCCCTTATTTTCTGAATTAATGAGTGAATGAAAAAGCATTAATTGAAGTCTTACTACCTGCCAAGCACTGTGCTAAGCAATGGAGGCTCAAATTGAAAAAGCAAAAGAGTATCTACCCTGGAAGATGTCACACCATAAATGGAAAAAAAACCCAAAACACTAGGGTATACCGAAGGGACCAACGGCAAGGCCCAGGGCTTAAGTCACTAGGTCAGATAATAGTGCCAGGGGTCTGAAGAGTATAGGGATAGGGCAGAATGCATTCTACATTCTGCCTTATTTGGCCTACTTGTTATCACCCATACATGGCATTTCATTTTCTACCTCTATGCTCATGCTCAGGCTGTGACTCATATCCAGAAGAAACTCTCCTTACCACCATTTCTTGAAATCCGTAGCTACTAATAAAAGTTTAAATCTGGTATCACTACCTATCCAGGCCTTTTGTGACACCCCCATTTATATTCCCTTCAATTACCTAAATACTTGGTATAGTCTTTCAGGCAAATGTAAGCTTTTCCAAGAAATATTTTGTCTTGGCCCTTCTTCTGCATCTGAAACTTAACACAATGCTTTGCTTATAATATATAATATTATATATACACATATATGCTTATAATATATATATTTTATATCATATATATTATAAAATAAATGCATAAAATAATATACATATTTAAATATGTATTTTAAATACATAATACATTTGTGTATTTAAAATATATAAAATAATAAATACATATAACATAATACATATATACATATATAACACACATATATATATAATACACATAATACATATATGTAATGCTTATAATAAACCTGATAAATGTTTGTCAAAATGAATTTACTTATATGACTTGAGATTTGGTCTTCCATAGAGTACTGTTTTCAAAAGTCTGCTTATTGAACCAGGCAAAACCTATACACAATCACAGACACATCGTACATATGATGACCAACCTTGATAAACTGGACTATCCTCAACAACGCACAGCTAAAGACAACTCTACAAGCCTCAAGATGGAAGGAGATACCTAAACTCGGAGAAAGATATAGAAAGACTATAGTTTAAATGGAGACTGAAGCAAAACTCGTTATCTTTCTCTTTCATGTCTGGTTTTGCTTTTTTTTTTTCTTTTCTTTTCCCAGTGATCACTCATTGGTTACAGCCCTTCTATATGACCACACTATTATACAATGTGAAAGTATTTGCAGATCCTATGCATGATTGCACGCCACCATGGGGGGGGGAGGGGAAGGGAGGGGAGAAAATCTGAAACTCAAGTGATTGTGGAACTGAATCTTGTAAATTAAAAGTAAATGAGTAAATAAAAAAAAAAGTCTGCTTATTCCCTTCTTATACTTTCATCAGGGATATCTTTGATGTATTTTGTTCAAACCTGTGGTTTCAATGGTGTAAGGCAATTAAATTCGTAAATAAGTAGTAGCTAATTGAAGTAAACTAAAGTGAACTAAAGTGAACTAAAATTATAGCAATAGAAAAATAGACATATGAATGGATGGCTTTTCATATCCGATATTTAGATTTATGGTCGGTAATACTAAGGCCAAGATATTCACTTTTTATACTTATTTAACATCTACACCTCCTTCCAATACCTTGACAATTAATACTTCCCTTTCCTCACAACTTGAATCAAAGATCTCCTGCTTAGATACTGGGTCTAGTCTAGCTTTATTTCCACTCCAATTTCTTCATGCAGAAGCATAGGGTTCAAACGTAGAAATTGTGCTGTAACTGGTGAAGAAAGGACTTTTTCACATCAATTATTACAGCTCTTTCCATTTCCCATTTGTCATTTCCTTCCTAGTTTTACCCTTATTCGTGTCTTTGTGATTATTTTATCTTATTGGGTCACTGGCCAAGTTCTCTGTGTTGTTTTTTCATTCCACTATTTCCTGAGTTTTGAGGCAATACTGTTCATAATCTTCCATCATCTTTCTTTGTAGGATTTTACTAAAGAGTTTACATTCCAAATTAGTATTTCTCTTGGCCTCCAGCTTATTGTACTTAGTAAAGACCTCAACTGTTTACTGGCTAAGGTAAATTTTAATTTTTTGTTTCTCTCTTATGACCAATTTGGTTGAAAGTAAAATTCAAGTTACAATGCTTCCTCCTATTCTTTCCATTTTTGCATATAATTTTACTTATTTGATGTGATTATATATGCTAACTACTTCCGCATATTTCCTCCCATTTTCCCCAATACACAAACACGCACACACACACACACACACACATACATGCACGCACGCACTTCTTTTTTGCTTAAAGTATCTTCAAGATATATCAAAGTCTTTAAATAGGTGAAGTAGGACTTACCACAACAAAATACTGTATCAGCTTCACATTCTTATCTTTTCATCAATTTTGGTGTTTATTTTTATCTTTGTTCTAACAGGTGAATGGTCTGCCTCTACAAATACTATCAGTTTTTAAATTAGCTTTAACAAATCAATTCAACAAGCATTTATTATGTACTTACTATGTGCCAGACACTGTGTCAAATACTGGAGATACTGTACAAAGAAAGGCAAAAAACAGTCCTTGTCCCTGCTCGTAGGGATCTTAATTGGGGAGATAACATGGAACTAACTATGTAGATACAAGACAAATGTGGAGTAAATTGGAGCTATCAGTAATATATTATTTTCCATTAAAATATAATCATTGTCTTTCCAGTCATCTCTAAGCCATGCTATCTGTACTCTGGTTTCTTTCTAGTCCTCCCACCATCAGAATTTTAGCTCCAGCCTATAGGAACTGAGCTCTGATTGGTGAGCTTTCACATTATATTACCTTATCCTGGGCCATTTCCTGAACATCTCTAAGCAAAGTTTCAGTGTATATACCCTCCAGCATGCCCTATCCTCTGCTAAAAATGATGAGGATATGATAATTGCTTGATGTATCTCCAACTTGATCTGTTTAAAAGCAAAGATCAAAAACTGACAAATTAAAAGAAAGAAATGAAAATGAGAAGAGGTATTCAACTGGGGCAACTCCATTCCAACCTGTTAAAAGGGAAAAAGGCTCCAGGCAATTTTCTAAGATTATAAATTCCAGGATAAAGGGAATTTCCTCCCTGCAAGTTCCCTGTATATATGAAACCATAGATCATGGTAAAGTAAAATATTTTAGAATTTTTTTATTAATAGTCAATTATGCATAAATGTATCAATTTCTAAGAATACGAATATCATTGTTTTTAGAGTATCAGTATCTTTCAATATTATTATTTAAAATAATAACTAATAATAGCTAATTGTTCATTTTGCTAATATCATTTTGTTGAGCACTATCTCTTAAATGTTTATTTCAGAAGCCTTAAGTTTCCATTTTCTACTAATTCAGCCCTGCAAGGGAAATCTTCTATATAAATAGAACAAATATAGCAAATTTAAAAAAGAAATGGTATTTGTTCCCTAAATAACTACACAAAGATCTCCTCCATGATACAATCCTTTCAACGTGAGGTTTATTTCAATTTACTTAGAACTATAGCCAAGTAATCTGATCATCTTTTGAAGTCTATACACCTACTTACTACAGTTCCTAAAACAGATTAAATTAGAAAGTTCCACAGCCAAAGTGGGATTATCTATTACTAATTCCTTCGAGTTCTGCAATAAGACCCTAGGGGTTTCTCTCACATACATTATTAGACTATTCAACCAGAACCTGTTACTGAGAAAATATATTTGACATAGTTCATAAAATAATGCAATGTCACTGCAACCCTCTCCTTTTTTCTGTTTAGTCTTGAAACCAGTCACCTTTTCCAGTTCTTTTGAAAATAAGGGTAGGAAAATAAGAGTATTTGAAGTCCTGATAACCCTCACCATCAAGGTACTATTGTTACGATGAAGACACGAGAGAAAGGCTAATGCGGATCCTTGATGGCATTTACCCTCTGGACAGGCATAAACATGAATCTGTGATGATTTTCTTCAACACTGCCGTTTAGAACCACTGCATCCAAACACAACATAGTCACTATTTTTGTATCTGATTGTTTGTTCTTTCACAGACCAGGGTTAGCATTAATAGATCAAAGCAGAGCCTTTCTTGCAATACTGAATATTAGCAGTATTGAATTTCAAATGGTCAGAATGATATTGTGACTTTAATAATGGAAGGAAATCAGCATTTATAGTATATTTTTATATTTATATATTATATTTATATCATGTGCCAGGCACTCCATTGAGCACTTCTTTTTTAAACAAATAGTATTTCATATGTTCCTCACAACAACGCTGACAGCAAGATCTCAGCATGATACCCTTTTGAGGTTAAGTGACTTGCACAGCTAGTAAACTTCACTCTGTTTAAACATAGTAAACATCTGAGGCTGGATTTGAATTCAGGTCCTCCCTACTCCAGACCCTGAACTCTATCAACTGTGCCACCAGATGCCTTACTTCTCTCTTCATGGAGCTTACGATAGACATTCAGTTTAAACCTGTAGGGTTGAGACAGGGGGGAAGGGAAAGGAGGAGAGCATTCATCTTAACGGCAACCATGAAAAGACTTTCAAGAAATGTTTTCATGGGCGAACCCTCTAACATGCTGCTGACGTTGGACTTAGTTGGATCTGCTTCCCTGGGCTGAGTAAAATAAATTGTGAAACCAGTGGGATCAGCCAGGGATTCTTCAGTTTAAGTGTTATATTTACATAGTTGTCAATTTCCCTTATAAATAATTGTTTGGTAAGATGAAAAGGGGTTTTTACTACACTTGTCATTCAGTTTCAGCTACTAGTTCCAAGATGAGAGCTTAGGCTAGTGAGGAATGTGTCATCAAATTGGTTGGCTGTCAGAATAGTTGAATCCATCACTTTTAGTGATAACGTATTGGGATATAAATGACTACCAAGTTGCCAAGTTTATAACTATTCCCCTTTCAGACACCCTCCTAACTGGTCTCCCTGCTCCTAATCCCTCCTCTTTCCAGTTCATCTTGAGCAATGCCATAAGAGTTTTGGACTAGACATTTGATTGTACTGACATAGAGAATACCCAGTGAGGAAATTCCCTTTATCAATGCAAATCTGCTGGTTCTTTGCAATTTATAGTTTTATGAATTGCTCAGGTCACTGAGAGATTAAGCAGTTTGCCTAATATCATACAGAGTCAGTATGTTTTAAGGCAGTACTTAGATACAAGTTTCCCTGAGTTTAAGGCCAGCTCTCTATCTATAGTATTAAATTGCCTTACTACCAAATTTATTTCCTGGAAATACTGGTTTCATGATTCTTTCTTCTTGTTCAATTGATGCAAAAACAACAGATAAAATACAAACTCCTAAAAGTTCAAGGTTTAATCTCTTAAAAAGTTCACCTCCATCTTTCTTTTGGCAGCTAGGTAGTACAGAAACAAAACTTGGGTGGGGAACCTGTAATCTCAAGGCCACATGTGGTCCTCTAGGTCCTCAAGTGTTGTCCTTTGCCTGGAAACAAACATCACAGAACAAATCCCCTTAATAAAAAGAATTGTTCTACAAAGTTTGGATTTTGTCAAAAGGTCGCACCCAAGGACCTAGAAGGTCACATGTAGCCCCAAGGCTACAGGTTCCCCATTCCTGGGATAGAGTAATAGGCTTAGACATAGGAAGACTTGAGTTCACATCCTAACTCAGATGCTTACTAGCTATGTGACTCTAGGCAAGTTCCTAACATTTCTTACCTCAGTCCTCTCATTTCTAAAATGGGTATAATAATAATAATAATAATAATAATAATAATATCTTTCTCACCAGGTTGATGTGAAGATCAAATGGGAAAAGGTATATAAAATGTTATATAAAGTTAGCTATTGCTATTTTGCCCCATTAATCCTCCATTCTATGCCCCCCCCAACAAATTGTCTACTCAATGACCTCCAAACCTACTGTACACAATCTAAACTTTTACACAGTTAATTTTCTCTATATTAAAACACTCTCCCTCCCAAGTATGTCTTTGAAACCTGTATTTAAGAACCAGATCATGCCCTGCTTTCATAATAAATCCTTTTCTAACTACCTCTGAATGCTATAATATCTACTTGGTCCAAATTCGTATAATATTTGTAGTGCTTCCCTAGTGGCACCCCCCTTAGGGTATTCCATTCAAGATTGCGAATTCTTTTCCCCATTTTGGACCATGCACAGATATCCTTGGCTTTCTTCTATGTTGACTCACCACTGAGTTGAGTCCTTTTTGGTTATTCAATTACCTCTTCTCCTGCTTTAGCTCAGCAACCTATGGGGGTGCAGTAAGAATTGAATCTACTGATAATGAATCTTATGTTACTGAAAGCAGTTAGAGGATATCTGTATATGTTCAAGTCTCCACACAGTTCCTAAAGGGTAAGTACAGAATATCTCTACAGATGCCTAAACTGTGGTACTATGGGGAAGTAGATGTTTAGATCATTGTCTAGAAGACTTAAGTGTGTGTTGGTAGGGTAAGGGGGATGGGACAAGAAGAATATCACTAAGGGGTGTGTTACACATTTATTTCCTACACTACTAATCTAGTATATATGTGTGTGTGTGTGTGTGTGTGTGTATACATACACTTATTTGTATCCCTGGAGCTTTCACATAGTAAGTTTAATAAATACTTTTATCACCTTCTATCTTTCCTTTCTCTTTCCCTTCCTTTGCCCCTTCCTCCATTCCTTTCTTGCTTCTTTCCTTCCCTATAGTTTTCCAACTAAATTGTTGAGGGACAATGCCTCACCCTTCTTGAAAGCAAGGACTTTGGTGTCAGGAGGCAAATGCCGCCAAATCATATGTGTTAGCTTCATTCATACTTCTTTTTATATCCCACGGTATTTTGTGCATAGTAGGCATTCAGTAAATATCTGATTTTCTGTACTTAATACCAAAACTTCAGATTAGCCATAGTTTTATACAGATAGAAATGAATAGGTAGAAATCAGGGAACCTAAGATTCAATATAATTTTGTGCAAAGCAAGACAGGCAAATCATCTGAATTTGTCCTAAAAGTCCTCTCTGAAAACACGACTTTCTTTAGCAAACTCCTTTACCAGTTCAAAATTGTGACTGATTTATTCACAGGAATAAGTACAATGTATCAAGACCCTCTCTACTATTGCCTAAGCCTACCTCTACAACTTTTATTTCACACTTTGCTCTAGCAAATCTGTTTTTCCAAAAACATACCATCTACATCCCCATCTTTTAACCTTTATTGATGCAGTTGACTCCACTTAAAATGCCCCACAATTCTCCCCACACATGAATGTTCTCTTTATTATTGTCTATTGGCACATCCAAGCTGATTGCTCTCAGGGATTAATTGATGGAAGAGTTTAGTCTTGGCAAGTAGTCAGAGGAGACAGGTACTCTAGTTTAAAGCCAGAAGAATGACATGACCTTGAAAATTTCTAAGTTCAATAACTGTAATTCTACAAATTGAGTTAATTCCTAAAGTTTACCATCATATTAGGTGATTCACTCTTACATAAAGGATATCTGACTTACATGAAGGATATTCCAACTGTAATGGGTCCACTATACCTTACTCCTCTTATATATCTATAAATCTAGGTACTTCTCAGGCCTCTTCAACCAAATTTTGGTTAATTTGATCTTTAATTTTGAAATTAAACAATTTTCAAACAGTGAATTTTCACAGATATGTCTGTGTCTCCAAAGCTCCTGATTCATAATTTTGTGTGATCTATAGAAATAATATAGCACATTCAAAAAATTGAGTTAGGACAAGCAGGATTAAATCCCACATTGATTGGTTCCTGTGTGATCTTAAGTGATTCACTGAACCTATTTGGATCTCAATTCCTCAACTATAAGATCAAGAGGTTAGACTCGATGGCCTTTTAATTGAAATACAGTTCTAAATCTATGGTCTTGTGAATTTTTTTTTCTCACAATTTCTTTCAAACCTCATGTTCACATTTTAAAATTGTTCATTTTGGAAACATATCTCCTCATATAAGACAAATACTGAGGCACTAATGTCGATCATCTTATCTATAGTCAATAATTACCCTCAGTCTTACAAGTACTCATTCTGTTTTAGGGACCATTTAGATATTTGTTGTCCTTCTTATCTTGTCTTTTTATGTTCTTTTTGTGTTAGGAAAGGTAAACAAGTTCAGATGAGGTTATTGCTACTATCAGTTCTATTCCACTGAATCATCCTGCTTAGATTCTGTAGGAACAGTGAGAGACATGGGCTTGCTGCCAATACAAGCTCATGTCCAAGGTAGAATTTGCCCCACTATCCATCACCTTGGCCTCCATTTGTTGTAAGGCAGCTCTTCAAAGAAAACACATTTTCACTCAATATACAGCCAAGCCTCAGTAATTTATGGGGGGAGAAAAACCTCCCAAAATATTCTATCATATTTAATGTCAGTCTTTTTCTCAGTTTGCTGTAACATGGCATTTAAACGCTTCTGAACTTTTAATGCATAGTTCTGATAGCATTTATTAAATAAACTACAAGTGTGCACTTACCAGTGGAAAAAAGGGGAATCAAATACATGCTTGATTTAGAAGAAATGAGAAAAAGTCATGGATAACCAACCACTGTACAGATGATTTTAGTTTAGGTTAAAGGAAAACCTAATAAGCCATTTTGAGGATTTTTTAACATTTGATTTTTAAGATTCATTCTCTTTAAAGAGAAAATTATTGTAAAAGGATAAAGGTACCAGTTAAACAAACAAAAAAAATTAATACTTTTTGATTGCCCGTAGCAATATAGTTTAAAGGTACTAAATCATAAGTTGCTCATAATAAGTTATAGATGACATTTTCAATCTTCATTCATATAACTTTTTAGAGAAAAGCTGTTATATACATTTCTAATAAATTTAACTTGTACTGGAGGCCTGTATTAGACCATGTAGGGAAACAGCAAAAATCACGCTAAATAATGGTTATTTCCTACAAAATCACCAGTTGTGAAAGAGGATCTCCTTCTAAATGTCTGATAAAGTACTTTGTGATGGGCACTTAACCAGTGCTATGGAAGAACTAAACTTGTAGCTGTTTATGCCCAATCACAAATATATTCATCAATCTCATAGGCCTTCATCATTTAACTACTGCCTTCCAGTGGATATAGTACACCTGTATGGTGACAATCTGTCTTAGATGAGCTAATTTAGAACAGAAAAGTTATACAAATTAAAAAAAAAAGTAGCTGTAACATTTACAAAATAGTGCATGTGTAAGTATAAATCCATAATCTCTAAAAATCCACAAACCAAGGGAGAATCTTTCCAAAGGTTTGGGATTTAATGAGATAAAGAAAAGTGAACTATTGTTGGGAGTGCCAATCTTCCATCACTCATCCCTCAGATCATAGGGACCTCTTCATTGGTTGAAATTTTGGCTATGTCCACAAAAAAATTTCATATGAAAACATGTCTAATGAATTTTATACTACTGAGGTAGTCATTAGGAAACTTACAAATTAACTGCAAACTGCGATGTTGTCCAGCCAATTCTACTAGATAGATAGCAGCTTTTTAGTGTAGTTTTCTGTAGAAAAATAACTCCTCATTACTTGACCTCCAAGAAGCTTTTTAGTTGGACTCTATCTGTTTTGATTGGAGGAGGGAAATCTTTCACTCTCAGAAACCCTGAAATGCCAATGTAACTAGCAACTAAATGTTCAACCTTAAATGATATTTTTTTACATTTGCATTTCGAAGCATTCTCATTCATCCATGCCCTGTGCAATATTTTTTTAAAAAGTTTTATTGATGCCCTTTGTTTTTATACCATAGCTATTTACATCTTTATCCATCCTCAGCATAAAACTCACCCCTCCCCAAAAATTATCTGGCCTAACAAAGAAAAACAATAAAGTCAGAGCTGACACCCATAATGACCTTATCTTTCAGCTTATGCAACATCCCATGCCCACAGACTTGTACTTCTCTCCAGAGAATATGAAAGTGTGTTTCACCATCTGTCCTCTGGGACTAAGATTGGTTACTGCTTTATGAACTTTTTTGTAAAACCAGTTGCAGAGTTCTGATTACAGGTTTGCTGTGATGGGTAATGTTTTAGGAAGGTAAATCCTGCTTTTATTATCACCATTTTGCAGTTGAAGAAATCTTGGCAGAGGTTAAGTAATTCACCTGCAGTCATACAACTAACATCTGAGGACAAATTTGAACTCAGATCTTCCTGATTCTCAGTACATAGGATATTTTCAAAACTACCTTCCCCTACAATTGTGGCATTTAGGGAAAAAAAATTATTCAAAATAATGGTAAGTTAAGGCTGTAAAAGTAGGAGGAAGCTATATTATGAATGAATTTAAACACCAAACAGAAGACTTTATATTTGGTCCTGGAAAGGATAGAGTGTCCTGGAATTTATTAAATAGGTGGGTAACATGCACTTTAGGAAAATCACTTTGGTGGTTACATGGAGGCTGGATTGGAATGGGAAGAGACTTGAAGTAGACAGGACCATCAACATATTGCAATAGTTCAGGGGTGAGGTGATGAGGGCCTACACCAGAGTGACAGCAGTGTTGAAGGAGGGAAGGAGTATATCAAGAAATATTGCAAAAGTCAGACTGATAGGCTTTAGCAACAGATAAGATAGGGTGGTATAAATAATGGTAATGGAAATTTGAAGATCTTCCCCGCCCTTTAATAAGCTTAAGGGAATTTGAAGACCTTCCCTGCTTTGAAAATACACTCTGCCCCCAATAGGCTGAATGTAATCACATGGAGCCTGCAATGGGAGGAGTTTGTAGAAAGGTAGAGTAGAACCCACAGGAAGCTGGGAATCAGAGCAGCTAGACTGGAGGGAGGAGAGGACGTATCTGAGGGAGACAGGCTTGTGAGTAAATGTTGATTTGTGGGAAGGCTAAAGAATGCTGTGGCTCTCTGTGCTGTTATAGCTTATTAACTTCTTTGCTACTATGATGGAATTGGCTTACTGGTTTGGGGATTCAGGTTTTCTGGTGAATTAATAATTGTTTTGCTTTTGTCTTCTATATGGAGAGTCTGTTATACTTTGCAATTGACCATTATGCAGGCATATTTATAGTGATTATTGGCACTGTGAATATTGCATTGGTTCTACAGGTAGGTAAGAGATAGTAAGAAGTTGAGGATGACATCTAAACTGTGAGCCTAGAGGACTCAACAGTAATAAGAAATTTGAGAATGCAAGAAGGTTTAGGGAGAAATATAATAAGTTCAGTTTTGGACATGTTGAGTTTAAGATGTCTACTGGATATCCAGAGATATCTGAAAGACATTTGGAGATGTGAGATTAATGTTAGCAGAAAGGTTGGCCTGAGAGAGGTAGCTTTGAGAATCATTAGCATAGAAATGGCTATTGGTTCCTGGGAGTTGATGAGATCATCAAGTAATATTGAGGGAGAAAAGAAGAGGACCTAAGACAGAATCCTATGTGATTTCTATGATTACAGTGTGTTCTCTGTATGGAGATCCAACAAAGGGGATGAAGGAGTGATCTGATAGGTAAGTGGAGTATAAAGAAAGTGGTATATTGAAAACCTGGAGAGAGAATCAAGGAGAAGAGGGTGGTCAGTATCAAAAACTGAAGAGAGGTTGAAGGGAACAAGGACTGAAAAAATATCATTAGATCTGGGAATTTAGACATCATTGATTACTTTTTAAAATTATCTCATTTTTTTCTGAAAAAATCCTGCTTTTATTATCACCATTTTGCAGTTGAAGAAATCTTGGCAGAGGTTAAGTAATTCACCTGCAGTCATGCAACTAACATCTGAGGACAAATTTGAACTCAGATCTTCCTGATTCTCAGTTCAGCATTCTATATACTATGAAAGCCTACTTAGCTTCCTGAATAAGAAAGAACCCAAGCTTGACTGGTGCAGACAATGCTTCTTGAAAATGAATTTCAATATTGGCAATTAAAATTAAAAAAATAGAAATCTAAGAGAAAAATGAAGTATGACTAGCCGAAGAAATCATGTTATTTCTTCCAGTAACAGAAAGTTTTCTAGTCCTAGGCTTCACCAGAAGAGAGCAGTAGTTAATTCTCTCACTACAGAGGAGGCAAATGAAACCTGAGCAACACAAATGACTCCTTCAGGCTGCCATAGATGACAAGTGTCAGAGCTGGGATATGAGCTCAGATCATCTAATTCCAAAACTAATGTTCTTACCAATACAATATGGTATCTCACAAGGAAAGAGAAATTATAACTTCTGCCCAAACACCACAGTTATATCTGGAGAGCTGAGTAGTAGAATAGAAAGCACATTGAACTTGCAATCAGATCTGGATGCAAATCCTGGATCTCCAACATTTGAGGGATACTAGGCAGGGCCATTTTACTTCTCTAGGTCTCAGTTTCCTAATTTGTAACATGGAGCACTTACATAATCTCTGTGATTTCCTTTAATAGTCTGTGGGTCTATTATACTGTATTTTTAAATAATATGAATTAATCAGAAACTTATTCATTCAATTTAAGGAGTAAAAAAAAGTAAACATCCTTGATTCAACTCATTTCCATGAAGAAATCAATAAATGTTTATTAAGCACCTACTCTATGCAGGGTACTTGTCAATTGGGCTTAGAGAAAGATATGAAGATTATTTAAGCAGGCTTCTTTCTGTTATGGAAGTAACTAACTAGGAGGGATTAGTTAATGCTGAAAACAATCAATACTGGTATCATAAGGTACAGGAGAGGACTTTTTTACACTGAACTTGATGGCAGCATTCTGGCATCAAATCAAATTGATATAATTGGACCACTGATTGACATCTGAGGGGTATTAATGTTTTGGAAAAATACTGTTCTGATATGTAACTATGATATCTTTAAATCTGAAGACCTTTGATTCCTCATTTAATGCCTATTACAAATGTATAAGAAACTGTACATAGATGGTTCTTTTATACACTCTTCACTTAGGTGTTAAAGATGATATAAAAAGGAATATATTGATCTTGAGAGGCAAGCTATGAGGTTTTCCTTTTCCATTATAGTAGAGCATCTCTATCATTTTCTATCAAAACCTAAGATCCATTATACTTTGTAATAATGATGACAATCATCATGATGGTAGCAAGAGGCCTTCTTATTAATACAATAGAAGTCAAGACAGTTGCTTAGCTTTAGTCATCAAAAGCTGTTCTTGGAAAGGGCAAGTTTTAACTACTGAAATCTCACAGATGGGGGGGCAGAATGTGTCTTTGATAATTTAAGCTTATGTCTATATGTATAATATAAATTAAATCTGCTGTAAAGCAAGAAAAGTCCAAAATAATTTTCTGGCTGCTTCACTGAATTGACTAACTGTATTTTAACCAATTTGACCATCACAACTGCTAAACTGTTTATATATATGGTTGATCAACACAAGTTTCCCCCAAATCAAAACATGACATCACAATTCAATATAGTTCTGCTAGTGTTAGTTTCCCAGGGTTTGCAAGCATTTTGTTGGAAATATCAATTGTTTCTTTTTTTTACACAAAAAGTTGGAGTATTTTTTGACTCAAAATTATTACTTACGCTTCCCTGTCTACTTATGTGACATCTGATATGCATATGAAAAGAATGACCAGGAATGAATTTCTCATGAGCCACCACTACTTCAATAACTTCGTAAATGTGTGACATCATGATATAGATTTCTAATCTTTCATATCCTAATTGTACCTATTTTGAGTCCAAAGTAAATAAAACTTGGCCTTATATTATTATTACTTTCAGTGGAAGCAATTTCAGTTCTGCCATGTTGTCTCCAAGTGTGTGTTATTAAAAAACTTAAGGAAAATGGAAAATAGAGGCTCAAGATTAGATCTTTCACAGATGAAACTGAAAAATTAATGAAACTATACCCTTCGAGAGAGAAAAGAAAAAATAAACACAAATTTCATAGCTATTATACAGAAAGATGACAATAGGCACTGGTAGGCTGCCATCTAAAGATATTTCAATTTATCATCCAATATCTACCACAAAAGTATGAGAAAGTTTAGAAATACATGTTGCTATACTGTGTTTGTTTTTAAATGAATAAAAGTTTTTAAACTCATAAATGAAGCCATGGAAATTTAATTGCAACTTGAATCCCCAAATATGTGCCCAGAATTCTTCTGAAATTTAGATACCTTCCCAATGCCATCTTAAGGCAGTCAAAGGTCAATTATTTTGAAGTTCTAGTCTTCAAATTATAAGTCACAGACTTCTTTCTGGCCACAATAAATGTGTGAGTTGTTACATCTATGTGATTGGATGTGCATGAAAGGTGGCAGTTAAGGGAGAAATCTCATAGTTCTAAAGTATTAACACAAGAGCAAATTATCATCCCACAGTCTAAAACAATGTTAGAACTTGGTTGGAAGAATATGTGTGTAAGTGTCAGTGTGTGTATGTATATATGTGTGTATATATGTACATATATATACATATATATATGTGTACACATATATAAAATTAACAATTAGCCCAAAATTTTGTCCAGATGCCTCACTGAGAAGGTGATCCTGGATTTCTGAAGCTATGCCACTGGAGTGCTGTCTCTGGGAGATGTTGCCAAGCTAGAAAGTCCTGGCCATGGCCTGTATATCCACTATACAAAGAACAACTTAACTGAGTAGAAGAGATTTATTGTTACATTGAAGTGGGGGTAATGAAGTTTTCAGCCAAGGTGCTGCAAGTAGAGGCAAAAATCTGAATCATGGAGGAGTACATATGGCAAAACTATAGCTCTTTTATGAAAACAAAGTTTGACAAAGGATGTAACAAGAGGAATCTCCTGTGGATTATTTATAATCACTGTTTAAATTCTAGCAGGACAGACTCAAATCTGCAGTAGAGCCTGCTGATACTGTCACTTTGGTCATTTATTCCTATAGGAGGCATCTAGGGGTTGCAATGAATAGAGCACTAGGCCTGGAGTCAGGAAGAGTTTAGTTTATATAGAGTCTCAGGCACTTACTAGCTAAGTGACTCTGACAAGTTGCTTATATTCTATCTGTTTCAGTTTACTCAACCTCAAAATGGGTACAATTTTATGACTCCTACCAATCTAAGCACTTCTAGGTTTGTATCCCAAAGAGATCATAAAAAATGGGAAAAGGGGCATATTTAGGGGCCAAGGCAAGATGGCAGCATAAAAGCAGGAGAACTCTGTGGCTCCCCATAACCATCTTAAATGCCTATAAAATATGACTCTAAACAAATTTTAGAGTTTTAGAACCCACAAAATGACAGAATAACAAAGCTCCTGCTGAAATAAGGAAATAAGATACACAGGCACTGAGATAGGGAGATCCATCTTTTCCTACTGGAAAGTCAGAGGGGTGATGGGGGAGGATATAGGAGAGAGCAGATTGGGGGAAGGGGTAGACAGTGGGATTGCTGTTTTGGAGTGGTGGGTAGGGAAAAGACAAGGAGAAAATTCATAATTCAAAATCTCATGGAAATGAATGATGTAAACTAAAAATAAACAAAAAGTAATTCAAAAAAAATGGGAAAAGGACCAACATGTACAAAAAAATTTCTAGCAGCTCTTTTTGTGGTGGCCAAAGAATTGGAAATTGAGGGGATGCCCACAATTGGGGAATGGTTGAACAAGTTGTGGTATATGAATGTGATGGAATACTAGTATTCAATAAGAAATGATGAGCAGGCTGATTTCAGAAAAGCCTGGAAAGAATTATACGAACTGATTCTGAGTCAAGTGAACAGAATCAGAATAACATTTTACACAGCAACATCGTATGATGACTATGATAGACTTAGTTCTTCTTAGCAATGTAATGATCTAAGACAGTTCCAAAAGACTCAAGATGGAAAATGCCATTCATACCCAGAGAATGAACTATGAAGTCTGTATCCACATCAAAGTGTAATATTTTCTCTTTTTTTTCTTTCTCATCTCTAGTCTCTTACTAATGTCTCTATTGTCCCTCTGTTGCTGTTATGTCCTTGCCTATATCATTTATTCACTCCTCTTGAGTGTTTGAGAGGTAAATAACCTCTTCAGTACAGTTAAAGTCATAGGCTAGGTCACCACTGGGCTGCACCCTAAGCTCCATTGTTCTTGGATGCCAGTGTGCAAGTGAGTAAGGGTAATATATCTCTAGAGTATTCATTCAAATGCCTTCAACTCATGTATAGATGATTCTCATAAAGATATATAAATGGGAGAACAGGTATCTCGTTCATGTTCTCTCCTTCATCCCCTTTTGGTACTAATGAAGTCTAATTTCTTCCACAAAAAAAACAGCATCTACCTCCCAGGTTTGTTGCAAGGATAAAGTGAGAAAATATTTGTGATGCACTAAGCATGGTGCTTGGCACATAACAAGTGCTTCATAAATGATTGCTTGCTTCCTTCTTTTCCATTACAAATTTTCAGAAAATGGATGAGATCTTATGCTTCCCTTCACTTTATCTCTTAGTTAAATGTCCATATGTCTATTATTTTTTGTTTTTATATTCTTATTTTTATTGATGTCTTTTGGTTTGACATCACCTTCATTTCTGAAAACTTCCCTCATTCCATCCCATACCAGGGAGCAATTCTTTGTTAACCAAGACTAAAAATTAAAGAGGATAATACACCCTAGCAAAACTAATCAATAGGTCAGATATGACAGGCTCTACACATTCAACTTCCCATTTCGCAAAGAAGAAAGGATGGAAGTTTTCTCAACTGGTTAGTCATCATAATTGCATAACCTTCACTTTGATTTTTCATAGTTTTATAGTTCTAGACATAAAACAGACCTCAGAAGCAATCAAGTTTGACTCTTTCACATTACAGATGAGAAGCTGAGACCTTGAAATGCTTTGCTACCTGCTCAAGGCCACAAATGCAGCTTGCATCAGGTAGGATTTGTATTCTGTGTGCCAGCCATTGGGTAAGGAAGGAGCTTTGGGTCCTCTCTTTCCACCTAGCTGTCATGGGCCTAGATAAATGGCAGATAAATGTACATACCCCTTTTTTCAGTTAGGTATATTCTTTCCTGGTTTTAGATCAGCTATTCTCAAGCTGTGGGTCGCAACCCCTTTGGGAGTCAAACGACCCTTTCACTGGGGTCACAGGGGTTGCCTAAGACCATCAGAAAACACATATTTCCAATGTTCTTAGGAATCAAGACACCACATCTCTATCCATCTCCAGGCGGGTCTGGCCACATGCAGATACGCCCACATATGAGTATTCAAGGGTCGCCGCATTAAGAAGGTTGAGAACCACTGTCTTAGATGAATTAATATTAGAAATAAAATAGTCTAGGTTATGATTTTGTGAGCTTTGGAAGATCAGAAGAGACATCTGCAATCCCCTTAGCAACTATTGCAGATAGCAGCAGTAGATGAATCTGGTGAGGACCCAGTCCACTAGAGAATGGACATGGTAGCTGAGACACCGTGTACTATAAGTAAGAAAGTAACACCTACAACTATGCTGCACACAGAAGTGAAGTTGATTAGGGGAATTTTTTTTGACATACCACTTTAGATTTGAGTCTACTCTCCCCAAGGACCAAGGTGATAGAGGAAAGAAACTTCCCAGCTTGTCAGACTGTTCTATTTTTAGTAGCAGTTTGTGAATGATACTTTTAAACACTCTTAGCCTTTCAAGGTTTTCCTAGAACCTTGAGGGGAGTTTTGCTCTGGACACTCAACTGCTACATTCTGAGTGTGGATTGAGGGAGAGAACCCAGAGCCTACAACTGGATCATAGGTTTAGAGACAGAAAGTACCTCAAATGTTATGTGGTCCAACCTCTTTATTACTGATAAGGAACTGAGGCCAAAGGAGATTAAGTGACATCCAAAGTCACAGAGGTAACAAGTGTCAGAGGTGGGATCTGAATTCATGTCCTCTGATTTTAGAGCTAGTACTTTTTGTACCATATTGTACTGCTCTCTAATGTTCTTTCTGTCTACATCATTATCATCATTATAAAATTTGTTTTTTTTTTTTCCTGGTTCTGTTTTCTGTTTTGCTTTTTAAAGTATGCCAATCTCTCTTCTTGTCCATTTGTGTGAAAATTATCCCACATTATACTAGCAATTCATACTTTTTACTTAAACATAATTTTTACTTAAAATAATTATTATACTGAAAGGTAGCATGACATAGATATCAAAGCTTGCTTTGAGGTCAGTAAGATCTGTATTCAAGGCCTTTCCAAACACCTATTAGTTCTGTGGCCCTGGAAGAACCCTTCAATTTGTTAGCATATAAGGCAACATTCTAAGATGGTAAAAAGTAGAAAAGTTGTTGGTCTGCACTATTAGAGTGACTTTCCTCATAGAATTCTTCCTATAATGATGAAATTACTGATACAATTTTTTTAAAGTATACTATACTGCACTTTGTAAATACAAGCAAAGAGGTTTGTAGTTTATCCAGTACAAAGGAGTTTGCAATAATTTACCTACACTCTCTTTCCCAAGCCCCCTAGTGGACAAGAAAAACAGCTGAGCAGGGTTGATTATGCAATCTGTGGTCCTAGAACGGAAAGGATTTAACTTACAATTTTGCCCTTAGTAAACTAAGTTCTTAGAAATTTAGCTCACCAGCCAGTCATACTAATATGTACATATAACATCTTATATAATGTCAATGAACTCAATAGCGAATTCAGAACTCTATCACTATGATTTACATGTAATACCACCATTAAGTTTTCCCTTGATCTAAAGACAAATTCCCATAATTTTAATTTCTGTATAGAATCTAAAATTAAGTTTTATAGAAATTCTGATAATGATGATTATGCTTATGAAAAGAAAGTCAATACAGAATGAATAAATCAATTGAGAAAAGCATGAAAGCTTCAAATGCTTTAGGCATCAAAGTTTATAACTTCCACTATTAAGTTTTTAGTTTCAAAACAAAGACATTTCTGATTTGAAAGGGGATGGGTTAATAAAAGAGAAAGAGAACAGGAAGGGTGAATGGATTCTAGAACCAAGCCAGCTTTTTAGAGAGAGAAAGACTACTTGACCAAAATCTGTCCTTATTTCTAGCCTGTGAGTAGATTTTTGAGAAAAAAAAAATGGTATGAATTAAAATTAAAGTTGATATTATGTATTATTGATCCTGAACTTTAAAAATTAAAATTTAGAAAAATGAGCAGTAATAAATTGATAA
>CM053586.1:120169810-120180120 GCA_028646515.1 Pseudochirops corinnae
TCCTATACTTGATTGCATGCTGCCATTAAGGGGGAGGAGAGAGAGGGGAGAAAATTTGAAACTCAAGGGATTGTGGAACTGAATCTTGTAAACTAAAAGTAAATAAACAAATCAATTAAAATAAAAAAAAATTATGATAGTCTCTTAAGTAGAATAAGCAAACAATTAACTGTCTGTTATATATAGTCATCCCAAGAGGAAAAAAAATTTCTGAAGTAATGTACTGAGAGATGATGATAAGTGGGTATGGTTTTCTTTGAGGGCTTAATGATAATATCTAGGTTCACACTCTACTTTGCTCCCACCTCACCTTCTATGCTACGTTAAATCATTTCACAGAATAAAAGTAACCTAGTATATCAATGGCTTCCTAGTAGTGAGTTCTTCAACTTCAGTTGAATAAATAAACTGAAGCCTGTCCACTAGTATAAATAAATATCTTGGACAGACACTGCAAATAACCACTTTGACCTAGGATTAAACAGTAATAGGAGATAGGGCTGGATTATCTTGGAAAAATTGGAAATTTTTTTTAATGACCCCAAGCTATTCCCTTAAACATTAAAACAAAACAATGTTCTTTTTCTCTGAGTCATGAAACACTATAGTTGATATTAAATTCCAAATGTGTAGAACCTAGGGAATAATAGAAAGGGATGAGGGTATGAGTAGATAGTAATAGTATTACAAAGGAGAGACATTATGAAATAGAAATTGAGCAGAAGATACTATCAAAGATATATGGGAATAGATAGGTGGGACAGTTCTTCAACACCGTTATTGTACCCCTTCTGGGGAATTTATAGGAACAAGGTCTTCACAGGTTAGGTAGGCCTATGTGGGTTATAATATGTATATATCAATGAGCTCCATAGAACACTTGGAGTCTATGAATATCTGAATTTATATCAAAACATTTATCCCTTTTGCATTGCAACTTTCAATATATCATAGGTCAGAACAAGAAATAAAATGAGAATCTGAAGGAAGTTTTGCAGAAGCCAAAGATGATACATGTAGGTCAGCAGATGGCAGAGAACCTAGAACCAAATATTTGACCCAAATTTTACAATTAGGAAACACCCCACAAAATAAAAAATAAAAAAAATTCAGTCTTCTCTGGTATGAAGGAAGGGGCAAAAATTTGATGCAGATTTTCAAGATTATGGGGGCACTATGCCCCTAATTCCTGTGATGTGGAATAGATAACTATATTTAAGGATCTATGATTTAAAAAAAAATAATATTGTCAGCTTTTATTATATGCTTACTATATACTAAATACTGTGCTGAGCAGAGGATCCAAAGAAAGGCAAAAACAGCCACTACCTTCAAGAAATGTACATTCTAATAGGAAATGACCTTCATTGATGAAGATTATAATTCTGGGGGTAGCTAGGTGGCACAGTGAAAAGAGCACTGGCTCTGGAATCAGGAGGACCTGAGTTCAAATCCAAACTCAGACACTTAACACTTACTAGCTGTGTGACCTTGGGCAAGTCATTTAACCCCAATTGCCCTCCCTTCCCCCTCCAAAAAAAAAGACAAAAAAAAAAGATTATAATCTTGGTATGACTTGGCAGAAGATTTGGGAGTTTGTTAGGTTAAAAAAAAAAAAACAATCATGATCTTGTGGCCAATTGGTCATTAGTCACCATGACTCAAGCTCCTGGATTCAAGGACTCTGTTGTATGGGCATAGAACTGGAAAAGACTAATAAAGTATATCAAAACCCCTAATCTCACCCCAAGATAGTACACTCCATCCATCTTAGTACATGATTCAAGTGAACAGGACCTTCACCCCTGACTGCAGCTAAAAAGAGTGATCTGGAAAGAGGGTATTTCTACCCATAGGGGTGAGTAACCTACAGAATCTTTTAGAAGGTCTTTTCCCTCTGGGCATCTTCATTATAGGTTATCTGGGCATGCAACAAAGCCTACTTACATATGTATATGAAGGAATATGCTGAAGGTAGCTTGGAGAGCCTATTGTTAAATTTTCAGCATGAGCATTTACACCTCGGAAATTGGCAAACACTGAAATCAGGGTTTGATTTACTGTTTGCTTTTTAAAATTATTTAGACATGAGTCAATGATGGAAAAATACCAGTAATGTAAATTAAACTTTAAAATGTCATGTATATATACCTTCATATATTTATGTATAAACAAACATACATACATACAGTTATCCCTTCCATGTCCATCATGGTTTCAATATATCATAAGTCAGCATAAGAAATTAAATGGGAATTTTTGGAAGCTTTTTGGAAGCCACAGAGGACACATGAAGGCCAGTAGACAAGACAGAAAAAGTTGAGAAACTCAGAAATCCATAAAATACATGTATAGTATCAACCATATTTTATCTTTTAATACCATAATAACTGAGACTTTTTGATTACATTTTTTTCTTTTTCTTTTTTGCTTTTTGGAGGGCAATTGGGGTTAAGTGACTTGCCTAAGGTCACACAGCTAGTAAGTGTTAAGTGTCTGAGGCCACGTTTGAACTCAGGTCCTCCTGATTCCAGGGCCGGTGCTATATTCACTGCACCACCTAGCCACCCTACAGACTTCTCTAGTACAAAGGGAGGGGCAAAAATGTTTAAATAGATTTTCCAGATCAGAGGGGCACCACATCCCTAACCCCAACTATGTAGAACACACACACACACACACACATATACATAAGACATAAACACACACACACACACACACACACACACACACATGCATATTTGAGAGAGAGAGAGAGAGAGAGAGAGAGAGAGAGAGAGAGGGAAAGGGAGGGAGAGAGAAAACCAGCACTCTACCGCTTTTATGTATAAATATTGTTTCTTTGGATACAATGTAAGTACCTTAAAGGCAGGGAGTGTTTCATTTTGGATCTCCCACATCTAACACGTATCTGGTACATAATAGGTATTTAATTAATGCAATCTGCTATATTGTTTTATAGTGTTAAAGTAGTACCTATAGGAAGAATTGATACACATAGTAGGACTAAAAAAATTTAACCACAACTTTTGATCCAAGGATTACTATTCAACCATCTGTGCTATGACAGAATGGAGAATTCTAATTTCCAGTGACAATATCTTTCAAAATAAAGTTACAATTTGAAAACAGTACTATAACAATATTAAGTATCTGGCATAATTTGTTTCATATCTCTTCATTAGTGGTCAGAGAAATTCAAAGCTTTCCAAAAGACTGCAGTATAACAAAAGGGGGAGGGAAGGGACATTCTTTGGAAACTTGTTTGATTTCCTGTTCTTTTCATATATTAGTTACAACCAGAGAAAGACAAACGTCTAGAGAGCCTTTGCCTTTTATTTCCTTCCCTAAAAGTATCTGTTTGTCTACAAAGGCTCAGACAGCCACTGGGGCTAAGCCAGGATTCCCGTAGTGAAACAATCGGCTTGGCATCATGTTGACAACATATAAACAACAGTTTGTCAACAGGCTTCACATTAGTGACAGAACATTTTTTGGCAAAACCACGGCTTCCTTCTGGGCACCATGGCAATAACAGCCACTGGTGCTCATTCATGACTCTGCTGTATACCCCACCAAATTAATTAAAAGATTATAATTGTGACACATGCAAAAAATGGTGCTTCTTTTGAAAGGAAAAATACATGCAATACAGCCAAAATTTTATTGAATGAAAATTTGCCTTTAGCAGCTTATTCACACAGCAATTTCTAACTGAAATACTGTAGGTAACCTCTGTGTTCACAATTATGAACGTTAAAGGTAATTTGTTGCTTCAAACTATATGGAAATAATTTGGGTAACCAAATTATGTAAATGCAAATCTTTTGCCAAAAATCAATATCTGCTAGAATTGTTAGAACTTGGTATTGAAAGGTGTTTTAAAAAACCAATGCATACAAGAAAGTGAAGTGTCAATGAAGGAAATAACTATACATGTGAAAAATCCTATTTTCATTTGACTCCAAATCCTGTATTAGTAAACTGCTAAGGGATAGAGTGTTAGGTTGGGGAAATAAAAGAATGTCCCCAAATATAGCATTCAAGAAAATTTTTTAAAAAACTATTTATTTATAATCAAATCTATTTGGACATGAGGGATGAAAGGAAGGCATAACAATCGTTCATTAATTCAATTCAACAAATTTTTAAGTTTCTGCTACATACAAATCACTATGCTAAGGGCTTAGGATAAAAAGACAAAAAAAGAGAGGAAGAGCAATAGTCTCTGACTTTGGGAAGCTTAATAAAAGTCAAGAAAAAAAATTATTCGTTCATATGCCCATGTACTGAAAGAAAATGAGATGGACCTAATGATAATAAGAATATGTATCCAGTCTGAGAGGCAGTGTGGTACAGCAGATAGAGTGTTAGCTTTGGAGTTAGGAAGAACAGTGTTCATAACCAGTTTCTTAAATGTATTAGTTGTGTAACGATGTATAAATCATAACCACTCTGAGACTCGATATCCTTATCTGTAAAATGAGGGGGTTGGTCTATATATTCTCTAAAGTCCTTTCCAACTTTATATCCATGATCCAATGATCTGCCTAATATGGTATATCATTTCTGTTCCCTTTCCTTTTGGGATTTCACTGGAATTTGGTAAGAGTTCTGTATGTTTTTACTATATACTTTTTGTTCTTTTTAACCTAATGCAGCAAGGAGTAATGAGTAGTGGAGGAGATACTTTAGAAAACATAAATTCTGAAAACTATTTTCATGTCTGCTTTAGCAGCAGTGAATAGAAGGTACACTCCCTAGATTTAAAAAAAGTGGAGAAAGAATCAATTCTGAAGACTGGGAACAAATAGCATTCTCAGAAGGAATGCCAAGAGAAAACACAGTCATGAAATCCCAGGGCAGACAGAGAATCCAGTAGAAAAGATTGGTCAACAATGTCAAAAACAGCAGAGGTCAAAAAGAATGAAGACTGAGAAAAAGCCTTTACGCTGGGCAATTAAGAGACCATTTGCAACTTTGGAGAAAGTAGTTTCAGTTGATTGATAAGGTCAGAAGTCAGTTTGTAAGGGATTGAGAATTAAATGAGAGGAAAGGAAAGGGAGACAAGTGTAGACAGCTTTCTTTAGGAGTTTGCCTGTGAGAGAATCATAGAATAATAGCTTGAGAGGATGGTACAGTTTAAGTGAAGGCTTTTTAAATACGAAGGCAATATAAACAAGTTACTAGGCAGCAGGAAAGGAGCAAGCATATAGGAAGAGACTGAAGATTAGAGAGAGGTAGGAAAACATGAAAACAAAGGGAACGGGGAAGGGTCTTCTCATTATCAAAGACTCGAATAAAATCATTCTTTTGATAGATATAAATTAATTATAAAGTATTTCAATGTAATATACATTCATAGAAGGATCAAACCAGCATGTCAAAATCATTATCTACTTAGGAAAAGACATATCTTTGGATTTTTTTTTTAAGACAGGATTTAAGGATTTTTTTAAAGGACACTTTGGATGAATATTTTCATATACAGAATATTTTGGGAAGGTTCCATCATTCAAGAGAAGCAATCAAGTTTAAAATAAAAGAAAAGCTTTGAAAGTGAAATCCTGATGATGAATATTTAGGTAAATGCTCACATTTCTTTCTTTAATAAAACAGTTTTTAAATTACATGCAAAGATAATTTTTAATATTTATTTTTCAGAAAAATTTGAATTCCAAAATTTCTCCGTTAGTCCCTTACCTCCCCCCACCAAGCAATCTGAGATATGTTACATATGTGCAATCATGTAAAACATATTTCCATATTAGTCATGATATAAAAGAAGAGTTTGCTAAAAAAAAAAAAAATACCATTTGAAAAGGAAAAAAAAGTGCAGAAAAAATTAAGTGAAAACAGCATGCTTTGATCTGTATTCAGACTCAGTTCTTTCTCTGGATGTGGATAGCATTTTCCATCATGAGTCTTTTGGAATTGTGTTGGATCATTATATTGCTTAGAAGAACCAAGTCAATAATAGTTGATCATCACACAGTGTTGCTGCTACTGTGTATAATGTTCTCCTGGTTCTACTCTCTTCACTCAGCATCAGTTCAGGTAAGTCTTTTTAGGTTTTTTAAAATCTGCCTGTTCATAATTTCTTTTAGCATAATAGTATTCCATTACATTCATATACCACAACTTGTTCAGTCATTCCCCAATCAATGTAATGCATACATTTTTTTTTTACCATTTAAAAATACTACTGTGATTTGTATTGCTGTCCAACTATCTTTTTTTTAATGCAAATGAAAGCTTTATCTTATAGAACAGGAGTTGAATATAGGGAAGGTCATTGAAATGACCAGTATAGGAGATACTCATTTTTGACAAGCATTTGTCTATATTTAGTTTTCTGACACTCCAAATTCCACCTGTTCCAAATGGAACTTGGCATCTTCCCTCCTACCCGCTCACAAAAACATTGACCCTTCTGCCGTGTTTCTCCAGATGGATCAAAAACTTCAGTCAACTGGTAGACATGCCACCTATCCTAATTGTGGCTCTAGATTTTATCTATGTGCAGTATCATATTTTCACTTATTTTACAATTATTTGTGTTCACATTTTACTATATTTCCTAGACCATTAGTTCTTGAAAGGCAACACTCTTCATCTTTAAATTTCCATTATATAACACTGTGGGCATATAATAAGTGTTTGTTTAATTGAACTTGCTAGTAAAGCAGCCAATCAACAGTAGCACCCAGTAAACTGATTGCTTTTTACACAGTATGATGTACCTGAATATTGCTGGAATACAAGTGAAATGTGCATGGCGAGAGTGGAGTTGACAGAGCAATGTATATGCTCTTTAAATAACATCACTTTCTGCCTACTCATTATTTATTGAAACAAATGTCACAGGGATAAGATAGAAAAACTGCTTAGTAAACATGATATACACGTATGAGCAGTGATGATGATGATGATGATGATGATGATGCAATATCTATGTATGGGATATATACAGGTTTACAACTGTCAGCCTATTAATCCTCTGCTTCCTTCATTGTAAGGACAAGGTCTTAGATCTTTGTGAAAAGGGAAAATTTTACAAGAATAGCTAGGAAAAAATGAAAAGAATTTTGGTAGATATTATGTTTAGACCAACAATACCACAAAAAAATCTACCAAAATGGATCTACCAATTGAATATAAAGAAGTTACCATGAAGAAAAAATAGAAACAAATCAGAATCGATGCTTTTCATAACTATGCCTGGATGAGAAATCTAGACCAAATAAAGGATTATAAAGAAAACAAACATAAAAAGTAAACAATTTTGATAGCAGAGAACATAAAAGTTTTAGAAGGATAACACTAATGAATCCAGAATTAGAAGAAAATTGATAGAGTAGCTAATATATTTTTATCAAATATAATTGATAAAATATGCTATCCAAAATGTTTAGGAAATTGTTATAAACATTTTGTAATATGTTAGCATACAAAGTGCCATTCCTTCAAGTGCTATTAGGAAACATTGTCAAATGACTTTTAAAAGAAGAGATTCAAACTTTAGATGATTCATGGAAAACTACTTTAAATCATTAAACATGAAATCAATGAAACTATAGACAACTTAAAAGTTTCAACTTGCATTATACAAATTGATACAGGTGAAAAAAAGCTAGAAAATTGAGTGTTGGAGTATGGATAAACAGGCACACAAATATATTCTTGGTAGAACTGTGAAGTGAACAACTATTCTAGATTTCAATTTGTAATTATACAAGAAAAGTGACCAAAGTCTCCAAATCTTTGAGTAAGTGATTCCACTATTAAAATTCAACCTTAAGGAAGTCAAAGACAGAAGCAAAATTTCCATATGGATAAAGATTCATAGCACTAAACTTTGTGGTATTATAGAAATGAAAATAAAGAAGTTGCCAATGTATTAGAGAATGACTAAAAAATTAAAGTATATACATATATTGGGTGATTATTGTTGAACATAATGTATTTAAAGAATTCAGAGAAATGCAGGAAGATTTGTAGGAACTGATATAGAATAAAATGGACAGAATCAAGGGAACAATATACACAATGCATGCAAATGAAGAGATTATAAAAAGGAAATTGAACTCATGGTATTTGAAAAATAAACAAAAACTGAATAATCAGATAATAGAATGTACCTCCACCCTCAATGAAGAGGTAAAGAATTACTGGGGCAAAATTTTATGCATGTTGTCAGACACAGTTACTATAACTTGTTCTTGTTTAATTGTTTTTCTTTGTAACATGGGGGTGGTTACTTTTAAGTGGGGAAATGAGGAAAAAACTAGATGACTTTCAAGGTCTCTTTCAAATATAAAACTATGATTCTGTGATTATGATATAAAAACAAAGAGCACCCATAAAAAATATTTTTAAGACATAAATTCTCATTTAAAACATTGTATGGGTTTCAAGTATTTAAGGACACAAAGAGTCATTATATAGAGATCACCTAATAGTAAAATATAGCTAACACCATAGTGGAATGCTGTCAGGAACAGGAAATTGGGGAGCAGCAGTGGAAGATTTATTCAATTTAGCAGAATAAAAATATGTAATCAGTTCTATCTTTTTAAGCTGCTTTATCCTAATGAGGTGGCAAAATGTGGTTGCAATGTGTTTTGTTTTGTTTTGTTTTGTTTGGTATTTGTTCTGATGATATTGTAGTAGCATCATTAATGCTTCAGTTAAGACATTTTCTCCTTGCATATTGAAGTCTCAATAAAGGTAAATTTTGTGGAGGCAGATAGGTGGCACAGTGAATAGAACACTGGCCCTGGAGTCAGGAGCACCTGAGTTTGGCTTCAGACACTTAACACTTACTAGCCGTGTGACCTTGGGCAAGTCACTTAACCCCAATTGGCCTGCCTTCCCTCCTCCAAAAAAAGCACACACAAAAAATAAAGGTAGATTTTGAGAATTTCAAAGAATATATTTTAAAAAGAAAACTATCAATAATTCTGTCCTGAGGAGAGAATGTCAATACTCTAGGACTGTTGGGATGCAATTATCATGACATGAGAATCTACAATGAAGAGGAAATTATGAGACTGGTTCACTCAAAGAAAGTAGTTCAATGGGATAATTATTATTGGTTTCTCAGAAGTGAGGTCCCAAAAGACCCAAGTAACAAATATGTCCTGAGGTCAGAGTCAAGATGGTGGAGTAAAAGTAGGGACTTGCTTGAGATCTTCCCCAAATTCCTACAAATACCTGGGGGGAAAAATGACCTTAAACAAATTCTAGAGCAGCAGAATTCACAAAATGACAGAGTGAAACAAATTTCCAGTCCAAGACAACCAGGCAAGTCCAGGAAAGGTCTGTGCACCAGTATGGGAGAAGAGTGGTCTAGTGTGCACCATGCTGGAATAGATGGGCTTCCCCCAACAAACCCAGAGAAGGCCTCAAAGGACTGAGTCACTGGCAGCTATGGCAATTTCCAGACTTCTCAACCCACAAATGCCAAATATAACTTGGAAGATCAGTAGGAAAGGTCTGTCAAACCTAGGTGAGAGAGGAGCATAGTCAGACCCCAGACCTGAGGTAGCAGCAGGGGCAGCAGCAGCAGCAGTGGCTGCTTCCAGAACTCTCAGGACACAGACAGTGGAGGGATCAAGCAGCTGATCACAGGGGGGATTGCAGGAATCTCTTTGCTTGTGCTGAGGCAGGATTCTCTTACTTTACCTGGGCCTACATCTCAGTCGCAGTCCTGGGTGGAGGTCCTGGGGCAAAGAAGGACACTGGAATGGCAGATGGAGTGTGTGGTGGTGATGGAGAGGGAATCCTCTTCATACTTCAAAGGCAGAAAAGAGTGTTTGTGCCCACTCTCAGATAAGAGAACAGGCCAGGAGAGGAGTAAACACATTTCTTTTTTGTTCATACAAACTTGGAAGAATTGAAAATTTATAGGCCCCTAGAAATTGTCTCTAAAAGCAACTGCACAAAACCCCTGAAGTTTGGGACAATACACCCTCCACACTGGAAGCAGAATCCAACCTTAACAAAGAGCTAAAAAGTCAAGTAATTGGCTGGGAAAATGATATAACAGCAGGAAAAAAAATCAGACCACAGAATCTTACTTTGATGACAAAGAAGATCAAAATATACAACCGGAAGAATACAACAAAGTCAAAGCTCCTATATCCAAAACCTCCTAGAAAAATACTGTTATGGTCAAGAAATAGTTAAGAAATAATTTCTGAAGTTAGTGGTCAGCCTGGTGAAACTATGGTATACAGCCAAGTGAAACTCTATGATAATTAGCCAAGTGAAACTCTATGAACCTGGGAAGCCTCCCTAGAGTGATT
>CM053586.1:120180620-120227927 GCA_028646515.1 Pseudochirops corinnae
TTCTCTGATTTGGTTTTCAAAGTCCTTCTTCAGCTCATCTCTAGCTTTAAGGCATTCTTCATGTTTATTGGAAGCCCCTGGTAGGGAAGCTCTGGCTGAACTCTCCTCCTCCCTCTCTTTGCCATGATCTTTCTTTTCCCCAAAGAAGGAATCTAGGGTTTGGTTGCTGTTCTTACTTTGCTTCTTGTGCTTATTCTTACTCATGGTTGGTCAGTCCGTGATTTTTTTTTTTAAATCTCTGTGGTGCTCTGCTTCCAGAAAGGAAAGCTCTGTCCCAAATCGCTGGGATCCTCCCGGCTGCCATAGCTCTTAGGAAGGTGCTGGGTCCCTTTCCTAATTACTTCCGGCTCACTGGATAATGAAGACTGCGGGACTGAGGCCCAAGACTGCAATCCAGATCCAGGCCGCTCAATGCGAGAGCACTCGGCCTCTGAACAATCACTTAGTCCCCCTGCTGTCTGTAGGCCATGGGCGTGGAAGCTGCAATGCGGAGGAAGGTGCAAAACCTCTGCCTTGCACTTTCCAGCCCTGGAGGCCTTTTGGCTGGACTGCTTTTCTTCCCCGATTTCGCAAGTTCTACTGACCTAATTCTGAACGCTGCTCGCAGCTGCCGCTAATCCGTGGCTCCTTCCATCCAGCCACCACCGGGGCTCAGCCAGGGCTTCAGGCCAGGCTGGTTTTGGTTCATAGTGCTGATATGGTTCCTCTTAGCCGAGCTGACTTTAGTGAAAAGTATATTTGTGTGCATTTTAGAGTCCTAGGATTAGTTTAGAGTCATATTTTATGGGTATTTTGAGGTGGCTATGTGAGAGCTACAATATGTTGCTGCTCCTACACCGCCATCTTGGCTCCGCCCCCCAACATAGCATGTTTCTGAAACCTACTGGCACTGGGATATTTCCCTTAAGCTTTTCTACCCCACTACATGATCAAGGAGGCTTCAATCAGCATCATGAAGCCTGTTCAGTCAAAAATATAATCATATCTATATTTAATTGTTTTATAAACATGGAAGCTAGATGGATTCAAAGAAGAATTCCAAGTTTAAAAAAAAATTAATACCTATGCTACATAAATGGTACTTGAAAATTTAGAAAAAAATATATCTAATCAAATGCGACTTAGGAGAAAAATATAGTCTTAATACTTAAAACTAGAAGGATAAGGCAAATAAAGAGAATTATAATGTTATTAGTGAATATTTATTAGATCAATTGATAGAAAGACAGATAGGTAGATAGATAGATAGATAGATAGATAGATAACTTGGAAAAGACTAGAAGAACTTTTTTAAACCATTAACTATTACCAAGTTGGATTTTTACCACAGAAAAAAAAGATGGTACATTAGGAAAATTAACAGTTTATCATGTTAAAAATGAAAATTTCTACAACCATGTGGTTATATCAATAGATACTGAAAAATCTTTGATGAAGAATTGTACTCTTTTATACTAAAAATTCTAGAAAGCATGGGAATAAAAGATTTTTGAAAAAAATATGATCAAATAATTATCATCCTAAAACTGAAACATAGTATTATGAGGTTTGTTATGTACTCTTTTAAGTTGTCCCCTACTCTTTGTGACTCAATTTTGGGTTTTTTCTTGGCAATTATACTGGAGTGTTGCCATTTCCTTCTCCAACTCACTTTTTTGTTTTTGTTAATAAATTTATTTTTTTTAGTTTTCAACATTCATTTCTACAAAATTTTGAGATCAAAATTTTCTCCCCATCTCTTCCATCCCACCACCCCAAGAGGGTATGCATTCTGATTACCCCTTCCCCTAATCTGCCCTTTCTATCATCCACACCTCTCTTATTCCCTTCTCCCCTACTTTGCTGTAGCTTAAGATAGATTTCCATAACCAATTGAGTGTGTATGTTATTCCTGCCTTAAGCCAAATCTGATGAGAGTAAGGTTCACTCACTCCCTCTCACCTTCCCCTTTTCCCCTCTGTTGTAAAAGCTTTTTCTTGACTCTTTTACCTGAGATAATTGACCCCATTCTACCTCTCCCTTTCTCCTCCTTCCAATACATTCCTCTCACTCACCCCTTAATTTTATTTTTTAGATATCATCCCTTCATATTCATATATATATGTATATATATATATATGTGTGTGTGTATATATATATACATACATATATATATATACACACACACATATATATTCCCTCTAACTACCATAACACTGTGAAAGGTCTCATGAGTTACAAATACCATCTTTCCATGTAAGTATGTAAACAGTTCAACTTTAATAAGTCCTTTATGATTACTCTATCCTGTTTACCTTCTCATATTTCTCTTGAGTCTTGTATTTTAAAGTCAAGTTTTCCATTCAGCCCTGGTCTTTTCATCAAGAATGCTTGAAATTTCTCTGTTGAGGATTGAATTGAGGAGAATTGAGTATCTGCTTTTTTTTTTCCCTGAATGATTATACTCAGTTTTGCTGGGTACGTGATTCTTGATTTTAATCCTAGCTCCTTTGACCTCCAGAATCTCATATTCCAAGTCCTGTGATCCCTTAATGTAGAAGCTGCTAAACCTTGTGATTTCGTGATTGTGTTTCCACAATTCTTGAATTGTTTCTGGCCACTTACAATATTTTCTCCTTGACCTGGGGACTCTGGAATTTGGCTACGATATTCCTGGGAGTTTTCCTTTTGGGATCCCTTTCATGAGGTGATTGGTAGATTCTTTGAATTTCTATTTTCCTCTATGGTTCTAGAATATCAGGGCAGTTTTCCTTGATAATTTCTTGAAAGATGATATCCAGGCCCTTTATTTTTTATCATGGTTTTTAGGTAGTCCAATAATTTTTAAATTATCTCCCCTATATCTTTTTTCTGGATGACTTGCTTTTCCAATGAGATATTTCACATTGTCCTATTTTTTTTTTAAAACCAAAGGTCCATCATTTGTTACAAAAAATTTGTTGTTAAAAAACAGCTAAGTGGCCCCAGGATTGTTGGCCTGATTTTGTTATCACTCAATTTTAATAACAAAGCATACAGTACATAGTGGTTTTAAGGAACCCTAGGTTTACAGAATTATGAAAAATATAAGCAAACTGTGATAAGGACTTGGTAAAAGCTGAAAAGTAAACCTGGGGAGCATGTAATATTTCTTAATACTGGTATGGTGGCCATAGCAGCTTTACAAATATGTGTATTTGCATATATCTATATAGTTATCAGATGCCTATAGAACCTTCCCTCTGAATACCTATTATAGAACCTTTTCAATTTTTTGGTAACCAAAGAGGTACAACAGTATTTATACTTTGTGAATTATCAAGTTATTTGTAAAGTGAACATAGTATATAATAGAGCTGGTGTAAACTTCACTTATGCCTTGTAAAACACCATTCTGTAATAAGAAATGAACTGTCTCCCCCATGAGCATTTCTTTAGTTCCAGACTTTTATAAGAACAGCTGACAGTTTTTGTTTTCTAATAATACATTTAATTTTTGGCAGGTGTCTCTTATTATTGCTTCTGTATTTATCCATTGTGAGTGTTAAGACACCTACTTGTGTATCTCAAAAATATGATTGTCTAAGAAAGGTTTCTGGTTGAATAGATAGCCTCGGAGTTCAGATGGGAATTTCCTAGGGCCATTGTACTTGGACCAAGGTTTGATATTTTGGGGAACTCCCTAAACTAGATTTTTGGCTTAGAAACTTTCCAAGGATCCTGCATTTGTCTCATATTGCAGTTTTTCCCAGAAAGACAGTAAGCTTACTGAGGTTTTGTGACCCTGTACTTCTTACCCCTGCTGTCCTCATTCTTAGAGTAACAGATGAGTTTCTTGAACACCTCACACCTGGTTTTATGCTTAATGACACTCCCTCTGCTCTGTGGCTAGAAGTACAAGAGAGGGGGCCTTGTGCCCAGAACCAGATCATGAAACCCTTGGGAGAATATAGTAGAATAAGCATAGTACCTATCAGGGCTGTCCATGAAACTTCCCCTTGGCTTTTTGAATACAGAATATGAAAAGGGGCTGGTAGGGCATGATGGTGAACTAGAAATGGCTACACAATATAGAGGAAGAGGTATGGTCTACCTTTTGAGGCCATCTCTTACTTGTTTGGATAAAGATACATAGGACTGCAACCCCTATTATCTACTTATTTGTTGGTTGGCAAATATAGCAATTACAAATGACTTCTTCAAATGACTGAGATCTAAGTCAGTCACTCAAAATATCCTATTATGACAAATTAGAAAAAAGATGTGACAGAGATTTAATTAAGCATGATCATCTAGACAACCGAAGGCAAAAAACCCCAAAACTAAACTAATATACTATCTGGACATGTTTACTAATTGAAACAAGTGGACAATATTTAGATCTATACTTTTTGCTGTGTAGACACACAATGGATGAATTATGGAGTTTTGAAATCCTAAAAAATGACTTCTAAGCACATCTATTTAATACTTTATCTTCAAGTGTGATCCATCACTGACATCAATTTTATTCATCAAAGCTGTTTGAAGAAGGTAATGAAGCTTGGAAAGGGCTCTTTGGGTGAGCCAGCTCAAACTTCTGCCGCAAGGCCTTGGTCATTATTGGGGTCAACCCTGTTCCATTTTCCTTATTTTCTTTATTGATGAGAGGGATACCTCCTGGGCTCCTATCTATGTTGACTTTCCTAAGAAGTTTCCACAGATCCATTTCATCTTTTCTGGGAGGGAATACCACATTTGTGATGTGAGTTGATGGAAATCTTGACTGAGGTTTCAGGGAGATACTCTGAAGATCAGAGACTGTGACAAGTAGTTTTTGTTCCTTTGGTGATGACAGAATCTTACTTATACTGGTAGAACTCTGTGTCTTCTTTAACTTCACAGTGAGCAGATCTTTAACAGTTATGTGCATTGGCATATCTTGTTTTAATGGTTCAGCCTGAAGTATTTTGATGCTATCAGTTTTTTTGAGCAACAAAGACACTGAGCAGAGTTGAAGAGACAGAGGTGGTGGAGGTGGTGGAGGGGGTGGAGGTGACGGTGGAGGAGGAGGAGGGGAAGGAGAACCATAGGCTGCAGTGTCACAGGTGGGAGTGTGCTAATTCTCCAACAGTGGTTTCATCTTGAGCAAGGTCCTCTGAAAGTTGATTCTTCAAGTGACATGTTATATGGCAATCCTGACAAGAAGAATGCTGTGAGACAGAGGTCTTCAGTGCTTCCTGGAGCTTGTAGAATTCATTTTCCAGCTTGTCAACCTGCTGTCTGATCAGGCTAAGTTCCCGGAAGTAGATACAGGATGGAAATAGGAAGTCTTTCAACATCTCTAATTTCTGTGTAATACTGCTCTGGCAACACCAATAGAAAGAACACACCCTTTTTCCTAGGCATTTCATTAGATTCTTCATGCTGGAAAATGTTTTGCTCCAGGCTAATTTTGGATAACTTTGACCACAACATATGTTCATGAGAGGGGCATCTATTACTCTTTCAGGTGGAGATAGAGTTGGAGATGAAGTAGCAGAGGAATGAGGGGAGGGAGGAAGAAGAGCTGGAATAGGATCAGATGGACTAGCTTTTTTTTTTTGATGAAGATTTTGTTTCTGGCTCTCAGCTTCCTTCTTCCCCGGTATTTGTGCTTGGTCATTTTTTTTCTGTGGAGAAACAGTACAAGAGCCCCAAGAGGTAAATAGAGTCTGTCTGTCCTATTTTTTTTTTATTGTTTTGGTCTTGTTTTATAATTTCTTGATTTCTCATAAAGTCATTAGCTTGCATTTGCTCTAATTTTGAAGGAATTATTTTCTTCAGTGAGCTTTTGGATCTCCTTTTCCATTTGGCCAATTCTTTTTTAAGGCATTCTTCTCCTCATTGGCTTTTTCAACCTCTTTTGCCATTTGGGTTAGTCTATTTTTAAGGTGTTATTTTCTTCAGTATTCTGGGGGTCTCTTTTAGCAAGTAGTTGACTATTTTTCATGATTTTCTTGTATCACTATTATTTCTTTTCCCAATTTTTCCTCTACTTCTCTAATTTGATTTCCAAAATCCTTTGTGACATCTTCCAAGTCCTGAGAACAATTCATATTTTTCTTGGAGACTTTGGATATAGAAGCTTTGACTTTGTTGTCTTCTTCTGGTTGTATATTTTGATCTTCCTTGTCACCAAAGTAAGATCCTATAGTCTGATTTTTCCCACTGTTTGCTCATTTCCCCAGACAATTACATGACTTTAAAGCTCTTTGTCAAGGTATGATTCTGTTTCAATGGAGTGGGGAGGGGGGAAGCAAAGTACTGACAAAATCTTCAGGATTTTTTTGTAGCTGTTTTCAGAGATAATTCTAGGGACCTGTAAATTTTGGGTACTTCCAAGGTGGTATGATCAAAGGAGAGGTATTTACTCCTCTCCTGGACTATTCCCTGGTCTGTGAGTGACCACAAACACTCTTTTCTGCCTTGGAACTGTGAGGAGGATTCCCTATCCACCACAGTCACAAGCTCTGCCACACCAGAGCTCCTCCTCACCCCAGTACTGCTACCCAAGACTGCAACCCAGATCCAAGCAGGGCAAAGCAAGATATTCCTTCCTCAGAGCCAGCAAAGAGATCCTTGTAATCCCTCTCTGATCAGCCACTTGATCCCCCTACTGTCTGTGGGCCAAGACCTCTGGAAGCAGCTGCTGCCATTACTGCCTCTGTTGCCACCCTGTGGCTAGGGCCAGGGACAGACCTTGCTCTTCTCCTACCCAGGTCTGACAGACTTTTCTTCCTGACCTTTTAAGTTGTCTTTGGTGTTTGTGGGTTGAGAAGTCTGGAGACTGCCACAGCTGCCAGTGATTCAGTCCCCTGAGATTTGCTCCAGGTTTAGTGGGGCCCCATCTGTGCCAGCAAGGATAGAATTGGTCTGTGCTCCTCACCCAGCCTGGTGCAAGAGACCTTTCCTGTTGACCTTCTAGGTTGTCTTGGGCTGAAGATTTGTTTCATTCTGTCATTTTGTGGATTCTGCTGCTCTAGAATGTGTTTAGAGTCATTTTTATAGGCATTTTGAGGGATTTGGGGGAGAGCTTAAGCAAGTCCCTGCTTTTACTCTGCCATCTTAGCTCTGCCCCTCCAAGTCATTTTACAGATGAGGAACTGAGGCAAACAGGGTGAAGTAAGTTGCCCAGAGTCACACAGCTACTAAATGTCTGAAGTACCATTTGAACTCAGAAAGATGAGTCTTCCTGACTCCAGGCCTGAAACTCTATCCACTGCTCTACGTAGCTGCCTATTGTGGTGATACCTTATAAATTGTCAGAATAAATGCAGGAGTAAAGCAAGGATTGCTCCTTTTCTTGTTGTTATTTAACATAGTTCTGGAAATATAAGCAATAGCACAAGAGAAGTAAATGAAAAGTGCAAAGATAAGAAAACAAGAGGAAAAATCTTTTGCTATCTACTTGACCCTATATGAGGACATAAAAGTTAGGAAATCCTGGAGAATCACCAAAAGAACTAATTGGGACAATTTATACCTTCATTAAAGTAGCAAGATACAAAATAAAATCACACAAATTAATAATGCTTCTATGTGTTAGTTAATAAAAGGTCATTAAAATAGAAATGGAAATAACATTCCAAATCTCTAAAAATATTTCAAGTATCCTAGGATCAATCAACCAAAGACATTTCAAGATTCATATAAATATAATTATAAATTATTACTCTAAAAATTGAAGAATTACTTAAGTAACTAAAGCATATTCATTATTTATAGTTAATTGAATACATTACAGGAATTAACTTAATTTTTTGCAATATCAATCAAATTTTCCATGGAATGTTTTCTAGAGCTTGAAAAAACAACAATATTCATTTAAAGTAAAAAAAAAAAGAACAAGAATATCAAGGAAACCAATAGGAAGCTATCAGTGAAGGGGGACAGTACCATCAGAACTTTACAGTAAAAATAATAATTATCAAAAAAAATTATATTGGTTAAAAATGCAGAGATTAACAAGGCAGAATCAGAAATAATTTAACTCAATAATCTAATGTTCAAAATCAAAAACAAATTATCTGGGAGAAAAATTCCTTATTTGACAAAAAGGGTTTAAGAAAATGGGAAAGAAATTTTACAGAAATTGCATACAATATTTTACAACATTTAGCATGACTTAAAATGGATATGTAGCCTATATATTAAAGGTGAAAAAAATAGGTGATGGAAGGAGGATAGAAAACCAGATTAGGAGCCCTTTATAACCATAGCTAGGTGGTGATATGAACAGTTTCTGAAAGGAATTACAAACTATTAATGATCACATGAAATAGTGTTCCAAAGGACTAATAAGAGAAACATAAACCAAAACAACTCTGATGTTATCTCCCCAAACTAGAGATAACAAAAGATAGAAATAGTCAGTGTTGCAAAGATTGTTGAAAGACAGATAGACACATTAATCCACTTAATGTGTTCCTAATTCTGCTGGAGATGTGATATAGTGCAATCATTAAGGAAAACAATCTGTAATATGATACAAAAATAACAAAAATGTCTATGTTCTTTGACCCAGAGAGTTAAATTCTTGGCAAATACTTCAAAGGAGCTCACTGAAAAAAAGAAAGGGTATAAATGTGGCATGATATTAATAGTAGCACCTTTTGAAGTAGCGATGAACTGGGGAAAAGCAAATAAACAGTGATAGAGAAATAACTTTTAAAAGGTATTTATGGAATATGAATATATTTGAATATCACTACTCTGTAAGAAATTATGAATATGATGAATACAGGGAAGCATGTAAAGACATATGAACTGATGAAAAGTGAGGTAAAGCAGAATTTGAAAAACAATATAAAGTGTAACAGTGTGAATGGAAATGACAATTGAAATTCAACACTGTTGAATTAATGACCAAGCTCAGTCCAAAAGAGAGATATGTGAAGGCAACTCTTCCCATTCTTTTCAAGAGAGAAGGAAGAGACTATGGGTGTGTGGATCAACTGTATATAATACCAGACTTTTAAAATGTGTTGGTCAATTTTGCAAAAATTATATTTTGTTCTCATTTTATTCTTTGTTAAAAGGGATGACTCTTTGGAGAAAAAGAAGGGATATACTGGGAAATGTAGGTGATGTGAAAACAATAGACATTAGTAAAAATGTATTTTAGTGATATGAGCATAGTTATATATAAACAAAAATCAATTTAAGACAACACTGAAATTAAAATACCAAGGTATAATCACATATATTTCTCACTAATCTTCCATTTTTATCATTACACTTAAGCTAACCTTGGCTCTCTCTCCAAGTTTAAATAGAAAACAACTTTATCACTTTTAGACTAAAGGTCCCATTTACCCTTCCGATTTCATTGCTTCTTCTTCTTCTAGAGGTTTAGCAGAGACAAAAATCATTTCACAGCTTGATGCCACTTGTCTGCATGAAAAATCCTTGACAGTCATTTTCCCATCAGCAATTTCCCTGCTGGCCAGCTCCTAAATCACCCCAGCTCCCACTATCATCAGATAGCTAGCTGCTAGATGTTTACTGATTAATTTGCATCAAATGTTTGCCTACCAGCAAACACTTTAAGACACTGTGTTGTGATCATGGGAAAAAATGTGTATATACACACACATACACATATCTACATATATATTATATATAACATACGTGTGTGTATGCATATATCACATCCAGTATTAAAATTTAACAAATAAAACTAAACATAAAGTTTTGAATAAAATATATAAATATGTGATTTGTTCACAGTTGGCTTTAGGATCATAGATACAGAGCTGAAAGTGACTATTAGTGCCATTTAGTCCAGTTGTCTTATTTTACAGCTGAGGAAGCAGAGACCCACAAATATTAGACGACTTTCTCAAAGTCACAAAGCTAATAAGCAGCAGAGTTGAGATTCAGATCCAGGATCTCCAACTTCAGTTCTAGCATTCTTTCCTCCAAACTGTGCACAGAAAAGTACATATCTAAAATCAACCAATTGATCTCAATTTCTCTCTTATAGTAAATAAAAATGAACCCAACTTTAAAAAACAAACACCACTGTATGTATGGATGTGATCCTGAAAATTCTAATTTCTAATAGCTTAATTAAAGGCCATGACAGGATAAGTAAAATGCATGCTTTGGAAGGTATGATTAAATTTTTTAAGCACACAGGCCTTTCAACATTGAAAATAAGATTTAAAACACTTAGGTGCTCCAAACTGGAAATTTATTCACTATCCTCTATTAAACACCATTTTATTCAGTAGATACTCTTTTTTTGTTAACCATGTTTAACTGATTTTCCATTTTAATTAATAAAAATGAAATTCAGATGTTTCCACTATTGTTTCCATTTGTTAGAGTTTAGAAACTTACTTCTTCCTCTGCTTCTCTGAAAGTATAGCTAAGATGCCTGCTATGTGGCCAGTTATAGTAATAAGCTTTCTCAAAGTACCATTTGATAAAAGAGGAAACTTAAGATAAAATATAATCTGCATTATATGTGATCTCTAGTAATTTCAAACAAAATGGCCAATAGTTCAAGATCATTATCATTATCTTAGCATGTTTTGAAACAAAAGCACAAAGCACAGTTTATTATACTCCACCAACATGTTAATAGAGCATAGAATGGTACCAAACCTAAAGTCAAATATGTTAGCAAAATCAATAGTAGTTATTATGTAAATAATTTATTAAGATTAAATGTGATATGCCCAAGACACTGACATTTTATTATCTTTAAAAAATCTACAATGTGAAAATGAAACCGTATAATTTAATCATTTGGTTAAGATGTTAGAATAGTTTTGTTCCTGGGGTGAGATTATAAGTATATTACTCATATAAGAAAATAAGTCATCAATTCAGCTACAATGGTTATTATAGGTAGAATATTAGAATCACATTATTTTTGCAATTTACTTGTTCAACTAATAGCATATTGTTTTCTATATGGACTTTTCTCAAATCTTTCATATGCTTTTAAGATATCATTTCCAATGTAAACACTAACCACTTATTTTAGACTTCTCATCTCCTTATTCTTGGAGTCTATTGAGAGTTCTGTTTTAAAATTTGAAATTCATGTTTGTAGATAATGGAATTTTTATTGCACATTGATAGACCAATAGAATTCACTGAGATACATTATTTCCCAAGTGTCAGAAAAGTAAAGATTGCTACAAACTTATGTGAAATGCTAGGCTAGTCTCCACAAAACTGTGTAGTAATTTTTTTTTTTAGTGTTGTCCACATTCTTTGCTGCATTTTTCTCTTTACCAAATGGACACCCCTTTCTTTCCCTTTTTCCCTTCAAGATATCCAGTAACTTCAAGTTTCTTCCTGGATGTCCAAAATTTCCCAGTGTAGTACCCCATCGAAGTTTGCAATTCTCAAATTCTACCCATCTCAAAATTATCTCATTCTTCTCTCTGCTACCCTTTCAAAACCCTCATTCTCTCATTGCACAAATCTCAGGTATTTTCAAGGGTTGGAGGGGGAAGAGGAGAAAGAGGAAGTAATAAAACTGGATTAAGGTATGGATTCCTAGTAATAAGCTTAGTGTGTATACTCTCCTAAAAGTGTTTTCACTTTTCACTTTAATAGAGTAGCTTGTGAATGGGAAGAAATGAAATGTAAAATTTCAACAGGGAGATTCATGGGTCAGGCATCTTCTGGGCACAGTTTAAATTATATAGAAAAACACCTATTTTTATCTACACATAAGTTCTAGGCATTTAGGAAGATTTATCACTGTCAGATTGGCCAAAAGGTGAGGAATTCTTCAGCCATGTCAATCAAAGAAACATAAAATTAAAAATTAGTTTTCAGTCCTGTGCAGCCTCCATCCTCTTGAAATAGTGCACTGATGAGAGTGGCAGACACAGGAGGTAATCCTACACTTTTAAAAGTGTGTACAAACTTTAACTTGAAATATGAGGTCCATGTCCAGTGACAAATGAGATGGCATATTATTCAATTGGAGTAATTGAATAATATCAATACTGACACTCACTATAAATTAAACCAAAAGACCAAAGGAAGTTGAGTTAAGGTGGAAGGATGTGTTACATATTCTCCTAAATGTTTCAAATATAGGACTTGGAAGATTTAGGGTTTGGTTTTGCGTGTGTGCGCATGTGTGTGTCTGTATCTGTGTGTGTTTACAAACACTACAATGGGATTCATAGGTCCACATTATAGTTTTAATGATGAGCATTAAAAAACTGAACACTTTGAAGATGAGAGGATCATAACCTTAAAGGCAGAAGAGACCTTAGAATTCATCTAATCCATTTCCTCATTTTACAAATAAGGAAACTGAGATCCAATGATACAATGTGGCTTGGTCAAAGTCACAAAGGTAGTAAATGGCCCAAATGAGATTTAAGATAAGTTTCTCTGACACTAAACTTAACACTCTTTGCATTATATCACATAGCCTCACCTTGAATCATATGTATCAAAATATGCTACAGAGAATGAAGAAGTAAAGATATTCTGTGAAGGACTTTCTAAAGTATAGGTCTGACCATGTTACCCCCTATTCAATAAACTCCAGAGGCTCCCTTTTTTTCTGGGATCATCCATAAATATCCTCTATTTGGCTTTCAAGGCCATCATAATCTGTCCTCTTCCTATTTTTCTGTCTTTTTATACTTTACTCCCCTCTACTTATTCTACAATCCAGTGACACTAGTCTCATTTCTGGTCCCTTGAATATGATAGTCTCCCCTACCCCACTAGTAGATTCCAAATAAGTTAACACAAATAGAAAGATTTATTTTGATATACTATGCAGTGATTAATTGTTCATGTCCATTTCTTTATCTTTCATTCTATGTTCTCTACTCTGTTTTCCAGGTCAGTTGTTCTTTCAATGAGATATCACTCATTTTCCTCTACTAATCTTTTTTTTTTAAACCATTAAGGATTTTAGGGTCAAAATCTTTCACTTTCATCCCTCTGGGATTTCTTCTTATTTAGCTCCCTCTGCCCCCTGCCCCTTTCCCTCTCCTTTTTGTCCCTTAAAAAACCTAGATAATATCTGTTAGGTAATCAGGTTATTATTCAGTGAGGGAAAGGCAGTTGGAGAGCTGAGAGTGATTGTTTGCTTCTGCTCTGCCATCTTTGTCCCATTCCATCTGACTCACTGTTTGTGCCCCATGTCTAGAATTTTCTCCCTCTTCATCTCCACCTCTTGGCTTCACTAGCTTTCTTCAAGTCAGAGATAAAACTTCACCTTCTGCAAGAAGCATTTCCCAAGGACCCACATGTACAAAAATATTTATAGAAGGACTTTTTGTGGGGCAAAGAATTAGAAATTGAGGGGATACCTATCAATTGAAGTATGGCTGAACAAGTTGTGGTATTCAAATGTAATGAGAAATGTAATAAGAAATGATGAACAGGCAGACTTCAGAAAAACCTGGAAAGACTTTCATGAACTGATGCTCAGTGAAGTGAGCAGAATCAAGAGGGCATTGTACACAAAAACAGCAACATTGTGCAATGACCAACTTTGATAGACTCAGCTCTTCTCAGCAATGAAAGGATCTAAAACAATTCCAAAAAACAGATGACAGAAAATGCCGTCCACATCCAGAGAAAGAACTATGGAGTCTGAATAAAGATCAAAGCATACTATTTTCTCTCTTTTTTTTCATTTTTTTTCTCATGATTTTTCTCTTTGGTTCTAATTCTTCCTTACAACATGACTAATGTGGAAATAAGTTTAATATGAATGTCTATGTATAGCCAATATGAGATTACATGTCCTTTTGGATGGAGAGAGAGGAAGAGAGAGGAGAAGGAGAGAGAGAAAATTTAGAATTCACAATCTTATAGAAGCTAATCTTGAAAACTAAAAATAAATAAATAATTTTAAAAAAAAAATCCCCAATCCCACTTAATGCTAGTGCTTTACTTATGAGATCACTTTTAACTAATACTGTACAATCTTGTTTTGTGTAGTTGTCTGTATGTTATCTCCATTAGATTGTGAGCTCCTTGAAAGAAGAAACTATTTTTTATTTTCTTTGTATTTCTAGCATTTAGTACAATATTTGACACATAGTAAGAGCTTAAAAAATACTTGTTGATTTGTCTTGAATAAGATCATGCAAATTAAGTCAATATGTGCATTAATACTTTGGGACTTGAATGAAAAAGTGGGCATGATGGAGAAAATAAAGAAATGTAACTCTAGCTCAAGCAATGAAAGATGGAAAGGCTTCCCAACTACACAGCAGTTTCACAATTCTTCATTATTACTGCTTTATTCAAGGGGAAACTAGGAGGAACTGGAAATGTAATGACAATTACCACCATAAACACACACACACACACACACACACACACACATACACACACTCACATACCAAGTGACTGAATTTTTTAAGATAGTTTAATCCATGAAATAGTTTTGTTAATTTTTTTTTTAATTATCAAGTATTTATTTTTCTTCCTTTCCTCTCCCTACAGGTAGAAGAAAAGGAGAAGAAAAACAAAACCTTTAAAACAAATATGCAAATAGAAGAAAAATAAATTCCCATATTAGAAAGGTAAAAAAAAATGAGTCTTATTTTTCTAAGAGGTGAGCAGCATTCTTCACCATCAGTTCTCAAGACTGTACATTTTTACAGTATGTTATTGTATATTTTTTTCTCCTGGTTCCACTAGCTTCTGTCACTCTTTCAATGTTTTTTATTTATATTTGTATCCTTCCTTTTGATAGATGAACTCCTAAGTGCTCATTATTTCTTTAAGCAAACTAGTATTCCATTACATTCATATAGCATAATATGTTCAGCCTTTCCCCAATTGATGGGCACCAATTAGTTTCCATTTTTTGCCTCTTCAAAAAGAATTTTCTAACCGTTGATTGTTTTGGGACATTTTTCTCTTTGATCTCTTTAGGTTATAGGGTTAGTAAGGGCAATATTGGATAAAATGATCACTGGATAATCAGATCAAAGGTTGTATAGTTTGCAACTTTATCAACAGGGTTCCAAAATGCTTTCCAGAGTGGCTGGAACAATTCTGCTATACCACGAGGATATCAATATGCATGTCTCCCCTATAGTCTTTCCAACAATTACCATTTTCCTTTTTTATGGCCAGCTTGTTAATCTGGTGGTTATAAAGTAGAAAATCTGGGTTGCTTTAATTTTCATTTCTCTAATTATTCAGTATGGGCAGCTGGGTGACACAGTGGATAGAATATCCAGACAGGAGTCAAGAATATTCATCTTCCTGAGATCAAATCTGCCCTCAGACACTTACTGGCTGTGTGACCCTGTTTGCCTCAGTTTCCTAATCTATAAAATAAGGAGGAGACAGAAATGGTGAACCTCTCTGGTATCTCAGACAAGAAAATCTCAAATAGGGTTATGAAAAATCAGAAGTGATTGGAAAATAACTGAACAAAAAAACTAGTAATTAAAACTATAAGGGGCCTGTTCATATCCTTTGACCATTTATTAATTAGTGAATGGCTTATTTTTATCCATATAAATTTGAATCAATTCCTTACACATGGAAATGAGGTCTTTATCAGAAACATTCTGAAAATATTTTTCTCTTGGTTAACTATTTCTCCTAATTTTCATTGCACTAGATTTGCTTGTGCAAAAACTTTTTAAATTTTGTATAACCAAAATTGTTCATTTTATCTTCTGTGATCTACTTTCTTCTTTCATCATGCACTCTTTCCCTATCCATTCATATGAAAAGTAACTTCTTTCTTGTTACAGTAATGTGTTTATATCTATGTCAGACCTCTACTAACTATACGACCCTGGGTTAGTCACTTAATCCTGTTTGCCTCAGTTTCTTCATCTTTAAAATGAGCTAGAGAAAGAAATGGCAAACCACTCCAGTATTTTTGCCAAGAAAACCCCAAATAGGATCACAAAGAGTTGGATATGACTGAAATGACTAAAAAAAAAAACAACAAATGTCATGTATCTATTTATACTTTCATTATACATGCATTTGCATTGCATCATAATGTGGTATGAATGTGTGGAATAAAAGTTAATTTCTGCCAGACTATTGCTGAACTTTCCTAGTGTTTTTCCCCCAGAGAAGTAAGTCCTTACCTCAGTAACTGGGTTCTTTCTGTTTATCAGCATAAGGCTACCATGTTTATTTGCTTCTCTAGATTCTTCACTTAACATGTTTCATTGAATGACCTTTCTATTTTTTAAGCCACTAACAAGTTGCTTTGATGATTAATGTTTTGTAATATGTCACTACTATATTCCCTTCCTTTTAACTTTTTTCAATATTTCACTTGAGATCCTTGATAATTTGTTCCTCTAAATCAATTTCATTATTCTTTTTTCTACATCTGTAAAGTAATCCTTTGCTGCTTTGATTAGAATGGTACTGAATAAATAACAGATCATATTGTCATTTCTATAAGAATGACTCAGAAATGGTATTATAATGACCTGAGTAATTAATATTTCTCCAATTAATTAGAACTGTTTTCTTTCCATAAAAGCCTTTTTTTTTGTGGTTGTACTTATATAGTTCTTTCATGGTTATATCCATATAGTTCATGCTGGTAGATAGCCTCTTAAGTGTTTTATATAGTCTGTAATTATTTTAAGTGGAATTTCACTTTCCACTTTTTCTGGCTAAAATTTCTTGATAACATGTAGAAATGCTGATCATTTACATGTATTTATTTTATTTACTACGACTTTAATGGTTATTATCCAATTATTTTATATGACTCGGGTTCTCTCTCTACGAATGTCACCTACAAAATGTGGAAATTTTGCTTATTCCTTGCCTATGTTATTCCCTCTATTTTTTTTTCTTATTGCTATAATTAACACTAGAACTATATCAAATATTAGTGAGAAATGGACATCATTACTTTACCCTTGATTTTAAATTCAATATAAATTCAAGTTTATTCCATAATACATAAAACTATCTCTTTAAGACAGATTTTTTTTTTTTTACCACATTAAGGGAAGTTCAAATTGCTCCTATTATTTCTAGTTGTTGCTGTTAACAGAAATGGGTATTATATTTGGTCAAAAGTTTTCCTACATTTATCCACTGATATAATCATACACTCTGTTATTCTCATTATTAATGTGTTTAATTATGTTTACAATTTTATTTACACTGTAATTCCAAACTGGTCACAGTGTAATCTTGATGTTTTGGTGTAACCTCTTTGGTAATATTTTATTTTATACTTTTATAACTGTGGCACCTCAAATAGAATGCCAGGCATGGAATCAGGAAGACCTGAGTTCAAATAGGGACTCAGATATTAACTAGATATATGTCACTTGACAAATCACTTAAGCTATATTTGCCTCAGTTCCTTTACCTCTAAAATGGGGATAATAATAGCACTTACCTCCTAGGGTTGTGAGAATCAAAAGAGAATAATTGTTAAGTGCTTAGCACAGTTCCAGGCACATAATAAACAGTACAAATGTTAGCCATAGTTACCATAATTTTTATTATTGATCTATAATTTTCTTTATTTTGATGCTCTTTGATTAAGGTATCACACTGTAGAAGGAATTTTGTAGTATCTTTTCTTCTGCTATTTTCGCAAATAGTCTGTGTAATATTGAAATTAATTATTCTTTGAATGTTTAATAGCATTCACTTGGAAATCCATCTGATCCTGGGCTATTTTTCCTCCTTTGGGAGTTCATCCATGACTTATTAATTTTCCTTCTGAGATCATGTTGTTTCAATTCTCTATTTCTTGTTTTATTAACATGAGTATTTTATCTTTTACATATTCATCTAATTCATTTGTCTTTTTTCCTTGCATGTACACTATTTGGGAAATATTTCTAATAACACCAGCTATTTGTTCATTTGTTGGGAATTTTCAGTTTTCATTTTTGATACAGATACTTCATTTTTCTTATTCCATTTAAAAAATAAAATGATTTATTGCATAATTCTAAACAGCTTCTAGTTTTATTTATTAATTACTTGTAATTTTATTAATTTCATTTTATATTTAGAATTTATTTTTAATGTTTAATTATGAGTGTTTATTGGTTTTCTAGGGGATTTTTGTTACACAACTTTTATTGCTCTGTTCTTTCTTTTTTGTTGATAAAAGTTCTAAGAGATACACATTTTTCCCCCCCAATGGCAGTTTTGGCTACAATCCAGCAATATTAGCATATTGCTCTCAATGTTATCTCTGCATTTAAGGAATTGTCTATTTTTTCTACGTTTTTTTTTTTCCTTTAGGACACAAATTTTTAATGAATATTTTATTTTTTCCAATTTCATACAAAAAGAATTTTTTCATTCCTCTTTTTTTTTCACATTTTGAGTTTGAAATTCTCTCCCTCCCTCCCCTTCCCATTCATTGAGGAGGCAAGCAATATTATGTAGGTTATACATGTGCAGTAATGCAAAACATTTTCCATATTAGTCATGTTGTGAAGGAAAACACAGACCAAAAAAAAGAAAAAAGTGTTTTGTTTTGTTTTGTTTTTTAAGGATGCTTCAATCTGTATTCAGACTCCTTCAGTTCTCTCTCTCAAGTTGGATAGCATTTTTTGTCATAAATCCTTTGGAATTGAAGACACGAATTCTTTAGGATTAATTCCTTAATCTCTAGTTAATTTCTAATCCTTTCCTTACCTACCCTTCATAGAATATAATTTCATTGATTTATAGTATATAAAGGATGTATTCAATATGATTGCTTTTCTATTTTTGTGAGGTTTAGATACCATAATCTAAGGTCAATTTTTATAAAGTTATATAGGTGAATTATTATTTAATCTTTTATAATCCCATTCAATAATCATCAGTGGTTTGTCATACTTAACTTTTCTGAAATTCTATTCAGGTCTTTAAATTCTTTTTTTGTTTTGTTAGATTTGACTAGATGTGAAAGGAGTGTACTAACTGCCTTGTCCCTAGTATTATCATTTTTTTATCTATGTCTTCCTGCAACTCGTTTAGTTTTTCCCTTTGAGTATTCATGCTATGCCATTTGGAACATATATGGTAAGCATTTATTTCATTTTAATGTCTATGTTACCTTTCAGCAAAAGGTAGTTTCCTTGTATATCTCTTTTAATTAACTCTATTTTTATGATATCTTGTCTGGAATCATGATTCCTATCACTGCTTTTTTTTTAATTTTAGACTTTATTTCAGCTTCTTATTTTAATTCATGATGAGTCTTTATACTTCAAATGGTTTTCTTATAAATGACATATTGTTGAATTCCTCTTTCTAATAGTGTTTTAATCCATTCCCCTAGGCTTTTCCATTTTATAGGTTATCTCTTCCCATCCCCATTCCCAGTTATGATCATTAATTGTATATTTCCTTCCAGCCTATTCTCTTAATTTTTTTCATGTCTTTTCTTTCTACCACATACCTCTCATAGATTCTTGTCTTTTCTTTCTTTCCTTGCAATGCATTCTCCCCTTTCAGGGATTAGGATTTGTTTTGCTTTTGACTAACTCTTCTCTGAATTTGTCTTCTCTATTCCTCCACATCATGGTCTGTCCTATTTTACTATTTAGTTGAACATATTTCTATATTAAGATCTTTGTGTATGTATGTATGTATGTGTTTGTTCCTTCTTTGGTCAGTTCAGATGAAAGTGTGAGGTTCAAGTGATGCCCTCTCCTTCTGCCCTTTCATTTATGTAGACTTTCAATTGTAGATCCTGATTATTTTATTTGTTTCCCTCCCCTTTCTCCCGTTATCTTACCTAATATATTCTTTTCTCTTCAATTTCTATTTTTTTTTTAAAAGATCACCAAGCAATCCTTAGTCATCTGTCTTGTTTGACTCCCTTTATTACTTTGGAGAACATTACTATTCTTAGAGACCTCAAAATCAAGGTAACTGTGAAGTTTTTGCTCACTTCCAGAAAATTAGTGAAGAGGATGAAGAATGAAATAATCAATGTAGAAGTGCTCAAGGAACACAAGTACATAAATATACTGTTGGTGGAGGTATCAATTGTTCCCAGCATTCTGAAAAGGTTAAACCCTTTGACTCAGATATTCCACTATTAGTCATATACCTCAAGAAGGTCAAAAAGAGAAGGAATGGGTGCAGCTAGGTGGTGCAGTGAATAGAGCACAGGCCCTGGAGTCAGGAGGACCTGAGTTCAAATCCAGCCTCAGACACTTAACAATTACTAGCCGTGTGACCTTGGACAAGTCACTTAACCCCAATTGCCCTCCAAAAAAAAAAAGCAAAAAAAAAATGTTAAAAAAAAAAAAGAGAAGGAATGTCTGATATATATCATAATATTCACAGCAGCAGTTTTTTTTTTTTATTTTGTTTTCTGGTTGGTGAGTGTTAAGTAAATTTTAGAATATGAATGTAATGGAACATTACTGTGTCATAGGAAATGATGGCAAAAAATTCATAATAGTATGGGAGGACATATGAATTCATAAAGAGTAAAGTTAGAAGAACTAAGGAAAAAAATTATACAATGTCAATAATGAAAATGGAAAGGGAAAAAAAAGAAAATGAGTGTAATGAAATTATAATGACCACATCTTGACTTTTGCTAACAGTTGAGAAAATGTACCCCTCTCCCTTTATTGCAGAAGTGAAGGTCTCTGGTTAAGGAATGAATGCACTTCCAGGTATGATAGTTATGTGGGTTAATTGTGTTAAACTATTTTCTGGAAATTTTATTTAATCTTTATGTTTTTACATAACCTACATTTCCCAATATATACACTTTCTTCTCCCTTTCCTGAAGAAGCACCTCTCAGCATAAGGAGAAAAAAGCAATCCAATGAAAAAGTCCCCAAAATATGTAGAAATCATACTCATAGGCCACTGCAAGAAAGAAGGAGAGATGCCTTCCTATAGCTGCTCAGTGAGGTCAAACTTGGTCCTCCTAGTTTCACTGCATTCAGTTTTGATTATTTTGTGGTTTTGTTTCCCATTTATATTGCTGTGTATAGTCACTGTGTTTATTATTTTCCTGGATCTGATTATTTCACTTTGCATGAGCTCTTTCCATGCTTCTTTGGGTGCTGAACTGTTTTGTTACCTCTTGCTTTTAAAATTTTGGTTAAAAGGGGTGACTTTCTGGGTGAGGGAATAGGAAGAAAAATATTAGGAAATTAATGTGACATAAAGACCAAAAAGCCTTAAAAATGAAAGATTTATAGGCCATCCTTATACTGGGGTGAAATGTAGCCTTAAAGGTTGTCTTCCAACGAGGCATCTCTCATGCCAGTCAATTTCTTATAAGAGTGAACCACACCCTGATTATTAATATCAAACAAGGCATAAAACATGGAAACATACTCACCAGAGCTATTTGCCACCGTCTTGGATGACAGCCAGGGCAGACTCCAAAGGGAAGATGAATTCATTATAAAAAGTGAGATCATCTACTTTCTGGATGATACTGAGTTGACTGTTTCAGGCTTCAGTGCACTGTAGAATCTCTAAATTGAAAGGCAAAGGAAAAGAATAAAATTTGTTAATTGTCTATAATGTGCCAAGTACTGTGCTAAATGCTGTACAAATATTATCTTGTTTTGGTCCTCACAACAATCCTGGGCACTGGATGTTATTTATTATCCCTATTTTACAGTTAAAGAAACTGAGTCAAATAGAGGTTAAGTGACTTGTTCATGGTCATAAAGCTAGCAAGTATATAAGGCCAGAATTGAACACAGATCTTTCAGACTCTAGGCTGAATACTCCATCTACTATGCCATCTAGCTACTCATTATACTAATGAGGTCTAAAATTACTTAAAAGATGTTGTCCTAATCACAGTGAAATAGCTATTAGATGAAGAATACATAATCCAGAGTTCCATATGCAGTTGGATAAATAGTCCATTGGTTGCTTAATCATGATGTATAGTCTGGACAACCTCTGAGTATGTGCAATAAGGGGCTCAGAACTGAATAGGAGGAAGACAATGGAGTATGTTGCATTTATATTTTCAGTGATCCTCACCCTTCTCTCTGAAGGAAATTGTGATCCTTTTAATGACAACATTCACCTATGAATGAGGTTACATGAGTGCGGTTTCTGGAATATCATAATGCCTGAGCAGTAAAAGTTATGGATCACCCCAAAGGCAATAAAGAGATTCATTGTAGTCTATGACATAACAATTAACTCTTCAATGTTGCATAAACTATCATCAAAGAAAAATGGCTCAAAAATGTTATGTTGGTCATATAGTGATAGACAGTTGAGCAAGTCACATGCTCTATTGCCGTCTATGGTATGTCAAGAGAGGGGGAGAGAGAAGGAGGGAGAAAATGAGAGGGAAGGATGGGGGACTCCCAACACAGCAATAGTTTCACTGTGGAATATTTATAAGAGAACATGGAGAAAGTTGCACAAGATTAGAAAGCATGGGTATGGGTGGAGGTACAGCACTGGAGAGAATATTCATATCTATAAGACCCCAGATCAATTGAAACATAACACTATCCTTCAAAGTATGATGCAGGAGCCTTTGAAAGATCCCTCTATCCCAATTTTACAATGCCACAATATTAGAGCTAGAAGGGATCTTAGGGACCATATCATATAACTTGTTCATATGAATGATGAGGCAACTGTGGCTCATTTTTGATTTGCCCAATGTCTCACAGATAATTTACTTTAGAAATTCTTTCTCCTGACTATCAATCTAGTGATCTTTCCACAATAAACATCCTCCTCATTGGGCCTCTCTTGTAGCCATAATTTTATCATTGGAGACCTATAGCTTTTGGCTTAAGGCATTGTCCCTTGATTAAATTTTGGTCTTGTTGAAAAGAATTGGGTAAATGGGGGGAAACAGTACACATAAATATTGTGTTTAGTTATCCTTTTGATATGCTTTAATTTCCCTCTGGGTAGCACTGAGGGAGAGATCTTAAAATGTAGGGCTTTGTAAAATTGATAGCTGAGTATACATGTGTTTAATGATGTCACCCACACTTTGAGAGCACATCATTAAGAAATATGAGATAAGCCTTTACTTTAACAACATTGACAGAAAGATAATGGCAAAAGCTAGAAGGGAATGCAACATTGTACAATAAAATTATATTTTATATATGCTCTTCATATCAAAAATGAAAGGTAAAATAGACAGATAAAGCTTTACAGAGCTGAATATGATGTCTTTACTATAGGAAGAAGAGGAAAATGACACCTAGAGGGAACAGTAAAGGGAATGAAACCTACTACATATACATATACATGCATACAGATACACATATATGTCATATACATACATACACATACACATGCACATGCCCATATTATAGCAAACTTGTAATAATGCTGACATGATAAAGAAAAAATATTAATGGATCAGTAAGAAAAGAGTAAGTTGCATTCCTTATGAATACCAAAACATAAGTATATAATGACCTATAGAGAAGAATTGAATAAATAGGTGAGAAAGAGCAAACCCATTTATAAACAAGTATCTTCACCACCAGCAATAACTACTGAGCAATTGTCATCAAGAAGCAAAAGGACACAGGAGCCCTGAGAGTGGTAGCACTGCCCCTGCTCCCCCAAAGACAACCAGTCCTGCTTCCAGTTCAGCCCTCATGGCCATCATTCAGGAAAGCAGCTCCTGTGGAAAAGGGACCATCCATCCCAAACAATTGTCAAGCAGCTGTTAACCACAGAGTAGGCAAGGCAACCTAGGTGATGCAGCAAGGCAACTGAAGGAGAGATAGAAGGCAGCATGTGCTAGGCAATTCTACCTGACCACCTTGATGGAGACACTCCATAATCCTTAGCTGAAGAGCCTTGGAAAAAGCAATGATTCCAGTCCAGTGCCCTCAGTCATCATACTGGGAAGTAATCCCTGTGGAGATGCAGCCTGGCAATTGCTCCTGAAATTTCTTATAGCCACAGCTACTGAAGGCCTAGAAAATAAAGTCCCCTCACCAAAGTCTTTGGTGGTTCAACATCAGTGGTTTAATATCAGAAACTGATATGATTTTTTTCAGTGGAAAGTATATTAATGAAATGTTTTTGACACCATACCCTAAGGATCATGGGATCTTTTTATTTGACTTGCAACTGAAACTTTACTTTTGCATTACCTTCCCCATTATGATGTAAACTGTGAGAGAAGGAACTATCTTCTTTTTTCTAGTTGTACCCCCATTGTACAGAAGAATGCTTTGCATGTAGTAAGTGCTTAATAAATACCTAACTCATTCATTCATTCATCTTTCAGTTTAATTCACAGTCCCTACCCTTAAAGAGCTTACAATTTAACTGGGAAGATAATAGGTACATAGATAGCTACATAAAAGACATATATAGTAGAAGCAAGGTAACCTTATAGGGGAATGCATTGGCAAGAGGGGAACCAGGAGAGGCCTCTTACTGAAGGCAGCCCATGAGTCAAACCTTGAAGTCAGTCAGGGATGCCAGGCATGCAGGCTAGTAATTGTCATGTATAAGGAACATTAAATGACCCAGTGTAGCTAACTCACAGAGTTGTGTATAAGGGAGTAATGTGATAAAAACAAAACAAAAAAACTGGAAAGATAGGAAGGAATTATGCTTTGAAGGGCTTAAAACACACTAATTTATATTTAGTTCTAGAGGTAATACAGAACCATTTGGAGTTTATTGTGGGGGACTGACAATGTGATATGGTTAGACCTGAGCTTTAAGAAATTCCCTTTGAGAATGGAGTGGATGATGGAATAGAGTAAAAGAGATTTAGGGCATGGAAACCAATTAAGAGCTTATTGCAATAGTCTGGAAGAGAGGAAATGAGGGCCCAAATTAGGGTAGTGACTATGTTGGAGGAAAGAAGGGAACTTGTGATTTTATGGTAATAGAAATGATAAGATATGGTAACTGACTGGATTGTTGAGAGATAAAAGAGAGTGAGAAATGAGGATAAAATGAGTTTGCTTATTCGAATGACTGGAAATGCGGTGGCATCCTTAATAGTAACATGGAATTTTGAAAAAGGGGTAGTTTGGGGAGAAATATAATGAATTCTATTTTAGTCATGTTGAGTTTGAAGTGCTTAAGGGAAAATGTAGTGTCTCCTAGTCCAGATTATTTGTTGTAGTAAGGATTGGTCATTTTCCAAGGGGCCTTTCGGATGCTCCCAGGCTGACTCCATATTAGATGTGTGACTGGGATGTGCCATAGGAATGTGGCCCATATCATCCACAGGCCAATAAGGATAGTCATCTTTTTTTTTTTCCTTTTTTTGCTCTGGACAAGTAGATGTTCACAGATATCATTCAATAAATCTTAACTATTGTTAAATAAGAGATATACAAATGTAGGTACATTGCTACACATACGCATTTGGGCACATAAGTCTTGTTTTTTCATGCATATCCCTTAGTTACCTATAGGATTTGTATATATAGGGACATAACAGAATATTGAAATCAGCTGCTGCTAGAAAATACTATGCAGGAGAAAAATAAATATTCATTCAGAACAAAGATTCACCAATTACTTTTTGACTAAACATGAATGTCAATAATTTATCCTAGCTTCAGTATAATTATTTAGTTCTCCTGAGACACTCTCCAAACACTAAAAGATGTTAAATATTATATACATGGACATATTCATCTGCTTATCAGCAGAATGGACCTGTCAACAAATGATGCTTTGATATGTTGGCCAGTTAGCAAACGGTCAAGTAAGGAGCTTATATTTTAACCTAGATGCAATAAAGAGTGCCTCTGAAGGTCTTTGAGCAGGAAAGTGACATAGCCAGACCTGGACTTTAGGAAGATTATTTTGGCAGCTTTGGTAAGAAGCATTTGGAGAATAGAGAAAAGGAAGACAAAGAGATCAGATGAGAGTGCATTTTAATAGTCTATACAAGAGATTACAAAGACTGAACAACATTGGAAACAGTCTGAATGGAGATTACAAGACTAATGCGAGAAATCAGCAAGTCTTAGCAATTGATTGCACATGTCTGTGTGTGTCCGGTGGAATATGAGAAAGGGACAAGTCAAAGATAACTGCAAGACTTCACCTTAAATGACTGGAAGGATGACAGTGCTATCAAGAGAAAAGTAGAAATTGCAAGGATTTCCAACTTGCAGATCTCCATTTCCAGCAGTCAATAAGTGTAGAATTTGGGGGAATGATTCAGGCTGAATAATATGGATATGAGAATGTAGAGGTTACTTGAAAGCATGCCATAAGAGGATCAGTTTTGCTTTATTTTTATTTTTAAGGCATTTAGCCTAAAAAGGTCAGGTTTACAGGGATTACCTTAGCTATTTTCAAGTATTTGACACACTTGTCTGAAGAAATATTATTTGTTTTAAATGGTCCCAGAGGGCAGGCAAATAGTGAGGAAGGAATGAAGGGAGCAGAACCAGAAGTCTGCTCAATGTAGGGTTGGGGGGGATTCCTAATAATTAGAACTGTCTAAATGTAGAATCGGCTGCTTTAGCAGGTAATAAGTTCTCCTATCTCTGCAAGTCTTCAAGCAGAGACTAGATTCATACTAAAAGAGATTAGTGTTCAGGTATATATTGAACTACAGGTTACTAAGTTTATATCAGTGCCAGAAAAAATTGCCAGGCATCCTCAAATTGAACTCTTAGTGAAGATTTCCCTTGGCTATTACCCAGACTTCATTCATTCTACTCTGTTCTTGCTTCTGACCTATTCACCCAGCTTTCCCTGCTAAGCCATGCTTCTCAGCTTTTGCAACTTTCCACAAACCTGTATTCCTCTGTAATTAGTCCTTCCTCTACCCCTCCCAAAATGTTAGAAAGGCTGAAGAAGACATATACTACAGCCCTAATTTCTGCCTTATGGTTTCCTTTCAGAAATATTCACCTTCTGACAAAATTCTACCATTACTCAGGCTTTCATGAATACACTCTTCCACTGGAGTAGTGGTTAAACTTTTACCATAGAACTTGACAATTGTGGGTTCTGCCACAATACCTTAAGATAAAAAATGTTTTGTGGCCAGAAGCACTTAAACACAACTATTTAGGTCTCCTGGAGGGAGGCGGTAGGGTGGGGATGGGACCTTCTTCAGAAGATAGAATTTGAGCTGAGTCATGAAGGAATAGGGAAGCTAGGAAGGGAAAAGAGAGGGCATACCAAACATAGGGGACATTTAATAAAAAAGACTGGAGGCAAAAGATGGCGAGTTGTGTGTGAAGAACAGAAAATAGGTGAATGTGACTGATTGCAGAATGAATAGAGAGGAGCAAAATGTAAGAAGGATGGGATGGTAGGAAGAATCTACAGTGTAAAATGCTTTAAATGTCATATAGAGGAATTCATATTTGATCTTGTAGGTAATGGGGAGACAATGGAGTTGTTTCTTCATTAACCCTAATATGGACACTACCACTAATCTTTATTGCCTCAGTTAACCTCTTGAATTGTAGGCTCCCCAAGGATAGAAGACATTCAAACAACAGCACATCAGTGATTTTGTTCCTCTTTTCAAGATATTTTAAGCACAAATGTCTTTTTTTTTTTTTAACTAGGGTTATCTGGATAATTGCCTCAGTTCTACATTTTGCTTGAGGAAGAAAATAAAAGAATAATTAAGGGAAGACCCTTGATTCTTTGAAGAATTAGGAATGGTTATAAAACTTTTGTGACTTAAATAGACCTTAGTGATGAATGACCTTCACTTTCTAGTAAAATATACTACATACAAAATTGCCTGCCTTAGCTTATGCAGATCAACCAATTAGAGGAACCTTTTCAGCTTTCTTCACAGTAGAATAAAATGCTGAACACATACACCAAACACCAATCACTATTTTAGAGATAGCTTAATGTGTATAATTAAGTGAGACAGATGAGTGTGTATGTTTTCCACAGCAGATTGATTGGAGAGTAGATTATTGGCAGCTGTCATATTCTAATCTACATTTTCAATAAAAATACACCACATGCTATGCTTAAGAGTTTCCCAATATGTCCTAAGTCATCAAAGGTTGGTTTCATTCAGATACCCTGCACACAAAATCATCACCTAGCTAATGGTGTTTCTTTAACAATTTTGTCTTGACCTGTCGGTGAGATTTTTTTTTTCCCTTGACCCCTCGTAATTCAATAACCTGAATTCAGGAAAATGGTTATTTCCATCTGTTCTGTTCAGAGTGATCAATACTTAGTTAAGTTCATGCATAGTAATAGAGATGTGGCTCCCAGAACGTGCTTTGCAGAATTTTGGTAAATTATTCTGTCCGGTAGCAGGACCTTGACAGAAGGGTATCTGCATTCTCATTATATTTTATAAGGGATATGGGAGTACTGGCTCTCCACTTTCTACTTTTATTCCATATGCTATTTTGTTAAGGGCACCACTCTGCTATAGGGAAATGGTTGTGTGGTCCAGGGTGTTCTGCTAGAAAAATAAAATTGACATTGGTTGCACAAATGGTTTATCACTAAATAATCAGAATGAATCAATTTTCTACATCACGTCAGATTCTTAAGAAGGGAGAAAAACACATGAAACAAAATCATTCTCCAAGCCTCAAATAAACTCTTTCCCATGGATGTTTCCCATTTCTTTTGCAGTCTAATTCCACTACACCCTAGCAACAAAGTTACTGGCAAGACTGCCCTTTTGGAATACTTTCCGTCATAGAAATAAGCTGAAAGAAAGTAGGGGAAGAAATGACTCAGCAGAACCTACTCACTGGTTGCAAATGCTCAAGTTCAAGTTATCAACTTCTCTTTCTGCTTTTGTACCAGCTGCTCTTCCTCCTGCAGAAAACATTTTCCAGACAGCATGAGAAATCAGCTGACAAACCTCATTATTGATGGCGTCAGGTGGCAGATCAATGCTGGAGGAAAATCAATGGTAAAAATATTTTTCACTGGTGCATACAGATGAAGAGGCTCAGCAGTGTTTCTTGATGGAGACCATAGAAACTATATGACCACCCATGAGAGTCACTGTTTTAGGTAATTCATAGATTTGTTTAGTTCTTGAGAGATACTGATTTGACCCTATGCATTTCCACAAACCATGGAATCCATATTTTTAATAATGCATATGTTATACATGTATGTATGCCTAAATATGTGTCCATGAGAGAGAGAGATCATAGTTTGTTGCTGAAAAACTATATCTAGTTCTTCGTATAAATTTTGCTTTGTTTCTAAAGCCATTTACCATTTATATGACCATGCATTGAATGTGAATAAGGTATCTGAATGAAGGTAAGAAAATAACACCCAAGTTGCAGAATAAATTATATGAATAAAAACAATAGACATACTGAGAAAGAAATTATTTTGAAAGTCCCATCCAAGTTCTTAGATGCAATCTGAAAAGTTCAAGGCAATTCAAAACCATATTCTTCAGCATATGACTTAAATGTGTTTTGCCTGGTTCCCTAGGTAGCTTATGTAGAAAAACAATGTGCATACAACCAAATGAAATAATGCCAAGATGACCTAGTTCATTGCCTTAATATTATGATATACTGTGGCATACAACAATATGTTAAGGTTAAAAAAATCTTCCCCCATCTTTGGGTTGACTTACAACTTGCAAAACTAAATTCAGATTAATGGACTGTTGGGGTTGACTCACACTCTGAAAAATATGGTATCCTAACCAAGTGCTACATTCATGGTTGCCCCTGTTGACATCCATGAGTCACCTATGCCCATCATTATTAAAAATTAAATCCTAGCCTTTTAGTTTGGGATGTTAGAATTTAAAATTTAAATTCCAGAGATCCTGGATTCTATAATCCCCTGGGGGTGGGGGTGGGGGAGAGGGAGGAGAATGTTACTACCAAGTACAATACAATTTGAGAAATAATAACAATCTGCCTTCTAGTTTCTGTCACTTTGAGGAGGGTGACAATTTTAGATAATGGGGTAGATCCTATCAGTATCTCTCAGACCAAGCAACTGACAATTAAACTTTTTTTTACCCAAAAATAATCGATGCAGAAAAATTAAAGAATTAATCACTCAGGAGGCTAGAAATAATATCTTTTTAGAATGAAAGAATTTATCCTAAGACATACGATGCCTTTCAAAATGTTAAGAATTGTTTCATCTTCCATTTCTCACATATTCTTTCAATGGTGGAGTAGAAGAGAGTAAGGAAAAAGAATCTTAAGATTCTGAAATGTAAAATTTCCAGTGAAGTTAATAATTCATTTTTGGCCAAAATAAAAGATTATATAGAGTGAAAAAAGAGTTAAATGTACACCTAAATTAGGTCATGTGAAAACCTTACTTATTACAGATTGGCCAAATCCTTCATCTTTCTACTATTATACAAAGCACCTAATCTTCTGTAAATCAGAAAGAATATGAGATTCTTACCAGCAATTCCTTATGTTCCTCCAAACTTCTAGGATTTCTAAAATGGCTTATAATCATTTAAAATATTGTATCCCATGCCCACAATCACTACTCTTTTTTTCTGTCCAGAAACCCTGAGATTGATATTTTTTTCACCCTCATATATAGGAAATATGAAATATTGGAAAGAATGTTCAGCATGAAGTTAGAAGAAGTGATTTTTAGAATTCTAATTCTCCCTCTTAATACCTATGAGACTTTGGGCAACTCTCTTGATCTTTTTAGATCTCAGTTTCCTTATCTATAAAAAGTGAAAGTTAAACTAGATTAACACTAAGGCAGCCTCAGGCTTTCAGTGTATGATCCTATGATTCTGAATATGCAAATATTCAAAAGGTGACACGTAGAAAATTGCCATTACCTACCTTCTTTGTCTTTATTACAGATACTCCTTGACTGAGACAAATCAAAAGAAGTCAAAAGGAAGTTCCAAAGGAAGAAAAAAACAATAGGGAAATCTGTGGTACATAATATGATTAATTATTATTCTAACACGGATCCTTCTTCATTTTATAATATCACTCCTTTTATAAAGTCTTAGAAAATCTCTTTTTATTTAACAATTCAAAAGCCTACTTCATCACCAACCACATTTTTAGAGAACAACTAGATGTAAATATAGTATTGCTTTTTTAGCAGTTGTGTACTGTTTTTTCCTCACATTATTCACAGATTCTCACTTTTCAACTAGCCATCTGTTGGGAAAAAAAAAGATTGAACAGCAACAAAGGGGCTGGATTTTGCTAAAGCTATCTCTATTTATTCAATAATCCAATAAATAAATCTTTCCATCATACTTTTGTCAATAGCCTTACTGACTCAAAATTTTGTGTTATTAGTCTTTATGCTGATAATTAGGACTTATTAGGAAGAACCATCACTTCTCTATCAGTCTTCCCCTTTGCCTTTTCTAAAATATATTTAATAAAACTTCAATCGCAAAGATTCCATTTTCAAGTTGTCCATATTCTACACTCAAGTATTCTGTCAGTTACAAAGGAGGTGGGATATCTAGCCAGCTTTCAAAATTGTTCAATGCTGAAGAGATACAATTTTGAGATTCTCCCTGAGCATCCAAAGACTAGCAGTACAGGATTCCTCTGGGGAGTATGGATTTTGGATTATGCCATAACAGATGGCTTTTTTCTTGATTGAGGTGAAAGGTGGAACTAACCTAAGGTAGTAACTCGGGGTATTTCTGTAGATAACAGTTTCAGGGTAGAATTATAAAATGGTGAATCTCTGAAAAAAAATCCACTTATAATAACCCTTCCAACCAAAAGTTATGAGAAAATCTCTCAGAAAGTTAAAAAGAAGACTGTAGATGATATTAGGAAAATACGAGTATTAGGAAAGGCTGAAAATGAGATTCTGAATATTTTTTCTCTTCATGATCACTCTTACATTTAGGAAATTTTAAAGAAATATCTTAGGTCTACAGAAATACAAAGGGAACTCTATTTTATCATTGACTTATCTATTAGAAAACCCCAATATAAATGCCAAAACGAGTGTTAAAATTCTTTTGCCATAATTAAAGTTTATTCTATCAAATTCATGCCAATATTAGACCATATGTACAATCTTCCCTGGGTTTTTTGTTAGAGATTTTTTGTTACAATGATATTCGTGTTCATATATGTTTTCCTATGAATCTTTGAAATTAACAGAGGTTTGATGTGTAAATTATAGAAAACTTTCAGGATACTTCTTGGCAGATAAGAGTTCTAAGGTTATATATTGTGGAGTATTCCTCATAAATGCATATATGCATATATGTACACATAGATACATGTATGTGTCTATATACGTAAGGTTTATTTTGTTTCTTTCAAGGTATACATGCATACACATACAGATATATGTGTTTGTGTGTATATCATATGCAAATTAATGTGTTTCTATGTATATCCCTTGAGATGTGCATGTACTTACATACACACACATACAAATAGCATATAAATCCACCCATAAACACTAGAAGTGAGTGAGGAGACAATCCATGACAATGAAAATTAGGAGAATAACTTTAGGAAAGCTTGTAAAAAGTCATCTCATTTCTTTAAAGAAACCAAAACAAAACATCCCACCAGCCTGAGTATCTCAAGTGACTATCTATAGTGCCTTAAAATACCTTCTATATTCAAAAGAAATCTCCTGTCCCAAATCAGACGACTAAAGTCTCATCTATAAGATTATTATCATAGAGATCAATTTATGATACAGGTTTAAAATGGGTTACTTTAAAACACACAGATATAAATGGGAATTTTCCTAGGATCCCATGCTTAAGATAACCTTACCTACTGATAGCATGTTAAGCTCTGATTGAAAAATTAGCCAGTCAGTCACCAAATATTCATTGTACTAAGGCATTGGAAATACAAAGAAAGGCAGAAAAGGATCCCTACTCTTGAGGAACTTACAGCTTCATGGGGAGACAACATGCAAACAAAACACATACAGAATTAATCAGAGATAACCCACAGAAAGAAGGCACATGAAGGGGATTAGGAAAGGTTCTTTGTAGAAAACAAAATTTTGGCAGTATTTGAAGGAAACCAGGGAAGATAGGAGGCAAAGAGGATCAGAGGCAGTATTCCTGGCATGGGGATAAGACAGTGAAAATGCTGAAGAAGCTCAATAAACTTGATCTACAATAAACACTAGTTTTTCTCTCATACTTAAGGTGCTTCCACACTTTTCTCCATGCTGAATGACTTGCCAGACTGAACTTTAACATTGACACTATTTCTCTTTCTTTTCCTAGACAGGTCCTTCTTTGTTTCCTTACAATAAACAGGGCTCCATGGTCTTCTACAAAAATCACAGTAGGAAAGTCCTTTTCAAGTCTCCTTGACCACTTAAATATTTGCCATATAAATATGGCCTGGAAGAAACTCTTTACTTGTTTACTTATTATACTCTTTAGCTTCTATCTCATTCTACTATTAATTTTTGTTTTGCTTTTTTTTTTGGAGGGGGGAAGGCAGGGCAATTGGGGTTAAGTGACTTGCCCAAGGTCACACAGCTAGTAAGTGTTAAGTGTCTGAGGCTGGATTTGAACTCCGGTCCTCCTAACTCCAGGGCCGGTGCTCTGTTCACAGCATCACCTAGCAGCCCCTCTACTATTAATTTTTTACAATTTATTTTACTATTTAATTTACTATTAATTTTTGTGTCATTGAAGTTAGTAAAAAGATTTAGGGATATTTGAGGGACCATTCCCAAATAAACCTAAGTAGTATAGAAAATGATTATTCCAAGAGGCAGATAATTGTTCTTTGTAACTTCTCTGGAAAATAGCATGTTTTAATATGCTGGCATGCTTTAAACCTTTAAGTTGCATTCAAAAAAATTCATTAATGTTTTGAAAATTAGTTACCAGTTAGACCAACCGTCCCCATTTCCCTTCCCCAACTGGTGGGAACCAACCACCCCTTCCAAACTGGAAAAAGCAGAAATTAACCATCTGTAAATTCCTATGTTAGAAAGCTTCATTTGTGAAGAACACAAGATTTGTTTTTTTTTTTGGTAGGACTGATTAAAATAAAATATTCATTGGCTCCTTTCTTGCTTCCTTTTCCTGCTAGCATCACTGATCTTATGGTCTCACACTTACATAATCAAGTCAGAGCATTAGTTCATGGGGGCTCATAGCTGCTGAAAAGAGGCATCGAAAGCAACACTAACATAACTGGTTAAGCATTTAATACATTCTTCCCTTTTTTATGTATCTTGTAGCACCAAACAACTGAAGCTTAGTTCTAAGGATAGAACTATTTATCTTTTTTTTCTCCTTGAGGCAGTTAGGTAGCACAGTGGATAGAACACTGGACCTGGAATCAGGAAGCCCCGAGTTCAAATCCAATCACAAACACTGTGAGACCTTGCATAAATTACTTAATATTTTATTATCTCTGATTATCTGATTTCTCTAAGAGGTGTAATAATAGCACCCACTTCCCAAGGCTATATTGAAGCTAAAATGAATTATTGGTAAACTAACCTTAAAGTATCATATAAATGCTTGCTATTTTAAAAATTATTCTTTAAAAAATACAATAAAACATTCCTGATTGATTCAGAAAGGTGTGGCATGTTTAAATTTTTTATCAAAAAATTCTTTCTTACAACTTTATAGAATTTTCCCTGCAATGAATGAGATCATTGAGGTGTGACTGAGGAAAAGTTACATCTTCATTCCCCTTCCTACAAGGTGACCAGTCTACAGGAACTCTAATTCCCAGAAACAGTGACTCATAGGCTGATCAAGTACATTAAAGGTCATTTGAGTAATGCCAGGAAAGGACATGGCTCTTGGCCATGGCTCTTGGTCTCAGTGAATTTCAGGATTCACTGAATCATACGTGGAATTGTGTCTACAAACTTTGTATACTATAAAATAGTGTATGGAATTGTAACTACAAACTTTATGCCTGGGCCTCAGGTACGCCTTGCAAATTAGCTGCAATTGAGCTGATTCTGTGGCACCTGGAACATCAGGAGCTGAAAATAAGTGACAATCCACCAATGTGTCAGAGGTAGAGCTACATCTGGAGCAATGTGGGGCTGGAAGCAAGAAATTATTATATTATACAATAATCACATTTTAATGCTTATTGTAGCATTTATGGCAGGGGATGACAAGAGTAGAATATCATTAAGAAGGCACTACAGTTTTATACGACAACAGTCTGAAAAGGAGGGAACATTTGCTTTTGTCATGGTTCCATTAAGTGCACTCTGTTTGAATGACAGATGTGTAGTATGATGCTCTGTTTTTCCTCCTTTAAATCTTAGCAGCAATATGGGACTTGAACTTTTGAACTTGAGGAGTCCACACCCATTCGCAAAAGGTATAAACCTCACTTCCCAGTTCATGACATAGAAGTTTGACCTCCTGGGATTAATAGGACCAGAAGTTGGTACTACAAAGAACAGTGAGAGAATAAATGACATTATCAGCCCCATGTGGGTAATAGCTGCCATTCCCTACCCCACCCATAACATCATCCCCAGAGAAAACGAGACTGACAGCCAGAGAGAAAGAGAGATAGAGGACAGAGAAAGAGACACAGAGAGGTTCAGAGACAGAGACAAAGAGGGAGAGAGGAAGGGAGGTAGTGAAAGGAGAAAGAGAGGGAGAGACAGAGACAGAGAGACAGAGGCAGAGAGAAGGGAGGGACAGGGAAGAGAAGGAGGAGAAAGAGAAGAAGGAGGAGGAGGAGGAGGAGGAGAAGAAGAAACTACATCTTAGTGAGGTACAGTGTGATAGAATGGATAAAGTAACAAAAATTAGGGGACCTAGTTTCAAATTCCAACTCTTCCACTATTTTCTGTGGCTATGGTCAAATCATCATCTCTTTCTGAGCCTCTACATTATTGTGAGGAAAATACTTTTTTGTAAATCTTACAGTACAAATTATAAATATGATATACTATGACATCATCCACTAAAGTCTACTCTAATTAGACCATCACTGAGGCAGCTAGATTTGCACAATGGACACAATGCTGAGCCTAGAGTCAGGAAGACCTAGGTTCAAATCTAGCCTCAGACACTTACTAGCTAAGTGACCTTGGGAAAGTCACTTAACTTCTCTTTGCCTCAGTTTCCTTAAAGGAAGTTTCCATATTGACAAAACATAGGTCTTGGAAGTATTGAATTGTATGATTATTTATATTAGCAAAATACTAAGAGGTAGATTCGGGTCAGCTTAATGGAGTACAGGGTTTATTGTCAGGAGGATGGGGGTTCACCTCTGATTCTAACTAGCTGAATGATCCTGGGTAAAACATTTAACTTCCATTATACTACAGACAACTCTCTCAGATTTATCTGTTAAGCCAGGAACTTTGCCATCTTAGCTACTAAAGATATTCCTTTGTCAGCACTTTCTTATATTGAAGAAATCACTGATACTTCACAGGAAGATGACTGCCACTATTTTGATACATCTATTTTCACTGGATTTCCATATTTTTCTTTATTTCTTTTTCAACTCATCTCCTCCTCTCATCTTTCCTTTTCTTTTTGGTGAAATCTCCCTCAGTGTGAAACAGCACAGGGAATCAAGACTCCCTCCTGAATCAAGATTTTTTTCCCCTTTCAGATTTTGCTATAACTAAGACCATTTATATAATTACCTGCCTTTCATGCTTTGATGAATTCGTATTCAATTCCTAATTCTAACTCACTGTAGTCTTATTTAACCTTGAAAACAGGTCGTAAAACCAAAATGCTTAGCAAGAGTCTTAAAAGTCAATATGTCTGGTCATTTTGAATTTTGTATCCCCAATGCAAAGAGCAATATATATGTTCTTGGCATATAGTTAGTGTTTGGTATATAGTAAGTATAAAGTAAGCATGGGTTGAGTGACTGTTTGATTCTATCCATATTGGTCCACAGTGCTTTCCTGTTTCCTCTTAGTTATTCCTACTTTCTCCAACTTCTACTTACAGATATTAGTGTTGATAAGGTCAAGTTATTGCCTACAGCCTGACACATATTTTCAGCTTCAAAGGGGAACTCCAGAAAAAGTTAATAATTATATCAGGAACAAATGAAAAATAAAAAAGGACCTTGTAAAAAGAAGAATTTTTTAAAATTCAGCAAAATATTGCAAATGGCTCACAATGGCATCCATCATTTGGAAAGGAAGTAAAGAAGAGAAAAAACAAAACAGGAAAGGATGAAATGTGGAACTCCTTAGCAGTGTCTACACAGAATAGGCATTTCAGTTCTTACCTTAACTGAGATTACACTTGTAAAGGGATTTTAAAAGTGTCTGGCACATGGAAGGCATTTAATAAATGCTTGTTCCTTTCCCCTACCCCACTTCCCTTGACTTAGAAGAAAGAAAATATAAAGAATAGAGGACAAAAGGAAAGATTAAAAAGTCCAGAATACATGCTAGGAAGGTCCTGCCAGCTGACATTTTTTAAGGATGTACTGGCTCCTCTAATACATAGGATATCATTATATGCATATATAGCCTGGCAGTGATTGTAATATGCAGGATACTGGAAGGCAGAAGTGGGCAATGAACCATTTGCAGTATAGGTCAAACAACTCCTTACTTCCCACATACGAAGTTTGCAGGTGTTTCCACTGACAGATGTTTTAATATCATTTTTCCTTCCCCTTTAAGTAAATGACACAGCCAACTCTTTGTGAATACAAGTGAAAAGGCTACTAAAATATGAGTATTTTTTTTTCCAGAATGAGTGTGTGCAAACATTGTGCTTTGATTTGCAGCTATTGACACTTTATACATCCTATTGCTGTTGATGGATCTTTCTCCCTGTTTTGTGTATGGCATAAAACCTTGCTGGAAAAGAGTTACCCCATTCCTAATGGCTTTGGGGATTGGTTGGATTTTATCACTTCCTGGCTTTCAATAATTATGACTCATCATTTGAGACTGAGTATAAAAATGACCTTAAAGCATCTCTTTTGTCTAGATTGTTTGGAAGCATTCCATGTGCGTATAATAATTGTTTTGGTATCTTGTAATAACCATTCTCATATGGTTTTTCTATTGGACCAAACTACTAGGTTTTTAGATTTTATTGATGCTAGTAATTCTACCTTGCCCTTTGATTTTGATTATGGCTGATGTATTCAATAAAGCTATATAAAATGACCTAAAACATGCAAGGTGTTGGGGGTGATTCATCAATAAGATGCATGGAAGAGTGAAATGACAGAAAGAATAAAAAGTTTACAATCAAAGGACTTGGATTCAAAGTCTGACCCAACTATTTACTGTGTAACCTTGGGCAAGGCACTTCACTGTTCCAGGCTTTAGTTTCCTCACATGTTGAATGAAGTAGTTAGGTCAGATGGTTTCTAACATATCTTTGGTTCCTAAATCTTATATTTCCATGATGATGTCAGACCTTAAGGAGTTTACAATTTAATAAGTAGAAATAAAATTCATACAGAGAAGACTATTATATAAAATAGAACAGAATAAATGAATAAGAACGACATGAACAAGTGACTTGATAGAAAGGAGAATTTCTAGCTATGGAGATGAGGAAAGGTTTCCTAGAAGAGGTGATATTTAAGCTAGGCTTCAATAGGCAGATTTCAAGGGAGAGAGATGAGCTATTCAAGAATAGAACGGATAGGGAGGGAAGATATTCTAAGCATAAAGAAAAGCATAAGCAAAAGCACAGTGGTGGGAGATTATAAGAAAATTATTGGAGACATGACAGAAATATGGTTTGGCTGGATATAAAAGCAAGAAATGTGAAATAAAATTAGAGATCTAGGCCAGAGTCGAATTATAGCGGTCTATGAATGCCAGATAAGGGAGTATGAAGTCTTTGGTAGGCAATGCAATGTCATTGAGATATGGGATAGAGACATACGATGTCTAAGCCAACTAAAGCCTTTAGTTTAGCCTGAATTTGCTATTATGTGCTCATGCTATGCAATGAGCTGGACCTAGAAATGAAAAGAAAGAAAGTTAGATTGCTTTCAGGAAATTGAAAATTCTTTTGCTGACCACAAGCTTGTCATTAAAAAAAAAAACTTCTTTTTAATATTAACATTTTATCAGTGTTGCTACATGATGATGAGATGTGGAATGCCACTCTCTGTGAATTAAAAATAAGTATTAAAAAGAAGGTAGTAAAGGGCCACACAATGGGCATGAACAAGTTTCAATGTATAAGTGAGGAGTGATTCCAAAAAACAGGAGTGAAGGACATCATTTAGGTAGTAAGAAAAGAAGATGGGTTGATCACTTTTCAAGTACAAAGCATGACAAGTGGACAGCCAGAGAGATCCACTGATACCTACCCAATGATGTTGGGAGAAAATGAGGATGGCCTCCAGCAAGTTGGATGATAGTCAGGCACGGGCCAGTTATAATCTGTACTCCTGGAGAGAACTTTAGCCATCCCCTCTAGCCTATACCCATTCCCAGGTCTAGGAAGCAAACCAATGAGATTATATATTTGTTTTAGTGTTCATGCTATAATTTGATACCATTTTTCTCCCCAAAGATGCATTAGTTCATTTTTTTTATCTTTATTTTAGTGGAAGTGCTATCATGTAGCAGAATTCAAGTGTTTTGATCAAGAAGAAATTGTGACAAATGATCCTCATTTCCTTTTTTTAATAGTGTTACATGACTAGTATAGTAGGGGAATGATTACCTAGATTTCAGCAAAGCTTTTCTTGTTTCTTATGGACAATAAGTAGGAGAGATGTGGGCTAGATAAGATTACGGTTAAGTGAACTTGGAACAAGTTGAATAATCAAGAATGAAATAGTCATTACAGAATTAACATCAACATATAACAGCATTCCTCAGGGATCTATAAATATCCCTGTCATGTTTTTATCCAATTTTCTATCAATTGTTTTGATAAAAACACAAATTTTATCATATTTATCAAATTTTCAAATCACTCAGCAATGGAAGGAATAGTGAAGATGGACAGTCAAGTTCCAAAAACTGGATATTGAATGACTCAAATGCTGAGCAGAATCTAGTAAGATAAATGTCAAGCTCTACACTAGCAATTTCGTAAGAAGCAGAAGGGAGGACTAGATTAGCTAGATAGTGGTTTGAACAAGATCTAGAGATTTTAATGAAATGAAAACTCATTATGATCCAACAGTTAGAAATGGCTGACAAAAGTTTATGAAGGACATTAACCCTGAAGGTGAAGAAACTTGAATGTTGCCCAATGAGGATTAAGTTTAAAGGAATCAGCAATACTCAACCTGCAGAAGAAAAGCCTGGGGACAGGGCACATGAAAGTCTTGCTCTGCTTGGCCTCCCAGAGATGAAGTAGGAACTATGGGCTAAGAGTAGAGAGAATTTGATTTCAAAGAAATGCAAAGAAATTTTTTCTAACAAATGTTGTGGTCTCTATGTGACCTGGGCTACTTAAGTGAGTAATGTTCTTCCTATCTAGAAGTCTTTATTTGATGTCTGGATGTCAGGTATCTTGGAGAAGACATTCTTATTCAGGAACAAGTTAGACTAGATAGACTTTGAAGCTCTTTCTATGAGATCTTGTTACCTCCCTCCTCCGAACCCCAGAGTTGCACAAGAATAAATTGAGGAATGAGAAGGAGGGTTTGATAAACCATACAGAATGAGAATATTGTCATCTGGAGTAAGGCACCTCATTTTCTTTGAAAGAGGATGGGAAGTACACAAGTAGGAAGGCACTGGTCACTGGGTCACTCCTACCATTGGGTTCCTGATTGCCTCCCTTCCTTCAATCAGTTCTGGAATACAAAGGGATTGTAGTCTCCCTCTTTGAGGAAATGAAATGAACCTTCTTCTTATCATACATTTTGCCTTAAATTTTCCATTAAATTTTGCTCATAGGCATGGTGTTTGATAAAGAAACACCTTGATTCGGCATATTTAAAAGAAAAATAGAATGCTCTGCTGAAAGATGTAGTGCAGATGAATTAGGAAATAACAGCCATTCTTGGGCATGCAGAAAACTGAATATTTTTGGAAGAAATAACAATGCTACTTCTGGGTCACAAAGCATGTCACATCACTAGCAAGTAGTATCTTTGGAATTTATCATATTATTAGTGGTCAAGAGCAGAGTAGACCCCTTGCAATTAAGAGATCTTGTGAGAATGACCTGAAACATTGGATCATGTGATTCAGACCTGGAAGATACAACCCAGTAACCACTTAAGAAATGAGGAGGCAAAGACCATTACTGATTGTATGGTCAAGGAAGACTTTGTAGAGGGTATTATATTTAAGTGGAACTCTAAAGGACAAAGAGGAATAAATTGGAGGAGGTAGGGATTTGAGGCACAAGATGGCCATGGTGAAGAATGCTAAGGGAATATTCCCAGACTAGAGCAAAGAATCCATGGAGGTGAGTAGAAAGGGAGCAAGATGATGAGATAGAGAGTTACCAGATTCTAGAAGGTGTTTAATACCAACCCAAGGAAAAAAAAAGAAAACACGTTATCTTCAAGTATTCAAAGGCTATCATGAGGAAGAGATATTAGACTTGTTCTATTAAGTTCAAAATGAAAGAACTAGGAATAATGGGTAGTAGTAACAGAGAAGCACATTTCAACTCAATACAAGAAAAAATCTTCCTGAGAATTAGGATTATCCAAAAGGAAAAAGGGATGCTTCAAAGAGGTAGAAAATTCCCCTTCAAGCAAAAGTTGAATGATTGCTTCCCCATCCTGTTATGTTGCCTAAGGGATTCTCAGTCAGGTCTGAGTGAAATTGTAAGGTCTCTTAGATCCTTTCCACCTCAGAAATTTAGTGACTCGATAAACTTCATATATTTAATCCCCTAATTTTTGCAGATGAAAACAGAAGGTTCAGAGAGAATAATTGGCTCCTCCATGGCCACACAGCTAATGCTTATGGAGATATATAGGATGCTCAAGAAGACCAGCACCTCTAATGTGAGGGCTTGCTGAGCCCTTTCAGGACCACTCATTCACCTTTGCTGTCCACCTGCCACTCAATTCTCATCTGTAGCTCCAAGAAGCCGTAGCATGTGCAGCAGCCATACTCGGGTAAACTATCTTGACTGATGCACTAAACCAAGCTGAGGATAACCAACAGGACCCAAACCCACTGGTGAGTTTGGGGGGTATTTATCTCAAGCATATGTAGACACCCCCTGGTGGAATGGGTGCATGAGAACAATTTGTTCCAATAGCCAAGAAGGCAGCTGAAGCTGGTGCTGTGAAGGGCTTAGAGTTTGATCAGACATCCAAGATGCCAAGGTCATTTACTCTATTCCAGGTCATCCTCAGTCATTCTGACTTTTGTCTTGCTGCTGAACTTTGATGACTAGAAGAGAGAGTAAGGTTGATGACTTTTTGCAACTCTGCCTCACTTAAATCCAATTCAAGCATGACACAAGTCATTACCCTATCATGTAATTGGTCTTCTTCTAAAAGAGAAGACAAACAACAACAATGCTTATCAGTTCTAGGATTTGAATCCAGGAGTCTTGCTCCTCAGTCTAATATATTGCAACTGCATCTTGACAAATTTTCTGCTTTATTGATACATATTATAGAAAGCAAGAAAGTCAGAAGGACCCAAATGAATAGTATGAAGAATAGAATAGAATAGAAAGTAGTCAAAACTGTCCTCATTTTGAACAGGTGAGTAATTTTTTTAGAGTATTGAATGAATGTCACTGCTGACATCACCTCATGTAGAAATGTGTGTGTGTGTGTGTGTGTGTGTATTTAAGGTAGATTTTAGTGTAAGGTGGATTTTAGTGTGTGCAAAGTAGATTTTTGTTATTATTTCTTAGAGTTCCATTTCCTAAAATCCACAGCCATAACAGTCTCTTGTTCACAGGTATTAGATATGAGTTCCCACAATTATGGTTCAAAACATCTGCACCATGCTTGCACAACATTATATAATGATAAATAATATAAACATCCACTGTAAATGCGCAGTGAGATATAAGGATGGAGTGATATAAATTTGTGAGGCTATTGCTGGTGATATGTCTTCTTTGTTGCCTCTATAAACAGGTGGTCATTAGTTAGCGAAAGGGAAACCTTAAGGTTGAATGCAAAAATGCTGTGTGTGCCTCAACTGGCCCCCATTGAGGCTTAGGGGAAACCTTAGGGTTGAATGCACAAGCTGGAATGCTGTGTGCCTTGATCAGCCCCCATTAAGCCTTGCGGAGAATCTGTGTTTGCCTCAACTGGCCCCCACTGAGGCTTGAGGTGATCTACTGGAATACACAGGTTGTGCCTGTCTCTACTGACCCCATCAAGATGTAGGGGTAGTTGCCCCACCCCACCCTTCTCACTGGTTCCTGCAAGGCCTTTGAGAAGGGTGATTAGGGAATACTGTAGGAGTTTGTGCTCTCCTTATCAGCAATCCTCTTCTGCGAGATTAGACTAGAATAAAGTAAGATTATTAACCCCTTCTTAGTGTCTTTCCTGTCTGACCAGATTAAGAGTGAACCTGTGCTAGCAGCCATCCTGTGTGCTGTGTTTATCTGTCTTACTCTGTGTGTGTGTATGTGTGTGTGTGTGTGTGTGTGTGTGTGTGTGAGAGAGAGAGAGAGAGAGAGAGAGAGACAGAGAGAGAGACAGAGAAAGAGACAGAGAGAGAGAGACAGAGAGAGAGAGACAGAGAGAGAGAGAGACTAGGAGTTATATTGTGATTTTTAAGTATTGAAGTGGGGGGTGGGGAGCAGGAATCATGAAGAAGCATGAAACTATAGGAAATGAATATTTTATTTCACTGGCATAGAGAAATTCTTGGCAAGAAAACTCCTTCCACTAGGGCAAACACAAATCTTTGCAACCTATGGTCTTAGACAGTAGCCTAGAACAGAGAGTTTTAGTAACTTGGCCAGCACCATAGTCAGTCAAAGGTGGGACTTGATCCTGGCCTTCCTCACTCTGAGGCAGTTCTGTATCCACTATACTACACCGCCTGATAAGCATAGAAAGAAGTGAGGAGAATAAATAGTATGCAGTATCATTCAACAATAAGTATTACTCTGTAATCCATTCTATTCCTCATTTTGTCAAACCCCATTTCTCAGCTCAAAAGAGTCTTTCCCAGTCCCAACTAAAGGCTTGGTTGAATAATCTGATCAGCCTCCAGGGTATTTGTTAGCAAACTAGTTTAAAATCCTCTCTTTGTTCTTGAGTAAACCAAGAACTAGATTGGGCTGGTCCCTTCCCCTGAGGACAGATCTTCTTATCCTTGCCCCTGCTAGTCAAAGGTAGTAGTGATTTTGTTTCCTAGGGGAAAGGGTAAGGTGGGAGGAAGTTGCTGATTGGGATGGTTCTGATTTCATTGAGGTGATTTAGATTTGATTTTAGATTTCTCTAGGCATCAGTTCTGCAGACTAATCCTGTCATTTGAGGATTACTCCCTCCTCCCAATTAGAAAGTAATGGGGAGAAGCTGAGTTAACTCTTCACCTCCTCATTAAATTGTCTACCAGTGGGATTGTTTTACCTTTGCCAGGGGAGGTCAAATGAGCCAGGTCAATAAGAAGGAAGACACACCTAAGTTTAAAAGGAACCCCTGGCCTTCACTAGAAAGTCTTTGATCATTAATAAAGGGCATTGACCAATTTTTTTGGTTACTGTCAGCCTAACAAATTGGTTTGACTGAAGTGCTCAAAGTGACCCATTTCATTAACAGCTATAAGCATCATTGTTAATAAATTGTAACTTGCCCTGGAGAAAATCATGCCTCAGTTTGCCTTAATGTCATTTTACTTACCACACAACCAACCTGAGTGTTTCATCCCACAGGTGCCTCTACACAAGGATTAAATAAATAATGCTTCATTCTGTTCAGGTTTACAGTTTGCAACAAGTTGCTTAACCTCTCTGAGCCACAGTTCTGCCTTCTGTAAAATGTAGGATTGGCCCAGGTCACCCATAAAGTTTATTCCACCTCTAAATCTATGATCTTATGCTCTACACCAGGGATGGGGAACCAGCAGCCTCAAAGTTACATGTGACCCTCATGTGACCTAAAGGTCCTCAAGCAGAGTCCTTTGGCTGAATCCAAACTTCACAGAACAAATCCCTCTAATAAAAGGATTTGTTCTGTAAAACTTGGACTCAGTCAAAAGGCTATACCCAAGGATATAAAAGGTTACATGTGGCCTGCAGTTCCCCACCCCTGATGGACACCTGAGCAAATTAGACAATACTCACTCTAGGAGCTGACAAAGAGGTAAGGGTGGCAAGGGGAAATGAAGCTATGGCAATGCTTTGTTTTGCTTTACTAAGTGAATTTTAAAGCCTTTCCTACTACAATCCCATTTTATCTTTCCAGGATTCAAACACCTTCCCTCTTTGTGCTCCACAATCCAGTGACACTTGACCCCATTGCTGTTCCTTGCACAAGGCACTCATCGCCCAAATCCATGCATTTTCACTGGCTGTTCCCCATGTCTTCAATTTTCTTCCTCTTCATCTTTACCCTCTGAATTTACTCAAGTCTCAGCTAAAATCAAACCTTCTATAAGAAGCCTTTTCCAATCCTCCCTAATGTTAGTACCTTTCCTCTGAGATGATCTCCAGTTTTATCTTGTCTATACATTGCTTGTACATAATTGTTTGTATGTTGTCTTCTCCACTAGATTGTGAGATCCTTGATAGTAGAAACTGTTTTTGCCTGCTTCGTATCTCCAGCACTGAGTGCAACACTTGGCAAAGAGTAGGCACTTAATAAATGCTTTTTGATTTGACTTAATTGGACCTTCCAGTGAACTTAAGACCACTTTTTTCTTTTCCTTGTTCAATCCAGTCTTATCTGTGGTGCTTCTGACACTTTCCATTATCCTAGCTCCAAGTCGCTATCTGAGCAGAAACAGCTTTAATATTTTTACATCGGAAAAGATACTGTTTCTGTGGCTTCAGTGGCACCTTGATGTTCATTTATATCCACACATTAAAGAGCAGATTATCATTAATGATGTGCTAAAAAACGTTCATGGCAAGAGACTCCAAATGACAAAACATTTGCTTTTGTCACTGTTCTATTCAATGAACCCCGCTTGAACCATGGAGCAGTGTGACACTTTGATCTGTTTTTAATTTGCAAAACAAGGTCCAGGATCATGACAGTGATTTTATTTTGCACATTATTTTCTCGATCATCATGATGATGTTAATGAATTTTTTTGAACCGAACTGTTTTTTTATTGGGTCCACAACCTATTTATTGCATATTAAGAAGAAATTTCTTGTTAACGTTATTTAATCTACTGTCTGTTCAATAAGATAATAAAAAAAAAGCTCTATTTAAGAACATCACTGTTTAAATCAGAGTTCAAATAGTCCTATTTTAATACCATTTCCAACTAATTTGAGTAGGAATGAGAACAAATAAATATAATATATTGTAAGACTATATGCATTTCAATTATGGACACACACACACACACACACAGCTCTTTACCAATCAAGAGTGAAAGTGCCCAGCGGCATTCCACTGTAGGAATAATAAGAAACTAACCACCTTATCCCTTAATTATGTTGAATGGAGAAACACCCTCTAAGAATTATTTTTCCAGAGGTAAAACCAAAGAGAATATGCACTGTTATTACCAATAGTACTATAATTTATCTACTGATAATTGACTAGGGGCATGAAGAGGTACTTGCCCACTATTTGGTGTATCTCTCATAGCTTACAAAAATAAATGATATCCTTTGGCTTCATCCTTCCAGGAAACACACTAGAAAACTGACCCCAGAAAGGCAGCATGTACAAAAATAATTGATTTGATTTCCTCAATTTTACTTTTTAGTTGATAATCTGAAGCTTATAGAAAGAACACTTCTGGCAGAGCCAAGATGGCGCCGTAGCAGCAGCGACACATCACAGCTCTCACATAGCCACCCCAAAATACCCATAAAATAGGACTCTAAACCAAACCTACAGTCCCAAAGGGCACACAAGGTTACTTCCCACTAAAGTCAGCTCAGCTACGAGGAACCATATCAGCACTGCAAACCGAAACCAGCCTGACCTGAAGCCCCGGCTGTGCCCCAGGGGTGGCTGGGCGGAAGAAGCAGAGAAAGCTCTCAGGTGAGGGATTACAGAGCGAGTGGGGATTGCCAAAGGGGGAGATAAGCGTCTGGCCGAAAGGTCTCCAGAGCGGAAAAGCGAAAGGCAGAGGTTTTGCACCCCCTCCACGTTGTAGCTTCCCGCTGCGGCCTGCAGACAGCAGGGAGACTGAGCGATTGTTTTCAGGCCAGTGCTCTCGCGTTGAGCGGCCTGGATCCGGATCGTCGTCTTGGGCCTCGGTCTTGGAGTCTTCATTATCCAGTCAGCCGGAAGTCTACGGCAGCCGGGAGGACCCCAGCGATTTGGGACAGAGCTTTCCCTTCTGGAAGCAGAGCCCCACAGAGATTTTTAAAAAAACAAAAACTCACGGTCTGAACAACCATGAGTAAGAATAAACATAAGAAGCCAAGTAAGAACAACT
>CM053586.1:120228427-120257724 GCA_028646515.1 Pseudochirops corinnae
AATACAACCATTCTGGAGAGCAATCTGGAACTATGCCCAAAGGGCTATAAATAATTGCATACCTTTTGATCCAGTAATACCACTTCTGGGGTTGTATCCCAAAGAAATCATAGAAGTGGGAGGAAGATCCATATGTACAAAAATATTTATTGTAGCTCTCTTTGTGGTAGCAAAAAACTGGAAATTAAGGGGATGCTCATCAATTGGGGAATGGCTAAACAAGTTGTGGTATATGAATGTAATGGAATACTATTGTGCTATAAGAAATGGGAAGGAGATGGACTTCATATTAACCTAGAGAGGGTTATACAAACTGATGCTAAGTGAGAAGAGCAGAACCAGGAAAAATTTGTACATAATCACAGACACATCATATGTGTGATGACTGACCTTGACAAACTGGACTCTTCTCAGCAAAGCACAGCTATAAGACAACTCTACAAGTCTCAGGATGGAAGGAAATACCTACATTCAGAGAAAGACCTAGAAAGAACAAAGTTCAAATGGAGACTGAAGCAATCTACATGCTATCGCTCTTTTCCATGTTTGGTTTTGTTTCCTTTTTCCCATTGTCCACTGTGTTGGTTACAACCCTTCTATACAACCAGAGTAATGTCCAATGTGAAAGTGTTTGCAGATTCTGTACTTGACTGCATGCCACCGTGGGGGTCAGGGGAAGAGGGAGGGGAGAAAACTTGAAACTCAAGGGACTCTGGAACTCAATCTTATAAACTAAAAGTAAATAAACAAGTCAATTTTTTTTTTAAAAAAAGATTTCTGAGGTTTGTTTTCAGGTACAATTGTCCACTCTCTTTTCCCTTATTGGCCATGTGATGCATTTCCATCAAGGCATGAGGTTTTAAGACCATTCTAAAGATGCAATTTAATTCCTCCTAGTACTTGACTCTTACTGGAATTCCCACTCCTTTGTGCTATCTAACCTTTGGGTGGCCATAACTGTGACACTGAAATCTTTGGACATAGAAAGCAATAAAAAATAAGCCTACACCACTTCCTATTTCCATCAGTAATTTCATGTAAACACACTATTATCAGTGATAATAGAACAGAAATTAGTCACTTCATTTTACAGTTTGAAATCTATATAAAATAATAAAATAAAACTTTGAAGTATACACATCACTTCAACATTAAATACTTAGATAAAAATATTCGGTTTTCTCTACCTCATTTTAGTTCAGTTGTTAATCAAATAGTTACACACCACATTTACATTGATTTACTGCTAAATAGAAGCAACATATTCTCCTAAGTCCATCTGGTTTGATATCTTTTAAAAAAATCACAAAATAAACCAGTGAATCTCTTGGAGTTTCTTCTCTGGCTCTTGGTTTCTTGTATTTTTCCTCTCTTGATTTCCTCTGCCTGTTTTATTGTCTGCTTATGATTTTTGTCAGTCCCTGCCTTTTTTTTTCTTTGACAAATAAAAGATTCAATTTTCTGTGTGAAGGACCAATATAAGATAGACAGTGTGTTGTGGAAAGATCACTGGAATGGAGTGAGAAGACCTGGATTCAAATCCACACTCTGCCATTTACTACCCATGAACCCATGTACAATATTCTATCTGTGGACCTTACTTACTTCACCTGTAAAATAAGAGGTTTGGATTAAATAACCTCAAAGGACTCTTTCATCCCAAAATATGCAACTCAAACAGGTTGGCTTTTTAGCCAAGGGCATGGTATTCTAACTCACAATCAAGTTAAATAAAGATTAGGCAAAGACCAGACATTTATTTATAGGTCTTTTAACAGAGTAGACAAAGGGTGAAGACATTTCACCTTTTTCAAATCCCAGGAATTCAAGGTTGCTCCCTGAAGAACCAGAATGGGAGGAAATGGGTTAAACATAAAAGCCTGGCTTTTCAAAATGCAGGGAAGTCGACACAACAAATAATAGGGAAATGGAGGAGCTAGGATTAGTTTCACTTAGATCCCTCTGCATATGACCTCTTTCAAAGCAGCAGACACTAGAATTTTCAGTATGAAAATGGTGAAAATACTACCTCAGGTGGGCATTGGTAGCTTCCAAAGAATCCCAGCCCATTATTTAAACTGATTTATTTCTCTGATAGGATTCTTTATGTAGCTTGAGAGAAGCTGCCAAACATTCCATTACAGTAACAAGTTCAACATGTTAACATGGAAAGAATCACTGATAAAGAAGATACATGTGTAAGATGAGTTCTATTATAGTAATAAATGAGTTAGGATATCAGACAAGTGTCAAATCTATCAATAGGTTAAAAAAAAACTCTATTATTAAGATGAGCACATATCATGTGCTTCTAGATAACCAAATATAATGATAGGAAGTTAGATTGCCATGCCAAACCCAGGTCTGGCCATGTGGAAAACTCAATTTTGTTTATTTCTCACTATTTCCGTTAGTGGATAGTGAACTAAACCTGGAATCAGAAGACTTGGTTTTAAATTTTAGTAGGTAAGTGACACTAAGCAACTCATTGAACCTCTCTGAGACTCAGTTTCCTCATCTATAAAAAGGGAATAATAATCGCACCCACCCCACAGGGTTGCTGTGGACATCAAACAAAATAACATGTATTAAGTACTTTGGAAACCTTAAAGGCACTATATAAATTCTAGTTGTTATCATTCACTCTCAGTATATAAACTAGAATCATGCAAGATGGGCAGACATGAATGAATTGCAATCTGTGTTTTTGAAGAAAGCACTTACATTGATAAGGTCACAAATCTAAGAGAACAATCAAGCATCTACTACTCTCTTTTCAGCACATTTATCCTTCTTTTGCTCTTCTGTTAGGATCACCCCTAGGGGTAGTATCCTTTGGGAACCAAGATTATATCATGGACAGCTAGATGGAATGTGTAAGAAAGTGATAGACATGGGGTCAGGAAGATCTAAGTTCAAATGGGACTTTACTTTGTGACCCTAAAAAAGTCACATAACTTCTGCCTCAGTTTCCCCATCTGTAAAATGGGCACAATGATAGCACCTACCTGTGATGGTTATTATGACAATCAAATGAGATAATATTTGTAAAACAGTTTGCAAAGCTAAGTTAGCAATGATGGTGATGGTGATGCTTCAGGCCTTTCCTACCTTTCTCCTTCCTGCCTCCTTTAATATCTACTTAGGTAATGATATAACCCAGACTTAACCTATACTCCTAACTGCAGGTCCAAAGGGATTTCCATTTCACTGTAAGGCTGATCCAGTAGAAATATCTTGAACAAATGACCTTTTGCAGAAAGGTGTACCATTTTTTAATCAAACCAACCTAACTGTGCATATCAATAAGTTCTTGTTACATAGGTTATGAATTCATGTATTTATTCATGTGGGAGATGACTAAAAGACAACTATCATGTATTTGATATAGGAATGGGGACTGAGCTTGTGATTTCATTGGTACCGGTAATTTTCAGGTAAGAAAGCTCCCTCTGTCAACTCAAGTCAAACCTTGATCTGCAATTCAGAAACAACTGTCTAGAACAGACCTGCACAACTTGGCAGTTGTAGGGGTCAGAATTAAAATAGGATAAACTTCTATGGGCCACAGATAGGTTTTTAATGGCTCACTTTCCAAATAGAGGTATAATTAATGATTAAACTATTTTGCAAATAAACTATATTTTTTTTAAAAAAAGGAAATTTCAATTAATATCAAATATCATTTAATATTGTTATTTGTCATGACATTGCTTCTCTCAGACTAGAGACACACTAATGATGGTTGGTTGCCATGGGTCATGTGACAAAGAGGAGAGAGTGCACTGTGGCAGCCTACCTGCCAAGGTACATGATGGACACAATAGTGACTAGTAGAAGGTGAATTAAGTGGGGCACAAAGTACTCCTTACACCTTTACTTTCTTTATATCCTCTGTATTTTTCACCAACCACCCAAAATCCTTTGGTGGACCACAAGTGGCCCACAAGCCATATGTTGTACAGGCCTGGTATAGAACATAGAAAAATAAACAGAGGTATCAACGCATTGTCTCTGATAAAACTCCTGAGGTGTGCTGGTGGTAGTTTAAGACTGGAGAACAAAAACTAGATTAAAATGTAATTGGGAAATACTTAACAACAATTTAAAAATACAATAGAACATAGATAATGTTAATTTGTGATTTTCTAAGTTAATACACAGTTTAAAAGGACCCTTCTATAAGGTTTAGTGGCCCCATTGCTATTTGAGTTTAATACCACTGGCCTAGAGGCCTAAGAGGTTTGGTGATTTGTTAAGGGTCATACAACCAGGATGTGTGAAAGATAGGACTTGAATCTAGAGCTTCCCAACTGTAAGGCCAGCTCTCAAGCCATGATAGTATGATAGTATGATAGTATATATGCCTCTCTCCATCATGTATTATATACATTAGAATGTCCAAATTAGGAGCATCTAGTGTATTAGGGCAAATCAAAACTTTCCCTAGATAGCACCAAATAAACTATATCTAATATTAACAATTTAGCCATAGTCAATGGTAGCTCTTGTCATGCTAGGCATTATCATGCCTGTCACACGTCATCTGACAATCAGTGAGACTTTTCACAATTCTTCAAAAGCCAGGAGATTTATAAAGAAAAAAATAAGGAGACTGGAATGCTCCTATGATATTTATTGTCATTGAAACCATCTTAATCAACATTCCTTAGCTGGAGAGTTGTTTTTGTTTTCTTTTCCTAAAAGGTGATGAAATTTCTACTGCCCATCATAGACAGATACAATGAATTACCACCATATTTTTCCTGATTGACTCAGGCATTCCTGGATATGCCTGAGTAAATGAATCTAGTTTGTTGTATTCTTAAAGGTGCACATAGTTCAAGCCCTACCTGCAATAGCATCCCTTCTATAGCATCCTTGACATGAAGCTTTAACATGAAGATCTTTGAAAAGAGAAAATTTAATTCAATTTGGTAAAACTTTGTTAATCACTTACTGAAAGACAACATATGATGATGCAATGATTGCTGGTAATGGAGTCAGGGGACCCGGATTCAAGTCCTAGCTTTGTGACTTACACATGTTACATAGGGAAAGTCACTTAAGCGGCTCTGGGTATTGGTTTGCTTACCTGTAAAGTGAGGGAGTTGAACTAGACAACCTAGTTCTAAATTTATGCTCCTATAATTCTATGTGCCAGGCTCTAGAGATACAAAGACAGAAGCTAGTCCCTACTGTCAAGCAACTTGTATTCCAGGAGGGGAAAAATTTGTGTATGGATAGAGTCTGTCAATAATAAATGTATACAAAATATATAATCTGTCATCATTTGTTAAATACCTAATATGTATAAGACACTATACTAAAGTACCAGACATCATTTATTAAATGCCTACTATGTGCAAGGCACTGTACTAAGCACCAGATATACTAACTAAATAAAATACATATTCAATCACCATCTATTAAATATCTACTATGTACCACTATTGTACTAAGCACCAGCTAAACTAAGTCAATAGAAAGAAATTTTCGGTGTGGAGCACTACCAACTGATGAATACCATTCCAGTTTGGGAAGTTCCAATTGTCAAGAAATTTTTCCTGACATCTAGCCTATATTTGCCTCTTTGCAACTTATACCCATTCATATGAGAGCCCTTCAAACATTTGATAGCTGCTATGTGCCCCACACTCTTTTCTCTAGGACAGTCATGACTTTCTTCTCCTCCTTGTGGAACTGAAATTCACATGGCATGAATTTGAGGCTCTTACCATCATGACTTTCCTCCTCTGAATGAGATTTAACTTATTGATGTCCTTCCTAAAGAACTATACCTATGAATGTATTTCTAAAATAGTCTGATGTGGCCAGAATATAATAAGACTATCCCTTCCTTATTTCTAGAAGCCATGCCTCCCAATGCCAATTAATATCATGTTAACTTTTGGGGCCACCTTATCCTACTGGTTACTTATGGTGAGCTTGCTGCCCACTAAAGCCCTCAGTCCTTTTTAAGACAATCTGTTCACACACCCTTCCCCCTTCTCTCAAACCTAGGGAGTTGATATCTTGAACTCAAGTCTAAGATTTTATATTTCTATCAAGTTTTATTCTGTTAGATTCTATGCATTAATCTCAGACATGCATGTAGCAAATTCATGCTGAAGTACACTAGGAGGACTGAGAAAGTTTGTTGATGGAAACTCATCAAAATAAACCATAAGCCCCAAAGATGCAACTATAGTTTCTGCCTACATAGATGAAAACGAATTTATCTTACAGTGAAAAATAAATGAATGCTAGCTATGCTCTATAGAAGGAATCAAATAATGACTAGGGCATTAAATAATTATGCTTTTGTTTTATAATTGGATGCAATTCAGTAAACATTTATTAAGCATCTATAAAATGCAACACACTTTGCTAGGCACTGTTGGGAGTATAAAAATAAGTAATTCATGATTCTCACATAACAAAAAAAGAAAACCCTACAAATAAATATAATGTAGAAAGGAAAAGAGCCAAAAGAAACAGACAAAATGCAGTGTATTAGGTGGGGAAGGGTCTGAAAGAAAGAGATTACTATGTAATTAAGGGACTTCTTTTTTGATTATAGCCCTTACAGAGCTAAAGTATGTTTGCATTTCATATGGTGAACAAGACCTAGCAAAACCTTCAAGTATTAATACATCTGATAAAGCTAAAATTCATTCATACTGATATAATTAATGAGAACATAAATGTAAAGAAAAATAAAAATGATCACACTGTGTGATTGTTCTTACAGCTCTGGCCCTGGGAAAATATTCAGGTTCAAGTTATGACATATGCATGCACAACATGCACGCACAATGATATGATTTATATGCGTACCGATACATATACATACTCATGTGTGGAGAGTCAAGAAAACCATGGTGCGTACTGTTCCAAAGGGATTAATAAATCCGATGCTTCCAGGCAACGGAGGCAAGGATACAGCTTCACTGTGGGAAAAGATTTGTGGAGATCAAAATGAAAGTGCAGGTTGGTGTATCACAGGTTGCACAAGGACATTGCCAAGAGAGAGGAGGAAGAGCCAGTGGCTTTTTCAAAGGGCTTCCTACTCTTTCCTAGGACAGCTAGAAGCAAAAGTAAAATATATCTGATGCTATGCTCTAATTTGATCACTGGGAGTAAATTAGGCTCTCTGGATCCTCTGACATGTTACCTCTAAATCCTTTTTCAAAGCACTAACAGTATATTTTATGAAAACCTTCTCTGACATGAGAGAATACTCTCTCTTTAACATGAATGCACCAAGGCAGAGATGTCTTCTGCTTCCCACAAGTGTTCCTTACAAACAGTTTCAGCATAGTCTGAACCCTTGTGTGACATATTTCCTTTTGACTCTCACTTTCACCTGTCACTTTAAGCTATGATACTAGAGGCACTGAATGGTATAACTCACTTAAAACCACCTGTATAAAGGTTCCATAAATTGGCCTGGGTACCTTCTATGGTCTTTAGCAATAGACAGGATTTTCTTTTTCCCTTACCAGGCTGAAGAATCCCCCTTGCATTCTGTTTAAAGATGTATAAAGCCTTTTTTTCTCTTTATTTTCAGGAACAGTAATTTTACTTTAATCTCAGAGCAGCCAAACCATTAGGCATAAGCATGCTCATAAGCAAGGTACAAGGCAGGCAATGTCTGTGATTTCCAGTAGAAGGTCATAACCCAGAATTTTTTTTTAAATAACTATTACAATGAGGAACATAGTACAGCCACAAAAGGAATAGTTATAATTTATGCCTGACTTACTTCAGCAGAATATAGTTTATTTATAAACTGCTTATGGCAAACTCTGTGTGCCCCTGTTCTATGCATGTGCTGAACTGTCTTCTGGTAAATTATTTAAATTACACCTAGCAGTAATTCCTGAGGACTTTCATACTTCATTTTCTCTATTAATGTAACAGGGAAAAGCTGCTTTGCAAGGATTGCTCTAAATTCCCAGAGTGTGAGTTCCAAACTCTGTATGTGTTGCATTATGCCTGTCAAAAAACTTGTCTTCTCCTGAAATTTATTACTGAAGTCTCTCCACTCGAGCAACTCATTGAAGCCTTACAGAAAGCTCATACATGATTTAAGCAGCTAACAGCACTGAAAGAAATAGGTCAGGAAAACATACACACACACACACACACACACACACACACACACACAAGCCTGAATTTAAGCTACCTTCACTTATTACTTATGCAAGATTATGCATAATTTAGCACACTGCTGAATATGCAAGGGGCAGAAGATCTGTTTACCAAAATATTTACTCTGTGTTGGTACCTGTGTTCTAGGGAGATAAGGTGATTTCCCAGCCCTTGCAAATCACTTTAGAATTTTTTTAAAAAAGGAAAAAAATAAGTTTTTGATTGTGTTGATAATGACATGTCAGTCTATGTAAACAAAGACCTTGTTCAACAATCTCCTTCAAGAAAGCTACATGACGCTCTCCATTTTCCTTGGAGTCAACCTATTTTAGAAAACATTTTTTCCCCTTTATCCTCTCCTTAACAACAATCCCATTGCAAACAGGTGTTTCAAACCACATAGCTATAAAATGAACACCTAGGCTTTTTTTTTTTTAATCTGACTCAAGTTAGATGTATAATTTTCTAATACTTAGAAGTAGGTCAAAGGGTTGGAGAGCAGTTAATATGAGGTCATAATTTTAGTTCCCCACAGGGTCTTCAGGTCAACTATTTTCCAAGAGTAGACAGGTTCACTAGAACATAGTTCTTGGTGGATACAGTGCTGTTTCTCTTCTATAGCCTGTCTCAGAAGAACTTTTCTGGAACAACTTTACTAAAAGATCTTTGTAAAATAAATCAACTAGCTTTTTCCAAGTACAATCATGCATTCTATTAATGAGTATTTATAACAGGTACAATTTGCAAAATTAACATGAGTGCTCACCATCATTTGGGAACATTTTAAGACTGTAGGAAGCTACAAAATTCTCACAATATAAAATCTAGAAATAAAAATTAATATGAAATAATTTGTGAATTATGTACATCTCACATTTGTTAACTTTCTAATAGCTTTAAAGGAGTCACCAAGAAAATTAGGCATAACATAGTATGTATTTTATCTTCTTTCACCTTTAAAAAAAATTCTCACAGTTTTCTATACTTTAAAATTTAGGATATACTATTAGCATTGTTTTTTTATTTTTAAATGTAAACTTACGGGACAACAAATAAAATGTTAAGACGCTAACAAGTATAGGATGCATTTTTTAAAATACTCTATATTTTTGAAATAATTTATTTCAAGGATGGACATACAATTGTGCTTTGCTTTTATTGAATATCTCCAAGAATTAATTGAACATATAGAACATCTCTCTGAGAACAACTTCTGGAAATTATTATTTTCCTAAAAATTCTATACTTATCTATAGGGCTATTAGAACTGCACTATCCTTTCTATTTCATACTATTTCCAGGCACAAGGAATGCATATGATTGCTAATTGTTTCAATTAAGACATCTTATAAAAAAAACCAAAGCTTTAGCAAAGAGAAAGACCTGATGTTTTCAAAAGAGGACATTCCTTAAAGTACTTAAGTATAAATCTATTAGAAAGATTTTTGTCTTGTTTATTTTATCTTAATTACTGAACTGAAGAAGAAAAAAAGAATCATTTCAAGAGGCCAGGTTTGCTTACATATCTAGTAACTAATGCAAATGCCATTAACTACAGAATATCACCAAATAGACAATTCAGAATACAGAAGCAGCCAAAACACTAAGCCTACAACCATGCACTGGCCCTATTCCATTTTGTGAATCATCTTAAAAGATTTCAGTGAACTGGTTGCCTCGCCTCCAGAGGACAAAGAATAAACATACTTATGATTAGTCACCTAGCCAGAAAATGTTGCTAATCCCATTTTCAGGATTCACTTTGTTTTTCTGATTAGTAAGAATGTTTTCCCCAATATATGGAATCTCCAAAACAAATTAATTTGTAAGAAAGTAATTGGCACTATTGATTTTAAATGTTTGAAAATAAATGCTTAAAATAAAATTAAATGCTTTGGGGATTAAAACATTCTAACCCACAAAAGTTTTCAGGTAATAAAATAATACCAGAATCCATGAAACTCTATATTCTTGCTGAATTCCAGTATTTTATAAAATGAAGTACAAAAGATAAACTCCTCTTCAAATGTTTCTGGTAAGAAGGATATAACTGTGCTACAGGAAACCAAATAAGACAAAATGATGCCCACTTCCGTAGCAACAAAGCATTTAGCTTAGTAATACACAAAGGAATGTATGGGGCCCAGTAACATCTTCGGTCATGGGAGTTTAGAATATCTCAGGCCAGAAAGGATTGAATAGCTAGCCCAAAGATCTTATTTTACAGATGGGAAAACTGAGAGCTAAAGAGAAGTGATTTGACCCAAGTCACATCATGAGGTTGTATCAGATACTACTTCATTGAAAAACAAAAAGGTAAGGGATAAGGATTTTATCTGTGATTTCATAGTTATAAGGAGTTCCTGGAACTTCCTTTACCCACGCCGATCAGCATCTTCTCTGTACTTTATAATCTGTTGTTATTGTTCTTTGTCCTTCATTCTCCAAGAGGATCATGACATCAAGAAGATGATGCCATGACTTGCAGGTGAATTAGATTTAAGTGAGGGAGGGATACTCAAGGTCACCAGCCTCACTTTCTCCTCTGGAGCTATTTGAGTTCAGTGATAAAATATAGATCAGGACAACTGGAGATGGACCCCACCATGTAATCTGACTAGAGTACTGAAGGAAAAGAGAAGGATGCTTACATGAGGAAATTAGCACATTGGTAATTAGGCCTTTTCTTGAGATATACTTCAGATTAGGAGACATAAACCACTCAAAGTCAGTCTTCAATTTTACTCCATTTGGAAAAGGAGAAGTAAAGAACTTTCCATAATTCCTTTAAGATCCATGGGAGGAAAAATAAATAAATAAATGAATTTTTTAAGAGCCATGGGTGGGAGTGGTCTAGCAGTTTGTTTGTTTTTTTTAAATGAATATCTTATTGGTGACTTTTGGTATTACATTACAATCAATAATTAAGAATCTGTTAAGCACCTAATATGTACCCAGCACCATATTGGGCCTGGTGATACAGAGATTAAAAATCAGGGGAGGGGCACTGCCCTGAAGGGGTTTCTTTTCTTTGCAAGGATTACAATAAGTTCAAAGATAAATAAATCTAGTATATGTTAAAAATAAAAGTTTTTTCAGTGGGTGTATGACTAATAAGTAGGGAAATTAGGAAAGACTCCTTGAAGGAGGCAGCACCTGAGCTGAACTGGGGAGAAATAGAAAATGTGACAGGCAAAATGAGGAGGGTAAGATAGCATTCTATACATGGAGGACAGCTCATACAAAAGCATGGAAGCAGGAGATGTTATGTAGTGTTTGGGGAATAGCAAGTAGGTCAATTTAAGTGAAAAATAAAGTACATGAAGGGCTGTAATAAATATATAACAAGACTAGAAATGATCATATTACAAAGAGCTTCCTATTCTAAGCAGCAGAGTTTATATTTATCTTAGAGGATATGGGGAACCCCTGAAGCTTATTGAGCAGGAAAGTCACATAGTCAGATTTATACTATAGGAATAGAAATTTCATAATTTGGAGAGGGAGAAATTTGGTCCATAGAAATCAATTAGGGAGGCTATTCTGATGATCCTTTATTAAATAGATCACCCACTGTTCCTTACCTTCCCAAGGAGCCTTCTCTTATAGAAAAAAAAAAAAACAGCTAAGTAAAAGCAATTAACAGAAACCAATGCAACATTTTGTGCATTTTTATAGGATCATACACAGAACCATAGATCTAGAAATGGAAGTGACTGAAGAAACTCTGTAGTCCAACTCCCTTGTCTTACAAGTGATGAAACTGGGATCCAGGAAAGTTTAGGAACTTGTCCAAGGTCAAACAAGTAGTAAGCATAAGAGACCAGATTTGAATCTAGGTCTCTGACCCTAGATTCAGTGTTTTTCCCACTGTACCAAGCTCTAGACTATGGGTCTTGGCCTTTCCAAGAAAAGGGGAAAGGTACATTTCCCTTGGCCTTCTCCAGGGCTTAAGTGGGTCATTCCAATTACATAGTGTTTGGTTTCATTTTTATGTGTTTTTTATGTGTTTGTATTAGTATGCACAAAACTGTAAAGTGTATTTATCCCTGTTTTTTTTTTACTGTACTCTATATCAGTTCATATAAGTCCTCCCATGTTTCTCTGAATTCTTCATATTCATCAGTCCTTATAGCACAATAATATTCCATTATATTTATATGACACAAATTTTTAGCCATTCTCCAATCAATGGAACTACACTGCTTCCAGTTTTTGTTATTTTTTTTCCCTACCACAAAAGATACATCTATGAAAATTTTGTTACATATGGGACCTTTCTTTCAGCCATTGACCTCCTCAGGGCACATGACTGATAGTGTTCCTCAAAGGAAAGAAGCCCGACTAGAAAGTCTAGCCTCTGGGGAGTCACTGAGGAAGGTTTTTATTATACATATATCAGTTTAGATCACATTAGTCAAGAAGTACTGCCCTAGGACAGTGGTTCTCAGCCTTCCTAATGTAGCGAACTTTTAATACTCATGTATGGGCATATCTGCATGTGGCCAGACCTGCCTGGAGACAAATAGAGGAGCAGTGTCTTGGTTCCTAAGACCATCGGAAATATGTGTTTTCCAATAGTCTTAAGTGAGTCTTTTAGAGATGAGTTTCCTATTTTCTCCACAGTCATATTGCACACTATCAGAGGGCAAAGATTAGGTGTTTCCATTCATTTTTTATCACCCCTCCGCCATCATCAATAGGTTTTGGCTCAGCTTCAATATTAAGCACACAATATTCATTATTCCCCAATTTTCTTTGGCCCAACAGTCTCATTTATCTAGAGCATTCCTCTGGAGAAAGACACATTTAAAATAGTAGAAGAAATTTAAGAAATACAGTAGAAAAACTGGATTTGAGTTGGTTGAGCTTAATATTGAAGCTGAGCCAAAACCTATTGAAGCTCATCTCTAAAAGACTCAAAAACCTCTAGAATGCAAAATGTCATTAAATGTAAATCCCCTTCCCATGAGGAAGAAATGGCTCCTGAAATGGTCAGGAGAGGGTTTTCCATTCCAAATATGAACAAGATGCTATTGAATTTGAACACCCTGCACCAGTGAACCTAGATGAACAAGAGAGATTGGTGCAGGTTTCATTCTCATAGGAGAATGACCAGGATCAGAGAGATCACAACAGAAGCTAGGGGGGCTGACAGGGGGACTAATAACTCACCTCTCTATGGCTGTATGAGATATATGAAGTTCTTGCCTCCCAGAAACTCTGTGAAATAAGTTCATGTAAAAAGTATGGGAATTGGGAGGGTAAAGGGAAAAGGGTCAGCAGACAGCAAACTAAGTCAGCAATGGGACTGTAATCCCCAAAAGGTTATATGTTGCTATAAAGGATGGAATATATTCAGAAGGGCAGAAATAATAATCTCCATGTATTCTGCCTTGGTTAGATCCTCTCTGAATTATTAATACCAATAATCACAATAATAGTAAGCATTAATATAGCCCTTTAAAGTTTTGTGAAGTGTTTTCGCTATATAGCAAAGTTTTTGGCACATGTCCAGATCTCCTAATATAGAGGCACTCATCAAAGATCTGCTTTGTGGAGAAGACTTCCATTTCAGACAGAAAGACTCAGTCTTTCGTTTTCTTTCTGGTGTTGTCAGGGGGTGAAGGTCTCACTAACCTACAGCACAGAAACTATCACCTAAGAAACTGGCTTGGGGTTTTGGTCATGTTTTATTTATTCTTCTGTTATATGCACAAGGAGTAGACAGACCAAGAAGCTGAAATCATGAGGACCTTGGAGCTAAGATTCCAGGTTCGATATTACTGCCAACCTATTTTTTCTCTGTAACATCTCTTAAATTTATTCCCTCCTCTACACTCATATAACTGCCACCCAGTTTTGGGGTCTTATCAGATCACAACTGATAACTGATATGGTTCATAGCCTCCTAAATAGTCTTTCTCCATCTTGCCTCTCCTACTCCAACCAATCTTCTACATAACTAGCAGACCTGTCCTACTAAATCAGTTAACCACATCATTCTCTTGACAAAAACACTCATTGCCTATATTATAAGACATACTTCTCTATTTGGCACTTAAAAAGTCCTTTGCAATATGTCCCCAGACCACCTTCCTACATTTATTATGCATTATTCCTATTAATGAAATCTTTGCTGTGGCTATAGTAGCTTACTTGCTGCTTTTTAGATGTGGTTTCTAGGACCTTACACAGGTTGTTATCCATTCATGAAACATGTTGTCATCTATTTCCGGAATGCACTCCCTACATACCTTAGGATCTTACATTCCCTTGCCTCCTTCTGATTACCTGTTGCTAGTACCTTCCAGCAAATGAAAACAAGAACAAAAACAATAACAGAGACCCTTGAACTCACCTTGTCTGTGTATGGGTCTGTATGCATATATAGAAACACAAACCAAAATACAGATACAATAATATATATATATATATATATATACTACATATATAGCATATATGTATATATAAGACATATAATATATACTATATATAAACTCTGGAATAGATACACATATATACACATCTATATATTATAAATGTATACATGTACATATATATATTTATATATCTATATATATATATACACACATACACAAATATGTGTGTATACCTTAGGCTACACTCCCAATGCACTTCCATTTATGTTATCTCTTTATACTTCCCAAAATTGACTCCAAAAACAGTCAAAAATGCTGTCTACTAACCCTAAGGTTAAAAAATTATTCAAAGGAAACATTCAAACCTGATCACACCCCTTGTTAAACATTACTATTCACTTGATGTTTTGAAATTTTATTATAACACGAAACTAATACAAAGTGAAGAGATGTCTACTACATAGAATAGCACTTCCTAGAATTACAAACATGTGCATTTTTTTTTTTTTTTGCTTTTTGGAGGGGGGAAGGCAGGGCAATTGGAGCTAATAAATGACTTGCCCAAGGTCACACAGCCAGTAAGTGTTACGTGTCTGAGGCCAGATTTGAACTCAGGTCTTCCTGACTCCAGGGCCAGTGCTCTATTCACTGCACTACCTAGCCACCCCAAACATGTACATTTCTTAAGAAGAACTATTTAAGACTATTTCTTATTGTACTCCACTACATATTTTGTACTAGGAAGCTTCCTGTTGTCCCTAATCCAGACTGAATCTTGTCTGTTATATATGACCCAGCCTTAGGCTGATTTCTGCTTCCAAATTATACATAGCATTTCTCTCAGATGTAATAATTTTGGCTGACACATACATACAACAAACATCCCAATTCAAGTCTGTCTCCCTAATTAAAACCCCAGAGCAAATTCATCTTTTCTGGGAAATTTTCCTTCATGAGGTCAACCACAATCAAAATTCTGCAAGTCTATAATACTTATATTTCTAATATTGGAGTCAATCTTTATTTCTTCTATATCTCCCATAGTATCTGATACTACACTAGCACCATGTTAGGAAATTGAATTGCTTCCATTTGAATTGTCTCAGAAATTTTCTAATGATTACCTTGCAAGTTGAGCTACCAGATAGAGAGGTTCTTTCTCAAGCTGAACTGCCAAACATTCAAACTCTGCTGTAGAGAGAGCAACTCTGATGGGCTATTGTAATGCAATGCACAAGCAGCTTTCCAAAAGAATGCTACTGTGAACAGTTTTTAAGGTTCTGATTACACAGTATAGTGAACACTCTATTTCATAACAAATCAAAGCAAAATATTCTCAGAAAATCAAGGTACAGAATTCACAATATTATAACTTATCACAGAAAATCACAATATGTTGTTCACAACAGCTTATCATTAAAATAGCCACATAGTTTTCACCAAAGTGGTCACAATATTTAGAACAAAGAATAATCATCTGGTATTCCTAAGGAGGTTTGCCACCTTACTCAGTCATTCAGTCATCTCAGAGTACAATAGTTAGTCTTCCACTCATGGTCAAATAAGTTAACTTAATCAACACTTACTCAGCAATCAATTACTAAGTATCATTAATCACTAAGTACAATAATTAGAAAATACAGAAATCCTCTATCTCTAAGTCACTAGTAAACCTCGTTATCATCACAGCATTCAATACCCAAGGAGAGGTCTTTTCTTCATGTTGACCCAAGGCAAGTTCTCAGCAAACTCTGTTTCTGGGGAGACAAAGCTTAACAAAGCCACAATATTCATTGCCAGTGCCCTCATCAATTCACTCTCTGCCTGCAGAACAGTCTCAGGATCCCTGAAAACATCAGCAAGACCCTCTTCCAGGATTTTCCTTCTTCAGGGCTTCTGAGCCAACAGCAAGGTTCCAGGACCTCTGCAACAATAGCTTATCTGTTGATCTGAAGCAACTTGATCTGAAGCAACAAGAGCTTATCTGAAGCACTGTCCTTCACCAGTAGACGAATCTGACAAAACAACATCAAAACAGACAGGCAGAATACTGGCACCACAGCCATGCTCCTTCAGTCCTCCAGCAGTTTGGCTGGTCCTAGGACCCAGAAGAAATCTCAGCTGGCTCCCAGAATCAAAATCACTCCTCCCAGGTTTTCAAAATCAAAATAGTTTTCTCCAGCTGAGGTGAGGCTTTCCTCTTCAGGAAGCAGCAACTTCTGGCAGCAGCAACTTCAGTCTCCACAATTCTTGTCTGAAGAAAATTCTGACTCAGTTCTCAGTACAGCAGTAGCAGCCCAGATTCCAGATGCTGCTGAGAGAAACTCTGTCTCTCTCCAGCAGAACAGCTTCTGCCACCAGGTTCTTGTCAGAAGAAATTCTGACTGTGCCTCTCTGGGTCTTTTCTTATATACACACAGCATCGGCTTCCTGTTTCAGCCAACCCCTTCCTCTTACGTCAGTAACAGGAGACAAGAGCTCATACCTTCTGTTTCCCCAACAGTGGCTTGATCAATTACTAACTGCTAAGTACCTGCTACCTTTGCTTAAACTTGAAACAAGGTGTTAAGTACCTACTTACTTGCCAGTACAAAAAAGGGGTTATTACCATTACAGCTGTCCACATTGTTCAAGTGCCAAATGTATATTTGCCTAATAATTTTATGGAGAACACACACAAGGCAAGAGCTCACATGGAAGGCAGAAGAAGTGATACAAGGACATTCTCAGTTCTCTCTGAAGAACTCTGGAATTGATTGTACTTGAGAGACAATGGCATGGGACCACCCATTATGGGGACACTAGCATCAAAAAAGTGTTTTATGCTCTATCAGCAAAGCAGAATTGCTGTAGCTCAAAATAAATGTGAGATGTGCAACTTTAGAGACATCTCCTTTCCAAATGTTCATATGGAGCATTTGTGCCCTACCTGGTATAAAACCTTCCAAGTTCTTACTATTCTGATCCAATACAGTAGACCCTTGACTCCAACAAGTGATGTTATTTTGGTCCTCTTTGAGTACAAAAGACAACAATCATCTAATGCAGTGACCAGTTTATAGTAGATTTGGAGATAGGCTGACTAAAACTAGCAAATCTATCATTGCTGACCTGTTTGAAAAGTAACAAAAGATTATTGTAAGGTATCAGAAATATAATGGGTATAGGAGCATATTTCTGGAACTCAGTCTCCAGAGTTTTGGCAAGACTGGGGTATATGTGCGTATGCATGTGTATGCATGTGCTTGTGTATATGTGCACATATTTTAGTCTAATGTGACTAAATGATATCTGACACTTAAGGAGTAAACATGCATTCTGGAATCCATTAACAGAAATATCTATTGGGTATTTTCCCTAATACAAAATGTCTATGGACATATGATGATACATTTTATAGAATAAACTATCTTTCAGAATTTTTAACTAAAATATGCATATTTTCAGTTTGCTCCCCCATTTTTTATATGGCAAAGATTGATAATTAATTAGTTGATTGCTCAAGTTATTTTTTTAATTCTGGTTTTAAGGTTCTATATCTTTGCTATGACTATACTCTGTACTATGCTGTGAATGAAGTCAATGTACATTTTGTGACTGATTTCTTCTTTCCCACTGTTTCTAACAATTGCTACTCCTTGGTCATTCCATGGGATTAATAATAATATAGCATCTAGAAGTCTTGAGGAGAAAAAAAAATAAAAAGACATTCTAGACAATATTTAAAAATTGGGGAGGGGAGGCAGATTTCCTGGCACATAAATATGAAAATGAATATTAGATGCATAATTTCCAGATGAAATATTTAATTTAATATTGATTTCTAAGTAAATGTTGCATGTGGGGGTGGAGGAAAAGAAATTATTTCATCACCTACAAAGGAGACTTCAGTGTACTCCACTCTTCTTGGGATATCAGTATCACATTCTGGCTGTATTTCATTGTGGGTTCACCGTGCACACCCTGTTAGCCACAACTATATATTTCTGCCAAGTTATTTTTGTATACATGTCTGGTTTCTTATATAATAGAATGTTTATGCTTCTGAAGGGTTTCAAATAGCATAACTTCAGAATGAAAACTTACAGACCCCCCTAGTGACTATAAATAAGTTCATGCAAAGCTTATATATACCTAACAAATAATCTTAATTCCCTTTTGTTCCTCTTCTTCCTTTAGTTTTTCAACAAATAATTCTTAAGAGAATAATATAAAAGAAAGCTTACAGCAATTTCCTTGCTATGTTATCTACAAAGGCAAAAGGGATGGAGATTGGTCACTGATCATTAAATCTTTTTATAATCTTCTAAAACACTAGAGATGATTCCTTTAACCCTATTAACCTAGCACATTTAGTTAAGTGTATTTCAATGAAGAGCCTACACCTCCTAATCACAGGAAAAATGTTCCTTCCTTGTTTCTTTTATTTTTTTAACAAGTGGTACAATGGCACAAGTGTACATTTTAGAGCACTATTTTTTATACAGATAATATGCTAAATTTACTTTTGCCAGGTAGTTTCTTGGCATGGCCCACAAAATGCTGGCACAAAGAGAAAGCAGCACTACAAGTAGTTAGTCATCAATTTTCACATGAGAGCAACTAAGTCCCCTTGTCTGTTATACACATTTAAGTCCTCTTGAATTACCTTATTAAGATGGAGATCATCTTGTGTTCTCCAAGGCTATGCTTGCCAAGTCCTGCCCCTACCAGGTCTTACCAAGACAGAAAAGTTTTGGATACAGACATGGTGACAAAATGTGTGTGTGTTTGTGTGTGTGTGTGTGTGTGTGTGTGTGTGTGTGTGTGTGTGTCTTATTACAAAGCTGTTAAGAATCTGGTTTTATTTCACTTTAAGCCACCAGAGCTCTTGAAAATCTAGAAAGGTTTGGATTTATAAAATATTTTGCTAGAAGGAAATCCACACTGATAAAATTGTGGACCTTTAGAGTATTGAGTAATAAATTATACAATTATACTCAGAGGAAAACAAAGCAATGAAAACCATAATGCTGGCTCTAGAGGCATGTTTAGAGGACATGAGTTCAGATTCTCTTTTGACATTTAATACTTGTGTTATCTTGAACTTCTAGGCCTCAATTTCCTTACTTGTAAAATGAAAGGATTGGACTAAGAGTCTGAAGTCTCTTTGGGATCTAAATCTAAGATCTTATGTAAATTGTAGGTCTTCATCACTGACCTATCATTGTTGGGCTGCAACCTAAAGATAAAGAACTATAGTACAATAATTGTTTCCATTTTTATCTCTCAACTATAAGTAAGGGAGCCATGTCTGGAAGGCATATCACTCTCAGTACTTTTGGCCCAGAAGACTCCAATGATAGGGAGAGGTTACTGACCATCACATACCAGAGGGGATGGTCACCTAGTGTCTGGACTTCTGAGCTAGCATGCTTTCAAAAGGGAGCTGAGAAAGGATAAACTAAAGAAGATTACGGTTACTTCATCTAATCCCCTTTAATATAGGCAAAGACAGAAGCAACAGTTACAGGGTAGCAAAATGCAGGAAGTGGGTTCCCCCATTAGAGGTTTTCTCTTTTGCTGTAGATGGGCCAGTCTGGTACAATGGTACCGAGCAGGGGCAAGATACTTTAGCCTTCACAGAGTACCCTTTACCCTTCAACTATGATTCTTGGCCAGAAAAGTCATGCTATTGGCTCCTATGCTTTGCAGTTTTGATATTGAGATTCTCAATTTTGCTCAAGATCTGGAGTGAGATTTTTACTATCTCCCCTAAGTAATCTCTCTCCTTTTGCTTCCTTGGGGAGTCAGAAGGGATATTTGGGATCTGGAGCAACTAACTGGCAAGCTGCACGGGTTGCTCTCCCTTTACACAAAGTAGTTAAAAGATGAAATAGGGACTGGATTTATGATATGGGAGTAGAGAGTTTACTGCCTACCCCTAGAGAGAGCTGGGCAGTGTAATGGATGTAGCCCATGGCCTGGAGTCAAGAAGACCTGATTTCAAATCTGGCCTTGCTACTAGCTGTGAGAGGCTGGGCAAATCACAATTTGTCTTAATCTCCTCCCTGTAAAAGGGAGATTTTAATAGTATCAACTGCCTTAGTTGTTGCTAGGATAAAAATGAGATATTTGTAAAGTGTTTAGTACAGTGGACACATAAGAGGTGCTTATAAAATGTGTATTTCCTTCTCCCCTCCCTTGTGGAACAGTATGCTTTGATGAGTGTGCACATATTTTCCTTGACTTCTATTAAGCTGTGCTGTAAAATCACTTCTTTTTTTGAACCACTAGTCCTTAAGGGAAGTCTAGTGAATAGAAGGTTGAGTTGTGGTTTTGAATAGCTGTTGGGATAATTTTCAGGGAACCCACAATTGAAGACAGTATGGTGTAGTGGATAGAGCATCAGATTTTGAGTCATAAGACTTGGGTTCAAACTCCGACTCAAAGAGTTTGTGTTCTATAAAATAAATGTACAATTCATTGATGTTCTATAAAATGAATGTACATTCCCTGACAAAGAATATCTGTAGTCCTCATTTTATACAATTATTTCTAACAAGTCTGAGCCAGTCGCCATTAACAAGACCAATCTCCATCTTAAGAGTTTAAAAAGTATAGTGGTATTGAGGCCTTGCTATAATGTTCATTGGTATCAAAGTATTCATATGAAGATCCATAAGGATGCATTTACGGCTTATGGGATAGGTAATAAATATTCTGGATTTATTTATACAGATTGATATGGTAAAACTAAAATATTAAATGTTGATAACAATATAACTTTTAATGTTCTGTATGGGAAATGTATCCTTACATAAAAGTAATGATATGAGTGGGTTTCTAAATAGTTGATTTTTTTGTTCCTATTATTGCTTAGGGAGTCCTTACTGCATATCTTGAGAGGGAAACTGGAGACTCCAAACAATACAACAGATATTTTTATTTCTGCTTAATTCAATAGTCACACTAATTATAATATTGTCATTTTGGGGTGTGGCCACTATGTTGATCATGGCATCTAATTAAATCTCTCTGTAATTACTTAGAGTTTTTGGTCCCTTATAGATTTTCTTGGGAAAATCTAAGCTTGTCTTTGTTTTGGTATTCACTGCTTTTACCTTATAGACAGCAAGAGAGATGATGTCCAATGGAAAACTGGATTCTATTACTTATTCCAGTTCCAATGAACTTAAAAAAGGTGTTTTTTTCTTATTTTTAACCATGACATACTTCATCTTCTCTCTACAAGGAGACTTTCCTCCTACCCCTTAGAAATGTTGTAAAATTAATATTTTCTTACAAAAACTTCTCTCATACTTGCAGACTGAACAGAATAGTGGGGTTTTTAAAAGTACAATTAGTCTAAGAAATCTTTGTCTTGACTTTATTATTTTTTTTTTTTTTTGCCGTTTATTTTCTCTCTTGTTAAACTTCTGGCCTTCTATTTTTTCCTCACTCATGATACTCCCCCCTTTCTTATATCCATGACAAAACACTCGCTGTCCCCCAAACCTGGAGTGCATTCTTTCCTTATCTTTATGGCCCATAGAATCCTTTTTTTCTTTACCATGTAGATCAAATTACACCTTCCACAGGAAGCCCTTCCTAATTCCCCCAACTAGTGCCCATACTCTAAATAATTTGTATTTAACTACCTTGTATTCATTCTTTCTATATTTTTCTATATGTATTTGTGTATGTGTATACTATCTCTGACAATAGAATGCAAACTCTCTAAGAGTAGAGATTGTTTCATTCTTTCTATTTGTATCAGCCAGCACAGAGTCTTTAACTTAATTAGGTGTTCAACAAATGCTTTGGATTCTACATTTACATCTGTCTTTTGCCCACCACTTTGGTAGTTTTCTACCACTGCTGGCCTTGCCATCCATCTCTTCTGAATCACATTTACTGCTTCTTTCAACACCTTCTCCACTATCCATGGACAAATTTCCTTCATAACAATCACCTATTTTGTTTTGAGATCTCAGAGGCACTAAGAGAGGTGAGTCAGTATGTTACATGCTAATGCTCCTGAGTTCAATAAAACTATTATTTTCCTTGTGATTTGAAATTTAGTGGATTCAATACTCATGATATGTGACAAGAGGCTGCATATTATGAAGACCTAAAAAAGAGTAATGGAGTAAAAGACATTGAAAGAATATACGAGGGAAAAATAGAATGAGGGTAAAAATGTGGATGGCTCATGTACTCCTGACCTAAGGTTTCCTCATGAGGTCATGAAGAAGCAAGGAAAGCTCCTGCACCATGGGTAAACCCACAATGAATGAATTTGTGGAAGGATCAGTGTTATATAGAATAGGTAGACATGTTTGCATCTGTGGAAGGAACACCTCCATAGATGAGATCCATTTTTTTTATTATCACAAATCTGTTTTAATTTATTTTTACACTGAATATCTGTAGTATTCATATAAATCTCAAAACAAACCAAGAACTAATTATTTGTGGATTATTCAGGCCCATTTCTCATCTTCTTTATTTTTTTGGATTTGGAACTCATTATTAAGATCTATCCAGGACAAGGGAAGGGAGGGAAGGGAAGAGAAAGGTAAATAAAGTTAAAATAACAACTTTTAGAAGATAAGATTTTTTAAAAAATAGAGACAAAAGGGAGAGTGCCTAACATGAGATTTTGGATTAACTGTGAATCTATGATGTCTCTATCTGGTTACCATAAGTAACAGTTCATTTTATTAAAAACTAGTATATTTAGGTAGATAATGTCAAAAACTTAGCATAATCAGGGCCTTCTGTTAAAGTCCTATTTAGAACCTAATCTTACATAGAAGTGACTTTGAGTTCCTTAAAGCCACGTCAGCAGAGTATAAGATGTGCAAGATCCAATTAAGTCCAGCAAACAAAAACAAAAACAAAACCTTAAGTATGAAATTGGGAAGAGCCTAGGTATCTATTGTCCAGGGCTAAGCCTAAATTCAAAGTTTATCATCAGAGGTTTGGTCATCAAGGGATGAATGATGTGAACCACAATAACTGATGAAATCTTTCATTCAGGTGTGAAAGGCCATGATAGGTTTCTGTGGATAAAATACTAACATAGGTAGAATTATTATGCATAGGTGGAATTATTGAGCCATTGGCTTAAATACATTCTAGGAAAGAAAGGACTTGCCACACATGAACCTCTTAAAAAGTGAAGACTGTGCCTTTTTATTGTTTGGTTTTTGTTTTCAAAGATAGGTGGGTAAGAGAAAAGTTAGAGAAATCAATATACCTTTCTAAGGAGCTCTAGGTGAGAGGAACAAAGAATGAAGGAATGACAGTAAATAACATGGTACAGTGGCCAGAGGGAAGAATTTGGAGTTGGTGACCTGAGTTTGAATCTTTGCTCTGCCAGTTTTTACCTATAGTAGGACCAGTATCATAACTCCTACCATCATATCATTAGATTTTTTTTTTTCCCTTAAAGATAGTAGGAACAGCTAGGTGGCACAGTGAAGAGACTCCAAGGTGTAGAATAGAGGTTCTCAACCTGTGGGTGGTGATCACTTTGGGGGCCTAACGGGGTCACCTAAGACCATTGGAAAACACATATTTCTGATGGTCTTAGGAATCGAGACACCGCTCCTCTATCCATCTCCAGGCAGATCTGCCCACATGCAGATACGCCCACGTATGAGTATCAAAGGGTTGCGGCATTAGGAAGGTTGAGAACCATTGGTAGAGTCAGGAAGACTTATGTCCAAACTATGTGAATCTGAGCAAGTCATTTAACGCCAGCTTCCTAATCTATAAAATAGGACCTATATCTCATGGCTGTTGTGAGGACCTAATGAGATAACGTTCAAAAAGTGCTTATCACAGTGTCTGGCACATAATAGGTTAGTTAGTAAATGTTAATTGTCACATCATCGTCATCATCATCATCATCATCATCATCATCATCATCATCATCATTCTTGAGATCTGTCTGTCTGTTTCAGGGGCCTACATGTTAACACCTCTTCCTGGTTACCTGACTACAGAGAAGTCTTGAGGAGTTCAAAGGGCAACAGTAAGGGAATTTTGCTCAGTCAAATCAACTCAAGGTGTCCTCCATGCCTTGTTTAATATCTTTCTACTGGCTATGGCTAAATAAATCTCTTTGGGTTAACTGATGAGTGATGTATGCATGCCTCATTTTGTTCCAATATTGACCATAAACTATCAAGAGTATGATCTGAACCAGGACACTGATTTAACCCAAAACACTCCCTAGGCAAGCTGGGATGAAACACTTTATTTCTCTGGGCTTCCAATTCCTCATAAATAATAGGAATTCCATTCCAGCTCTAACTCTATGATCTATGCTCCCCTGTTGAAAAAGTGAGCCAAGACTTGGTTACCAACATTCAGGGAAAAAATTGTAGGCATGAGGAGCTGTTTTAGAACTGAGAATTACAAAACAGTATACCTTTATTAAGCATGTCCTGTGAGTGAAGCTAAATATATATGATCGAGGCCCCTCTCCTCATGGGGCTTATGTTCTACAAAGGAAGTAAAATGTCAACATGTAATATTTCATGGTTAGTGGATTAGAGGGGTATAAAACAGTTCTATGGAAGGTCTAAGAAGGAGAAAGTTGCCTCTAGGGACTTAGTACCAGCAAGAAGCACCATAGATGTCTTACTTCTGTGTGTTTCAAGTTATTTCATATGGTAAATCATTTCAGATGTTTAGAGGAGGAAAATCACTTTTTTTTCAAGGTATCTGAAGTTATAGGGCTTATTTACTTCATTTCCCCACCCTTCCTTGGCTTTTAAGCACTCTATGCATTTGAAATAAATCTTCTTTTTTATTTCTTTGATTTGAAAGGATTTCTTTTTCCTACAGACCAAAATATTCTCGTGGGACTTGTGAAAGCTGGGCAAGATAATGGCCAAATACCAGAATCCTATTGCAAATATGCCCTCCCCTATTTCTTGGGGGTGGGAAAGAGTAGAGGAGATATCAGATCTCTTCAAAGTCCTCACTTATATACAGTACACAGTCTTATGAATGAAAATACTCAAATAGATTGATGCCACAAAGGCAAAAATTATTGCGCAAGCATGTTCCTATGAATAAGTAAGAAGAGAGTCTGTGAGCTTTCTTGGCAGATAGTAACATACCTGTTAGTCTTATGTTTGGTTTTTCTGTTTTGTTTTTCTCCAAAGTAAAGGAACAGAATGTAAGCTCCTTGAAAATAGATTGTAATAATAATGATAATAATAATTGCATTTATATAGTTCTTTAAGGTTTGCAAGATTTTACAATATTTCATTTTATCCTCACAACAATACTGTGCTGTTCTTATTCCCCATTGTATAGATGATGAAACTGAAGCAAACAGAGTTTAAGTTTCTTGCCCAGGATTACACAGCTATTAAGAGTCTGAGGACTTGAATTTAGGTCTTTCTTTTCTTACTTCCAATGAATTGTGCCACTGCCTCTTTTTGTCATTATTATTCCTAAGGCCTGGAGGCAGCTAGGTGGCTCAGTGGATAGAGTACAGCCCCTGGAGTCAGAAGAACAGAGTTCAAAGTTGGCCTCAGAAGCTTCTTAGCTATATGACCCAGAGTAAGTCACTTACCCTCTGTTTGCCTTAATCCATTGGAGAAGGAAATGGCAAATCACTCCAGTATCTTTGCGAAGAAAATCCCATGGACAGTATTGGTGTGCTGTCACCCACGGGGTCATGAAGAGTCAGATCCAACTGAACAAGAAGAACCTGACAAATAGTAATAAATGCTTGCTAAATTAATGAACCAAACTCAAACCAGCTTTTAAAGTGAGCATGCATTGCAAATAATTACACCATTATTACCACACCTACTTTTCTGGACAAAAACAAAACAAAAACAAAATCCTCATTCTCCTAGTTATAATCACTCTATGAAGAAACCAGTTAAGATAGTCCAGTCAATATAAAACATTCTGGGTTTAAAAAATAAAACAAAACTATAACTCAGTGGTTACATTTCAATTTTCATTTGGTTCCAATGGAAACAGCGCTAATTTGAGCAAATGCGTACTTCTTTAACAAGTCAATTTTAGAGGTTTAAGAAATGCTTTGTAGACTTTGATTGTTTTTATTTTTCAAATCAAACCATACAGCTGCAGAGTCCCATAGAGAAGGCCAAGCTCCACCACACAAGGTGGTTAAACAGCTTATGAATTAAGCTCCATATAAGCAAATTTCTTTGTAAGTAATTTATATTGTATGGTAAACTTGTATCCAACTAGAACAGCAAATTAAAACATTAATCACATCTGCAAAATTTAGGACCATATGCATACAGAAAAAATATTAGGGAAATACATTTTCTTGTATTGCTGAAATAAATATTCCACATATGGAAGCCAGTCTAATCCTTCTCATTATAGTGTGGATGAAGATGAACATTAAGCCCATATAACATTTCTTTCTGAATTAGTCGATAGCTCATTTTAGTAGGTAGCACATATTTCCTAACCCGAAATGCCTGTGTTCAATCAGATTTGCAGGGCTTTTTCCCCTTGCTGCTTGGGTTTTTCATCACTGTTAGGTAACCACTGTGATTGTTTCATACTGATGAGGTGGCAAAACACTCACAGGCTTTCTTCTCTGCATTAAGCAGGCTGTAAGTCACAGTAAACTAACTTGCCCTAAAATTAGCCAGTTTTCAAGTCCTCTTTAACCTCACCAAAAGAACCAGAATGCTTTAAAAGCATTTGAATCACCATCTGTGTTCTCAAGTAGGTTTTTAACTGAACTGCTCCTCAAAAAATATCCTGGATTTACTGTCTTTACAAATATGAGTGACAGTGGGGCCAGGTCGCCTGACAGCTTGCCATCACTATGGAACCCAATGGGACATACGAGCCAGATTTTGTGGGAATCCACTTCTGCCAGGAGTGTAACAACATGCGCATGCATTTCCCAAGGAGGATGTGGAGAACTGCATCCTTTTCTACACCAGTAGCAACTGGGACTACCAGCTGGAAGCTGTTAACAGCTGCATCCATGTGAATAAGATCACCCATGAGGTGGATGAGCTGACCCAGGGCAGCGCAGACTGGGAGGAGGACAGCACTCTGCTCAGGACTCAAGAGGCTCAACTACGTGTGCACCGCTTCCCCCTCCCCCTACTGGGATCACCACTGGACAAAATGACCTGAGCCCCCCCGGGCTGCCTCCCTACGTTCTCCCAAACATGCTTTCCCAAGAAAACATTTTATTTGGTGGGGAGTGAGAGTGGGCCACGGGGTGGGGTAATCAATGACTGTTCTAAGGATGGATTTTTGCCCTACTCGCTACTCAAACGGATCTGTGATCACATTGAGAACTGTGCTCCCTCTAATGTTGAAAGTTACAACCATAAGCTTCTTAACTTGAGCCGTCAGCTAGAGGCAAAAATGCATTCTGGCAATCACACTTTTCCCCTGCTACCTGAACTCTGGATTACCTATGTGCTCATTAGGGATCGTAATGGGGTGGGCATGTGTGTATGTTTATATGTCTATATGTGCGCATGTGTGCATGTATGTATATATGCATATGCATATGTATATGCACACAGTGTTTCCCAGAATGGTTGGACCAATTCACAGCTCCACCAACAGTGTAGTTTCTTCTATAAATCATGCAGCCTCACCAACAATTTTAACTTTCCTGGAGCAGAGACAAGATGGCAGCGTAGCAGCAGCAACATATCGCAGCTCTCACATAGCCACCCCAAAATACCCATAAAATAGGACTCTAAACCAATCCTAGAACTCCAAAACGCACACAAAGATACTTCCCACTAAAGTAAGCTCTGCTACAAGGAACCATATCAGCACTGCAAACCGAAACCAGCATGGTCTGAAGCCGTGGCTGTGCCCTGGGGGTGGCTGGACGGGAGGAGCAGAGGAGCCTCTCTGGTGAGTGGGTTAGTGGCAGCTGCGAGCAGCGTTCAGAACTAGGTCACTGAGACTTGTGAAATTGGGAGAAAAGCAGTCTGGCCGAAAGGCCTCCAGAGTAGAAAAGCAAAAGGCAGAGGTTTTGCACCCGCCTCCACGTTGCAGCTTCCTGCCCATGGCCTGCAGACAGCAGGGGGACTGAGCAATTGTTCTGAGGCCAGTGCTCTCGTGTTGAGTGGCCTAGATCCGGATCGCCATCTTGGGCCTTGGTCGTGGAGTCTTCACTATCCAGTGAGCCAGAAGTAAGTAGGAAGGGTCCCAGCACCTTCCAGAGAGCTACGGCAGCTGAGAGGACACCAGCGATTTGGGACAGAGTTTTCCCTTCTACAAGCAGAGCCCCACAGAGATTTAAAAAAAAATCACGGACTGAACAACCATGAGTAAGAATAAGCATAAGAAGCAAAGTAAGAACAGCACCCAAACCCTAGATTCTTTCTTTGGGGAAAAGGAAGATCATGGGAGAGAGAGGGAGCAGGAGAGCACAGCCAGAGCACCCCCACCAGGAGCCTCCAATAAACATGAAGAATGACTAAAAGCTAGAGATGAGCTAAAGAAGGATTTTCAAAACCAAATAAGGGAAGTGGAAGAAAAATTGGAAAGAGAAATAAGAATGTTGCAAGAAAATCATGAAAAGAGAGTCAGCAGTATGACTGAAGAAATCAACACCCTAAAAAATAGATTAACTCAAATGACAAAAGAGGCCCAAAAAGCCAGTGAGGAGAAGAATGCCTTCAAAAGTCGCCTTTGCCAGATAGAGAAAGAATCTCAAAAGCACTCTGAAGAGAATAATTCCGTCAAAATTAGAGTAAAGCAAATGGAAGCAAA
>CM053586.1:120258224-120298224 GCA_028646515.1 Pseudochirops corinnae
TTCAGCCTATTAGGGAACAGAGTATACTTTCAAATATCCAAGGGTCCTCAGAGTCACGTAGCCACTTTAGCAAAGGGCCTAGGGGCAGGGAAGATATTCAGATTCCCATAACAAGAGGGTACAAAAAACTCTAGAGAATAAGATTTTTCAACTTAATAATATTTGAAAACCTCTACCACAACAGTGCATTGTGAAAGAAAGAGACCTGAACTATAATTACGAGATTCAAGCTGTAGTTTCCATCAGTTACTTCTGCCACTAATTTGCTGTTTGGCCTCAGACAAGTCCCAGCCTCTGTGGACTTCCCAATGCTCACATAAAAAAGGAAGGGGTTATATAGTAGATGTTCCTGAAATACCTTCTACTTAAAAACTGTATAAACACTTATCTGTGCACTATCATCTTATTATTTTTATTAAGTATTTTTTAACATATTTCTGTTCACCTAAGTTGTAAGAACATTAATTTCATAAATCTTTATCTCTTTCCCATTGGATTAGCAGTCATCTAGTCCAATTTACACCTGAATTAAAATATTTTCTCTATTAAGAATCTCTAATTAAGTGGTCATCAAGCTTTCACTTGAAAATCATACCACTGTTTGATAGTATTAAACATTCAAAACATTTTCCTTAAAACAAGGTTAAATTCTCCCCATTATAACTCTGCTCTTGGCTCATATTTCCATACTGAGAAGCAAATCAATCAAATTTAATCCTCCTGTTCAAAACTTTGGAGTCAAATCAAGTCAAAGGTACTTATTATATACCAGGAATTGTGCTAAAAGCTGGAGATATATCAAAAACATTTTCAAATCTCATAAATGTGTAAAAATATTTAAACACTTATTTGTAAATAAACACTTATTTAAAAATTTAAGAATTCATTATCTTTAATATCTGGTCCTTATATTCTAAAATTTCATTAACTGGACTTGAAGGATCAAATCTTTCTGGAGCCTCTTGGTCAACTATGTCCCCATTATATTATCAATGCATCAACCAAGACCAGCATTACATGTAATGTTCCATACCCATAATGTCTCTCAACCTGGACCTTCTGCAAAGAAGGAACAAATTCCCTTTTCATATCTCTTCTTTGGGGCAGAGCCTGGCCATTAAAATATGGTATTCAATTTTAATCACTCTGTTGTTGAGTTCTTTCCATTTATACTACAGTCTTCATTATAAATATTGTTTTTTTCCCTTTTGATTGTTTTGATTTGTATTCATTTATTTATATCTTCCCATATTTCTCTCTAGTCATCAAATTCATGTGCTACAGTTTTAGCCATTCCCTGGCTGCTAAACATCTAATTTATTTCCAGTTCTTTAGCTACTACAAAGTATTGCTATAAATATTTTGGTGTCCATGAAAATTTTCTTTTTATCTTTTACTAGCTAGCAGTAGTAACTCTGAGTCAAAGAATAAGAAGCTGTTATTTGTTAGTATAATTTCAAATTATCTCCAAAATGGTTCTGTCAGTTCTTATATCTACCAACAATCTATCAGTAATTAATTCCACAACTTCTTTCTACAACTTCTCCAATACTGACTATTCCCATTTTTTTGTCACCTTTGCCAAATTTGTATTTCTTATTACATAAGAATGATTTGGAGCAATCTTTCACACAGTTGGTTGTTAACAGTTTGTCATTCTTCTTTTCAAAATTGTTTGACCACTCTGTTTGATCACAATTTGGGGGCAATGTTTTTTGATCTTCTATAAGACATTGATAGAAATCTATCATTGATATCAGATGCTTGTCAGAGATTCTATACATAGATTTTCTTTGCCCACCAATTTATCTCATCTCTTGTTCTAGTTGTGTTAATTTTGTTTTTGCAAAAGCTTTTCAAATTCATGTAATTCAAATGATCAGTCTTATCTTTTGTAATCCTCTCTATCTCTTATTTGCTCAAAATTTCTTCCCCTAGCCATAGCTATAAAAGGTACCCAATCTGGTTCACTTCCGATGTTTTAATGGTATGACCTTCACTATCCAGATTATATATTCATTTTATCCATAAGGCATAATGTGAATACTTATGCTGTATGTAATGTCTAAAGCTAATTTCTGTCAAATGACTTCAAAGAGGGAGTTGTCAATATTGTCAAGTTTATCAATTGCTAGGATACTGAGTTGAATTGTTTCTAATTCTTCCTTATTTAGTCTCTTCTATTGATCTAATTTTCTACTTTTAAACAGTACCAAATAGTTCTGATAATTATTTATTTACAATATAACAAGGACTAGAAGTTCTATTCATTATTCACTCCTTTAAAAAAATGATTATTTCCCTTGAGTTTTCTGGAACTGATGCCTACTTTTAACACAATACACACACATATATGCGTGTAAATGTCTTTCAAAACTGAACTCAGTCAAGATGTGTTGCAATTATAGATATAATAAAGTAAAGCTTATTATTTATGAACATCTGGAAGAGTTTTCTCTAAAGTTCAATACTAGGAATATAAGAGTATAATAATGCTTTATAGTTTTCAAAGCACTTTTATGTAATTTGTAAGTCACAACAACTCTTTGAGATAAGTAGGAATGGATATTATTTTGCCTATTTTACAAATGAAAAACAAAAAGGCAAAACTGAGGCCCAGAGTGGTTAAGGAAAGAAAACTACAAAGTGGCTGAGCTAGGATATGAATCGATGTCTGCTGATGTCAGGTATATCATTTTTTCCCAATACATCATAATCTCTTTTTAAGGGAAATGAATAAAGTACTTTGAAGGGTTTCAGAAGATTTTTGCACATAGTAGGTTGAATATAAGTAGAAGGCACCATCCTTTTAAAAATTATTTCAAAATATAGTAACAGCAACATCATGCAATGATCAACAACTGATGTTTCTTCTCAGGAATACAATGATCCAAGACAATTCCAGAAGACTCATGATGGAAAATGCAATCCAACTCCACAGATAGAACTGTGGAGTTTGAATGTAGATTGAAGCATACTATTTTGACATTTTGTTGTTGTTTTTTGTGGCTTTTCCCTCTTTATCTGTTTCTTCTTTCACAATATGACCAATATGAAACTATGTTTACATGATTGCACGTGTATAACCTATATCAGATTGTTTCCTATTATGGGGAAGGGGGATAGAAGGGAGGCAGGGAGAAAAAATTTGAAACTCAAAATCTTACTTAAAAAATGTTGAAAATTATCTTTATGTGTAATTGGAGGGGGGAGAATTAAAACACTATTTACCAAAAAAAATTTCAAAATAATACATTTTTTTAAATAAAGCTGAGAACAGTCTTGCTATTTCAAGGAAAAACTATCAACTGGCCATCAAAATTTTTAAAAACAAGATTCTATTTGATAAAACCTCAATTTTATTTAAGCAACATATGCTTATTTGTATATATGTGTATATATGCAGACATATATATATATTACTTAAGCAAAATTAAAGTTCTATGGACAATAACATTTTTAAAACTATACATATGATATATGTAAAAATATGTGTGTATATGCGCATATACATGACTATACATACATACAATGTATACACACATATTCATATGCATTTGTATATTTAAAGCAGTCTAAAACTTTTTGTCTTTGTCTTGATTACTGTAACTTTTTCTAGAACTTCTAATATTTCTGAAAATTATTCATTATTTACAGTATTTAATTCTTTAAACAAATTTTTAAGAATACACATGTACATGTACACATATACATGTACACAATATACATGTACACATGTACACATGTGAGAGCATGTAAAACTGCTAAATTCTAAGTATACACACACATATATGCTCAAAAAAGTATAGCATTTGTTGAAAGTGAGAATAATTTCAATAAATCCTAAAAAAAAAGGCAAATATTCAAAGTGGAGGCCAAAAATTTTGAGAAAATCATAAGTATCTACATTTATATGTCAAAAGATGGCTATAAGAAAAATTGCCTATCAATATTGATACATGATCTAATAAATAGAGAAAAAGACAATTATTTATTTTTGTGGTTTTTTTTTTATTCACCCTAAGATATTAGCATATTTATCTTTCAAGAATATCTTCAAATACTTTGGTCCAAAACAAAAGAAGGAAGAAAAATTCTGGATTTGCACTTAAAATCCTATGAATTTGATATGATTCCCAAATCATTCATTTTTTAGACAACCCATTGCCTGGTTGGACAATGAATATGTTGATATTCCTTTGGAAGGGAATCATCTTGGGAAGGAGCTCTAGACCATAAAGGAGGCACCAGCATTGCCGTCTTCAGTTTCCATCAATTATGTTTATAGGGACTACAAGCAGCACCATCCACTCCTGGCATTTTTAGTGCCTACATCATCTTGACTTTGTACTCAGAAGGACACTAACTAGAAGAACATGACAAATCACCATACTAACACAGAAAGTGTAGAAGATATGTAAATGAAAAAAGTAATAGAGAGGAAGCAAGGTAATATGGAAATCATTTAACTAAGATTCAAAAGACCTGGGTTCTAATTTCAGATCTGACAGTAGTTATATGACCTTGAGCAAGTCACGTAAACTTATTTTGTTTTGGTTTTCCCCAGTGACAAAATGGGCATTATCATGTTCTATAATGATTCCTTTCTGGGTTATTGTGAGAATCAAATGAGAGAACTTTATAGAATGTAAGTTTCTTGAGAGCAGGGACAGTTTTACATTCATCCCTATATCACGATCATTGTAACACAGCAGAAGCTTAATAAATTCTAATTGATTGAAAAATATTGAAACATACTTTGTAAAACCATAAAGGATTATACAAAGGTAAGACTATATACTCTTGTAAGTTTTCTATAAAGCAAATATAAAACAAGTCATGTCAATTTGTGTTGTTAAAATAACAAACAAAACAAACAACAACAATAGCAAGAGAATACCATTTCAGAGATTAACAAAAGATCTTTTATTTTTCAGTAGACAAGCAGGAAAAAGAAATTCTATTTTTATAACCTAAAATAGGACATGGAGATATTAAAGTTAAAAAAACAATCCAGTAAACAAAATGGATACCTACAAATTAGGAAAAAAAATTTAAACAAATTGTGATATGTGAAAACAATGATATCTTTCTGTGCCATAAGAAATGATTAAAAAAAAAACACAAAACATTGGTTGCCAACCATTGAAGCATTTGTTGTCTATTTTAGTTTTACTTTTAATATCACCATCAGCAGTTGAGAGGTATCATGTCAAAAATATAGTTAATCAGGCAAAATAGAACAAATTTATTTACCAAAAATGGCAATACATATACCCATTAAGAAGCATGAAAAGACACATGTGAACTAATGCAAAGTGAAATAAGTAGAACCAGGAAAATAAGAAACAAAAATTACTGCAGTGTATTACATGGAAAGACCACTACAAAATAAAACAACTCAAAAATTATGACTAAGCTTTGCCCCAAAGACGAGATAATGTTAAAACATCTCTCCATTCCATTCTTTGAAGAGATGAAAACCATGGGTGTGAAACACTGCATATAATTTATTTAATACAATTTTCTCATTTGTTAGTTTTGTTGAACTTTTTTTTTCTAACTCTTAAAAAAATCCTTATTACAACTTATACCTCTGAATCATAGGGTAGAAGGAGAGATACAGTGGGAAGTGTAATATATCAACAATAAATGTAAACCATTAATAAAATTTGTTTTTAACAAAGAAAAATATTCCAATAATCCAGTAACTTCATTCAGTAAAATTCCAGTAACTTCATTAATTCTAGTATTACTAACAAAGACAAAGTCAAAGAGACAAAATAATAGACCATGATGTGAAATGCAAAAGTCTTAAATGGAAGTACAATTAGGTCCTGATTAGTGCAAATAATGAATCCCAAGAAGGGGTCACATTATTCAATTCATGCTATATATTTTTATTTCTATTTGGTTGGAACCAATCATTATATTTCACATAGAATTATAACTTTGGTGCAAATTTGAATATTTTGACTCTTTAATGGTATTCATTATTCACACTAATCGGGATTTGCCTATATTTTATCACTAAGTCAATTTGAATAAGAGTAGATTCATAATACTTTGAATAGCTCATCAAAAGTATTTTCTGACCTCTGGAACAAATTCTGGCTGTAACTTTTAAGATCACTTTCTCCAAGGAAATAATGGCTCAACGCTTATCACATAAAGGTTCTTGCTGGTGAAAAAGAAATGAAGCTGGTCCGAAAATCTTAAGCAGAATTGAGTAGAGATGCGTTGTCTTTAACTATTCACCATGATTAGAATTAGAAAGGCGAATACACAGAACGTTGGTTGCCTACCATTGAAGCATTTTTATCTATTTTAGTTTTAATATCACCATGAGCAGTTGAGAAGTATCATGTCAAAAATATAGCTAATCAGGCAAAACAGAGCAAATTTATTTACCAAAATGGCAATGTATATACCCTAATAGCCAGTACTAAGTAGACAGATTATCTCTACACAAGGTTATTTGAAATTGCTCCAATGTCTTTCCCTCACATACAGTGAACTTTTGAGTGGGTCAGAAAAAGCTCTAGCAATTACTAGAAATAAAATCAGCAATCACCTACATTAGAGGACACAGACAGAAAGTAACATTAGTTCCCATTTATTATAGAAATAATTATAACAGCAAGAAGAATAGCTCAAATTTATGTAACACTTTAAAATTCACAAGTGCTTTACTGGTCTTAAAATAACATTTGCATTTTAGAACTTCTAGCTAGACTATGAGAACTAGTGCACAAAATTCAATTGTTTATCACAGATTATGGTCCAATCTTTTCCATTCCAATACTTCCCTTCTCAACCTTCATACCCAGAAGTAAATAAAATTTATTGGAGGAATTTCAGAGAATGGGACTTCAATCTTTTGTGGGATGAATACCACTGTTTCTCAGGAATCAAAACTTTGATTTAACCAAGAAAGATACAAAGATATGAACTGGCCGAAGTCACCTCAAAATCCACTTTTTCCAAGGAAACAATGGCTCAGTGCTTATCACATAAAGGCTCTTGCTGGTGAAAAACAAATGAAGCTGACCACATAATGGGAAATTTTAAGCAGCATATTGTCAACAGTGATTTGCATGCATGGAGCTGTCATCCAGGAGATAAGAGATTAGAAAATGAGGTGGGCAGTGATGTGGAGGAACCAGGGGATGACAAATGAACTAGAGAAGCACTAGTACTCATATAATGTGAAAAGATTTTAAGGAAGGCATTTAGCACATGAGGGCATATAGCACATATATCCTATGGATATATAGGAGGATATGGACGAGAGATAAATGGAATGGAAATCATTGCTAGATTATAACCTTACCTTCAGAATAAGTATACATAGCAAGGAGATTATGTAGTCATGTTAATATATAAATATGTGTGTATATATCTATATAAATATATGTATGTATGCATTTATATGTGTGTGTGTATATATATATATATATAAGTATATACATAACATATATGTGTATATGTGCTGTGTACACATACACACACACACAGCTTTTACAGGATCAGCAAACTCTTCATCTTAAAACTTAAACCCATAAAAACTTTCATATATTCAGTACTAACACATATTTCATTACAGATTGGGTATTGACTGTGCAGTAGACACAAACTACTATTTTTCTATCTCCCAAAATAATCAACTTTTTTAAAAATAATTTTCCTTTTCTATAAATGAACTGAAATAACTACATATAAAAGTGGTATTATAAATCCTGATTGATAGAAATGACAAAATTCTCAGAGATAACACTTGCCATGACCCTTTTTAAATATCACATGCATATTGTGATTGAAGTCCTCTGAACCTATAACAAAGCACCACTTTTAAAAGTTCCACAATAACTTATATATGTGTACACCATCAAAGAAATTATAAATGATAGATTATACACATATACACACATATAAAACATCTCTCTCTCTCTGTCTCTCTCTTCTCTTTCCTCCATCTTCTCCTTCATCTCCTTCTCCCTTTCCCTCTCCCTATTTATCTATAATGGCATACCTTTGTTCTCTTTGTCTATCCAGGAGTTTTTTGCAAAAAGTTCAATATATTTTTTCCATTGACAATTCTGTGCCTTACCTTTGCCCCAAAGTCACCACATGCCATCAGGCCTGATATTTTTTAGGACCAAGCTTATTACCCTCAAGGATAATGTGAAGTAATTAATTTCCCAATCATGTTGTTTATACTTAGTGGAATCATGCTAGGAGGGATTTGAATCGTCTTTCTTAATCTGAATTTGAATTGTCTTTCTTAACATCCAGTATGTCAGTTTTTAGATAGTAGGGTGAGTTCCACAATGGTCACTGCTGAGTCACCCATATCTCCAAAGAACATTTAAACTTGTGCCTTTTAAAGGTCTGTAGCAGGTGAATGACACTCCTTTGAAATTACTGAGGACAAAACTATTCACATTTCCTTTGAAAGCACTCAACGACAGGTCTGGCATAATGCATGTCAGTGTCCACTGAACCAACATTAGTGAGGAGACTGAACATAGAAAAAAGAGAAACAATAGCAGATTGGTGATATCTCACTTGGAAAAAGTGAATAGCAATGTTATTTCCTTTCTGGCAGCTGAGCGGTGCTACTATGAAACTGAGCAGTCTCATTTTTTCCCAGACATGAGTATAATCTGACTCAAGAGATATTTGTGTTTTGTGTCTTACATTAATCTAATTAAAGGATATTCATCAAGGAAAATGAATAAAAGAGAAGAGTAAGCCTGCCTAATTTTGAAGATCTATTGACATTGCACATGTCCCTATATCTGCTTTCCAGGTTTTTTTTTTCCAATATGACATCGGTATTGATGAAAATTTTTAAAATATATTACATTCATATCTATGACACATCTGATATGAAATGGTTGGATTTTTGCTTTTTAAGCAAATAAGTACATATTAAGTGTTTACTTCCCAGGCACTGTGGTAGGCAATGGCATGCAAAAGAAAAACATAAATGAAATAGTAATTCTACTAGATGGAAATAATGTATATGGTGATAAGGAACTACAAAACATATAGAAGTCTTTTGTGTGTTTTTTTGGGCAACAATGTGGAGTGTTAAAAATTAGGTGGGGAAATCAGGAAATGCTAAGGATTCCAACAGGTGGATGGGAGTAATGAGAGTATTTCAGGTATAGGGGACAGCCTGTACAAATTTATAGAAATAGGGAATATGTTATATACAGTAAGTAGGTCTGTTTTCAAGTCCTAATAAATTAGAACCCAGCATGCTATTAAAAGACAGGTATAGCGAAGCAAAAGAAAAATGGCAATCGTAAGAAACACACTGGCTTCACAGGGAAACATATAGAGAGGCAGTTTGGCATAATCATTGACCTGTATCTGTGGGTGGAGTTTCCACAAATGGAGTTCAAGGGGGAGAGGCAGAGTATTTGTCTACCTCTTTCCCCTTTTCTCCTTTTGCCCCTCTTCCCTCTGCATATTACCATACATACAACACACGTGTATATGTGTGTACATAGATGCATACATAAATAAGCATATATGTACATGTATATTTCAGCTGATTGTTTTAAGACTTTTTATGGAAACCATCAAGGTAGTAGGTTGGGACAATGATGCATCTGCTGAATTAATTACTATCATCACTCTTCTAAAGAAAAAAAAACAAAGCAACTTCAGCATACTCAATCATTACAGGCAAGAAGAAAATGGAATAGCACAAAGTCAAGTCTTGGTACAGACTCTATGCCAGGCAAAATAGAAATTTTCTGATTTTAAAACTGCTTTGCCTCTGGAAGCATTTAGCATAGCCTAAATTCTTAGGTTCCTCTTTTGAAAAACCACAGAAGTGTCTTCTCTCCTACCTCCTTCTCCCTCCCCCCCCCCCATCTGCCTTCTTCCTTTTTGGTTACAAATAAAAAATACACTACACAAGAGAACTGCTGGAGGCATTCTAGACCCTCACACCTAAGTTAATCAATAATAGGATTTTAAGTGATTGCAAGAGTCAAAATAAGATAAGAACAGCAACTGCAAAAGACACTACCAAGTAAGACTTTTTCCCTTGCACAAACAAGCACTGTAAATCACTAGAAATGATTTGATGTTATCTAATGCTCATTCAAATCTCTATGCAAAATTTATGTGGAATTCCACACATTCAGAACCTTTGCAGTTTTTCACAGATATAATTGTTGCTCACTTTCCCACATACATTTCCATTATATATCCTTCTTATTCAAGAATCAGTGAGAAAACTAAAATATCTGCATAAATAACTGCAAATGTGAAATGCTTTATTAAGTGACTGCAGTAAATGGAGGAGAGGGATACTGGTGTTAACGACAGTTAACATAAGCATGGTTTCTTTAAGTTAGCATAGCATAACATGAGAAGTATTTCTAAATTATATTGTCCATTTCACAGAGATTGAAATCACACATAAAACAGCATATAATAAAAAGATAAATGATTAAATATAATGTATAAACATAACACATAATGAATTATATAATATTGATTATATTCAATAAATTATCATTTTTAAAAACTACAATGATTACATAAAATAGGTTTATTATATATACTTAAAATTATATGTACAATATATATGTATACATGCATGCAAATATACACACTCAATTACCCAGTGTCTAACTACTTTGCCCTATAATTTATTTGAAATTGCAGGGAAGTTAAACAGCAATTACATTATTGTTAGAAAGCCATGCACCACCAACCTATACAATTAACTCAAGTTATACATTGATTAGGAAGAAATGGTTAATGTGGTGTTTCTCTGTTTTCCTCAGATTATTTCCCTCTTCTTTTATCTATTAATGCATCTATCTTTGGGGAATATCTTTCTCTCTATACAACACTTGGAGAACACTGTCCTATAGATCAATGCCCAGCTTTCCACTACAGGCCACCAAGCAACTTAACACAGCAAAAGGTGGGATGTGCTGAAACAGCAGCTATTAATGATTTTGCACATATGTGTATGGAAAGGGGAGAGGAAATGAGAGCTTAATTCATTCAAAGAGCTTGGGGAATTCATTACACTGAAATTCTCGACCCTAAAAGTAAGGTAAAAAAGACAAGTTGTAGCATAGAACTGGAAATGGCTACTGTGTTGTCACCTACTTTCTCCTCAAAAAAGGGAAAAAAATCCTCAAACCATTTAGTTACTTCAAGATATATACATATATACACACATGCATACATATATACATACACACACGCATATATGCATGTGCACATATATCACAAACATAGGTACATATATACATACACATACTACAAACATGTGACAAATGTATAGAGATCACAGACATATACACATATATCACAATACATATACACACCACAAATATATATACATAGCACAAACATACAGATACCTATATCATATATACAAAAAATTCACAAATATAGATGCATGCATATTTCATATATATGTATAACAAAGATGTGGTTTCAAATAAATCATAATACAAAAAATATGCTCCACACTTCCCCTAGAGAATATAATTTGAAAAACAGATATCAGAGATAGCAGTGGTCTTGTGTTTCCAGCACACAAAACAGCAGAGAGATGATCACTTAGCTTTTGTTTTGGTTCCAATTCATTTTTTTTCAAGAAGTGTAATTAAAAACTGCATTAATTCCACCAATTATGGCCTCCAAGGGACCAGAAACCCCATGTTACTATGTGATGGAACACAACTGAGCTGCAAACATCCATTTACCATTATAATACTCATTAATCCTGCCAAATACAACTCATTACGAGACTTCAAGGAAATCATCTCATAGGCAAACACAGCACAGAATCTATCTGTCACTGCATTCCTCACAGCACAAGTTGCAGAGGTGGAATTGTTCAATGTAACTAATTTATGAAGCACCAAACTATGCATTTCATTTCTCATTCAAGCTCAGACCTTTCTGAGAAGGATCTTGGCCTAAATGGTATTAGTATAACTCTCTTAAAGAAAATCCTTCTTATTTTTTTTATCCTGCTTTTATTTAAAACCATGTATTATTTCACTTATATCTTGCCTAACTTTTAAAGACTACAATCTTAACTTCTGGTTATCAGGGGCCCCATCATATTTCACCTAACTTACATTCATAGGCTTTGTGCTGGAAGGTACGGAGCAAAGGATCATAGAATCACCACCCTTCTATGGCTCCTTAAAGATCAATGGCCTTATTTGCCCTGTGGCTGAACTCTCTTATATGTGTTGTCTCCCCTAATTAGAAGATGTACTACTTGAGTGCATATACTGTATTTCTATTTTTTTTCCTAATCCTAGTACTTAGCACAATGCCTGCACATAGAAAATTCTTAATAATATTTTTCCATTACATTTCATCACATATTTAGAGCCTGAAGGGACCAATGAGATCACTAGGTCCAATTCACTCCCAGCTCTGCAGATAAAGAAACTGATTCTTGGAGAGGTTAAGTGATTTTTGAATACAAAGTCATCTGGATAGTTAATGGTAGAATTGGACATTGAATCCAGGTCCTCTGAATTACAATGCATACTTGATGATTTCTCAAATTTAATTGGACAATATTATTTAAATGTTTAAATGTTCTCTTGAAATAGAATAACAAAGTACATAATCATAACCACTGTAATACTTCTGATTTGATCTTTTTTTTCACATTCTCTATATATGTAGTAGGTTTCAGTACAGTAGACTATATAGAAAAGAACACTGGATAACAAAGGACATCAATTTTAATCTTGGCTTGGATTCAGTAAGTTCAGTTATTTTTCAGTTGAGTTCAATTCTTTGAAATTCTATTTGGGTTTTTCTTGGCACAGATAGCTCATTTTACATATGAGGAAACTAAGGCAACAGTGTTAAGTAACTTGCTCAGGGTCAGACAATTAATAACTTCCCTTCTGTATACTCTGTGAACAGCAGAAAAGATATTGTGAATATGCTTACATGTAAGCATGTATGCAAATACATATATATTATATATGCACATATGTGTCTATGTGTTATATATATATAAATATATGAAAATTATATATATTTATATATATAAACTTTGACTAAACCTTTGGAAAAATCAATTCAATTCAACTCTCTATTATTACTAATTTAAAAATCATTATTACTGAGTGTGGGCCTGATCTTCAACTGTTGTCTAAGAAATAACAGAAGAAAGTTTCATCAAAGTGGGACAAAATGGAAATTTTTTAGTAACAACATATGCAATTATTACTGTATAGAGGAATGGAGATCTGCTTTGGAGGATGGAATATGCTCACATGAAATCATAGATACTTGAATGGTTATAAAAAGAGTATTAAAATGAATAAGCCTTTGTAAATATAGTCAGTGTAAACAATTGATTCAGATATTCCAAAGGTAAAAAAATAGCCATTATCTTTAATGCCATATTTGTTTTGAATTGACATTTTTTTTTTAACAATTCTGAAGTACTTTAAATGAGGGAAAATGTCTACATGGAAATCTAAGGTTGGAATAAATCTTTAAAAGACCCTTAGGTAGAGTGTCTAGGTGGTACAGTGAATAGGGCACTGACCCTGGAGTCAGGAGGACCTGAGTTCAAATCTGGCCTCAGACACTTGACACACTTACTAGCCATGTGACTTTGGGCAAGTCACTTAACCCCAATTGCCCTCCAAAAAGAAAAAAAAAAAGGCCCTTAGATAAAATGTCAGGTTATTTTAAATATCTCTTTGTTTTCAATTATAATTATAAAACTCAAAATAAAATAAATATTTGTATATACACCTCAAAAACTATCCAAAGTGAGTCCATCCTGTATTATGAATGTTTGCATCCTCCCTGCTCTGAAACCAGATATAGATCTCTATTGACAAGCAAAAATAGAATATAATACAAATAGTTAAAATTATGCAAGCCCCAGACTTTGTTACCACCATGGTAAATATTTGTTAATTTTTAAGGTACTAATCATTCATAAAAAAAAATGGCTTATCCAAAATTCTACAGTAGCTAATACAAAATTAATTGAAATATAGATGTGCCAATATTTCTGTTTTCCTCAAATTCCTAAATAAATAAAATTATACTTAGAGTGAATGAGAGATGCTTTTTAAAAGAAAATAATAAAGTGTTTAACTTTAGAATTCCCTTTCCTCTTAAGTTTCAAATTCCAGTGTACATCTGTGATGGAGTAAAGGAAATTCTTTAAAAATTCAGTTAGGGGAACTGTTCTTTGGAATAAACAGTTACAAAGTATATGCTTGAGTTTGAGCTCAAAATGAAAAGAAAAGAAAAGATCAGAGACAGATGCAGTTAGAATAGATAGGACTTGACAACTGATTGGATGTAGGTTGATGAAAAAGGGAAGAGTAGAACATGGCTCTGATGTTACAAATCTTCATTACTGAGAAAACAATGCCACCAACAATGCTAGTAAAGTTTCAAAGAGAAATGAGTTATGGGGGAAGAGGAATCGGTTCAGTTTGGAGCACATTCAATTTGAGATCCAAATAAAACATTCAGGTGGAGATGTTAAGCAGGTATTTGGAAGCCTGGGACTGGGGTTCTAAGAGATATTAGGAACAGAGGTTCGATATATAGATTTGTAAATCATTTGCAATGAGATGATGATTAAACCTATGGAAGCTAATGTGACCAATAAGAGAAAGAATAAAGAAATAGAGGTGAAAAGGACCTAAGAGAGAAGCTCAAATTTCTCTTTTCCTTAGTGTGCTGATTAGGGATGATGATGCAGCTAAGAAGACTGATAAGGAGATTAGTTAGGTTGTCAGAGGAGGAAAGAGAATTCAGGAAAAAGGGGTCATTGATAGTATCACACACTGAAGGGATTTTAAAAAGAATAAAGACTGAGAAAAGGTCATAAAATTTGTCAAATTAGGAGTACATTAATAATATTCTGAGAGTATTTTCAGTATACTGGAGCAGGCTGCAAAGGTCTGAAAAGTAGGTGATGATGAGGAAATGATAGCAAGAAGTGGAAACTATTCTTTCTAAATTTTAGCAATGAAAAGTGAACATATATACATTGTGTGTGTGTGTGTTTGTGTGTGCTGGAAATAGCAGAAAGAAAAAGGAAAGAATATTACTCATGTTGTCTAATGTTCCCTTGACCTCCTTTATAGGAATTTTTCTGGCTCTGTTTCTCAAGGACTGTTTTTGTTTCCCTGACACAGGTACACTTTGTAATCAGTGATTTTCTCTGGATGAAGTTTGAACAGAAGCTTCTCCCTGGGGCCATCCACCCATCCTGGATAAGTCTTGCTCACAAAACTTCAGAAAACACAGTATTTTCTCTCCGGACATAATGAATGAGCTCCAAAAATGCCAGTCTAGTCTCTAGAGGTCTAGCACATCAAGCTCTTTGCCCATGTAGCAAACACTGTAGTCTTTGGAGTTTTGGAAAATAAATCTACCTTCCTGGGCCATTAGAGAAACAGGAAATGTTACCCTAAAGGTGGTAGAGGGGGATGCAAGAATTTGCATTTATTAGAATTTCTTAAAGTGCCTTTTATGTAAAGAGCTCCAGTAGCTATATATATAACTGCAAATCATACAAATAACTTAAACAATAAATGGCCCAAAGTGAAAAAAAAAAGCAGCAAAGAAGGGAGAAGCAGGGAGAATTGGGTGGATAGAAAGGTAAGCACAATAACCTACTCTTGAAACAACAGGGGAAACAAATACTTAACCCAAAAGCTTACTCCCCAATATCATGGGAGATGCTGATATTAATACAGAATTCATCTATATACTTTAACAGGAAATTTGGGCACATATCACCCATAGTTTATGGTTAACTCATTGATGAGTTGCTATGGAGGAGTAAAATCAAGATAAAACTAACATGCATTGTTAATTTGAGGAAACACTAAAGAAAATCATTCTAGCATTGAATTATTTAACAATTCTTGTCAACAAACATTTATTAAATATTATCCATGGATAAGACAATGTGCTGGGGGCTAAGGATACAAAATAAAAATGGAAAACTTCCTGGACACAAAGAGCTTATATTCCCTTAGACAGTAAACCATGCTTTAGTTAGTTTGTTTTTTTTTATTTAATCTTGGAAAAAAATGTATTGCTATCACCAGGTTCAATGGAATAGAAAAGAACTACAAGGTTGGCACATAGTTTGTTTAGAAACAAGATAGACATTATAGGCAAAAGAGTTGTGACTGTTAATATGTGCACCATACATCTTCCTATAAACCATGGTGAAAGTATTTTTTTTTTTTTTTGCTTTTTTGGAGGGCAGTTGAGGTTAAGTGACTTTCCCAAAGTCACATGGCTAGTGTGGCAAGTGGTTGGATTTGAGGTTGGATTTGAACTCAGGTCCTCCTGACTCCAGGGCCGGTGCTCTATTCACTGTGTCACCTAGCTGCCCCCCTAAAGAAAATATTCTTGATTGCCAATTGACTCAAATGAGTTTGAATTCTGCCTTTATTATATAACACTTATTAAATTCTATTTTCAATAACTCATCAACCTGTCTCAACTGGATTTCATTTAAGTTGTTTCTGACCAGTTTTCTAATTAACCAAAGTGATTAAGAATACCTTTAAAAGTCTGTCTCATCTGCAATAAAACATATCTTTGGTTAAGTGATTCAATGTCCCTGGATTTCAGTTTCCTCATCTGTAAAATGAAGATGCCGGGCTAGAAGTCCTATGAAGTCTCTTTTAGTTCTAGAACTATGATTCTCTGATTCCGATGGGAAAGTAATCTGGGATTCAGACACTCTGAGAAGTACTGGCATATGCGCTCTGAATTCCATGTCATTCTCTATGAGGTTTCTTTGCTTTCAAATAGGCCCATAGCTAAAACATGTCCAAATAACCATGTGGGTTGTAGCTGGGAGTGATGGCTGTTGTTATTCCCTGTTCCTAGATAAATTATCTATTTACACATCCCTTGTAATATCATTTATAAAATGAATGACCATGTTCTCTTCCATTTCCTATATAAATGACTTTTAAAACCTGCACTCAGAACGGGTCCTATGAAATAAACCTTCATAGAGCCTCATCCTAGGCTAATTCATGGATCCTAAGAGCCCTACTGATAAGTTGATAAAATCATTGCAAAAAGCATGTCACTTTCCTGATTTTCTTTGCCTATGCTTAATTATACTCACCTAGAAAACAGTTTCAGAAATGTCAACGGGAATTCATTAAGTGATGACTACATATATGCAAGGCAGAGGGCTAAGTTTCAAAATATACAGCAAATACAACATCTAACTTGTGGCACAGTTACGGCACCATACAATAAGGTTTTATTAAGCATGGACTTTGCGCCAGGTACTGTGCTAAGCAATTGCTAAGCAATGTGCAAAGCAAAAACAGAAATAAGTCAAAGAAAAATAGTCCCTACCATCAAGGAGATGACAACACAAAAACAGAAAATGGAAATGTTGGAGGGGGTGAGAAGATATACCAACTAAGATTCCATGAGGGTAAGGAATAACCAAACAGAGCAGTTGGTGGCAAACAAAGAATTGGCTGAGCTTCTGGACTTTCTTTAAAGGGAGGCTTTGGGAAGAGTTTTATGCTCTATCATCCAACCTTCCAATCAGAGGGGCAGAGGGAGTTGAGGGTACTGATGAGTTATGAGTACCAAAAGTGAAATAACCTCTCCAGTCATAAGTTTCCTGGTGATGAGTTTATCCAGGGTGGGGGAATTACGGGTTTTTGATGGAGTCAAAACCAATTAGAGCAGTTGGCGGAAAATAAACCTCTTTCTCTATGAAGTACAGACTGCTTAAAGGGAGTCATTTATGAAGGACAGAATCTTTAACAAGGAGAAGAAATTAAGCAATTTAGGAGAGCAAGGAATAGTTTACCTGTCATACATGTGATGACTAAAAAAGAGATAGAGAATATTATGAAATGCAAATGAATAATGTTGGTTACATTAAATTAAAAAGGTTTTGCACAAACAAAACCAATTCAACCAGGATTAGGAGAGAAGCAGAAAACTGGGAAGGGATTTTTATAACCAGTATCTCTGATAAAGGCCTCATTTCTAAAATATATAGAGAACTGAGTCAAATTTACAAGAATACAAGTCATTTGCCAATTGATAAATGGTCAAAGGATATGAACATGCAGTTTTCAGAGGAAGAAATTAAAGATATGTACAGTCATATGAAGAAATGCTCTGAATCACCATTTATTAGAGAGATGCAAATCAAAACAACTCTGAAGTAACATATCCCACCTGGCTAACATGACAAAACAGGAAAATGATAAATGTTGGAGAAGATGTGGGAAAATTGGAACACTAATTCATTGTTGGTGAAGCTATAAAGCTGATTCAACCATTCTGGAGAGCAATTTGAAACTATGTCCAAAGGGCTATAAAAATGTGCATACCTTTTGACCCAGTAATACCATTTCTAGGGCTGTCTCTAAAAGAGAACATAAAAATGGGAAAAGGACCCACATGTGCAAAAATATTTATAACAGTTCTTTTTGTGGTGGTCAAGAACTGGAAAAAGGGATGTCCATCAGTTTGGTAGTGGTAAAGTTGTGGTATATGAATGTAATGGAATACCATCGTACTATAGAAATGATGAACTGGCAGACTTCAGAAAAATCTGGAAAGACTTAAATGAACTGATGTTGAGTGAAGTGAGCAGAACCAGGAGAACATTGAACACAGTGATAGTCATGGTGTGCAATGACTGATTTTGATAGACTTAACTTTTCTCAGCAATGTAAAGACCTAAAACAATTCCAAAAGACTCATGATAAAAAATGTCATCCACATCCAGAGAAAAAATTTTGGAGTCTGAATTCAGAGCAAAGCAGACTATTTTTGTTTTGTTTTGTTTTGTTTCTTTCTCAGGGTTTCTTCCATTCACTATACTTCTTCTATACAGCGTGACTAATGTGAAAACGTGTTTAATAGGAATGTATGTATAGAGCCTATATCAGATTGCATGCCATCTTGGGGAGGGGGGAAGGAAGAGTGGGGAGAAATTTAAAAGTTATGGAAGTAAATGTCGAAAACTAAAAATAAATAAATTAACTTTTTTTAAAAAAAAGCTATCTATAGCCACATGAAGAAATTTCTAAATCACTGCTGATTAGAGAAATGCAAATTAAAACAACTCTGAGGTACCTCCTCACATCTAATATTAGATTGGCTAAATGACAGAAAAGGAAAATGATAGGTGTTGGAGATGTGGGAAAATTGGAACATCATTGCACTGTTGGTGGAATTGCGAATGGACCCAACCATTTTGGAGAGCAATTTGGAACTATACCCAAAGAGCTATAAAATTAAGTATACTTTTTTATCCAGCAATACCACTACTAAGTCCGTATCCCAAAGAGATCATAAAAAAGGGAAAAGGACTCACATGTACAAAAATATTTATAGCAGCTCTTTTTGTGGTAGCAAACAATTGGAAATTGAGGGGATGCCCATCAATTGGGGAACAGCTGAACAAGTTGTAGTACATGAACGTAATGGAACGCTATTGTATTATAAGAAACAATGAACAGGCAGATTTCAGAAAAATCTAGAAAAGATTTATATGAACTGATGCTGAGTGAAATGAGGAGTACATTGTATCAGCAGCATTTGTATGATGATCAACCTTGATAGACTTGGCTCATCTCAGCAATAGAACGATTTCAAACAATTCCAAAAGACTCATGATAGAAAATACTATCCACATCTAGAGAAAGAACTCTGGAGTCTGAATGCAGATCAAAGCATACTATTTTCACCTCTGGGGTTTTGTTTTATTTTGTTTATTTTCTCTTTCTCTTGGTTTTCCCCTTTTGTTCGGGTTCTTCTTTCACAACATGACTAATGAGGAAATAATATTTTGGTTGTACTTGTATAATCAATATCACATTGCTTGTAGTCTTGGGGAAAGGGGAGTTGAGGGAAGAAAAAATTGGAATTTAAAATTTTATAAAACTGAATGTTGGAAACTTTCTTCACATGTAATTGGAAAAAAGTAAAATACTACTAAAATATTTCAATAGCAAGAAGGGAATAAATTGAAAGATTATTTATCTACATACCTGTGATCTAATTAGAAAAATGAAAGACATGAACAAACCATTGTAGAGTTTCAGAATTCCACGTAAAAGTACCTCAAAAAACAGTCTTGCAGAAATATAATCTCTTAATACTTTCAGCCTAGAAATATTCACAGAAAGAACAATTTCAAAAACTAAGTAACTAATATATGTCATATGGCAGTCTTGTCACAAAGTCACTATGACTACTGAAGCAAAAGGTCCCCACAAGGGACTGAAGACCTGCATTTTCCTATATGTCATGCCTTGCCATGGCTAAAGAATTCATTATCAACTACCTAACCTACAGATGATAAATCTCTATTCTTAGTAAGTCTATTCCTTGAAAAACAAACTTGGTCTATTATTGGGACCATACTCAAATCCTCTCCAGCATGTTAGAGGCTACTAGAGCTGGCATTGACTTTGAGCAGCCAAGGTTCACATCCATGCCATGATGAGACACTAGGGTAGGCCTTTGTGGAGGGGAGTCTGGACTTTCACTCTCCAGGTCTTCATTCTATTTTAAAGAAGATAGATTACTATTAATCATCCTTCTATAGAAAACTTAAAATAGTTCTTTTTCTCTTTTTTGCCTTTTTAAAAATTTTCAGTTCTGAATTCTCTACCTACCTCCAATCCTTCCCACACTCATTGATAAGGCAAGAAATATACTAACCATTATACATATGAACTTATGTAAAACATAAAGGGTTTATATTACAATCAGTGCTATCTCTCACTATCATCATTCTCTGCTTATGAAATAAATTAAATATCTCTGGGGTGGCTTTTTAAAATTTGTTTTGAGACCAGTTTTTCACTTTCCTTCCCCTATCAAGGTAATTTGTTTATATCAGAAAACTACTGTATAAAATTATTGTAATTTGTGTGAATGTCATTTCTGATATCTGTTACCCATTTTTCATCATCAAATATGTGTTGAATAGTACATGATTTTTTCAGTTGCTTGCCAAATCTTTTCACCATTATTATTTTTCCTCCTAAATTTTATGCTAAAAAAAACCAAAAACTTTATCTTCATCTGAAAAAGTTGGTGGTCTTACTATATACAGACAGATATTTCAGGGATGGCTTCTTATTAATAAGAAGCCTATTTCTACCTGTTAAAATATAATCAATTTCATATGTCTGTATATGTATATGTGATGTTTATTCATAATCACTATGTTTGGTGCCTACTGATCCATTACTGGGAGAAAAGATTAAAATGGAAAAGTGTAAGGCATCTATGTAGACTACAAGTCTTTGGCCCCTTTCATTTTTTCTTCCTGATTTATGAAATCATATATTTCTTGTTACTTTACACCTATTCTCATCTTTTCTTTGAAGTCACCAAATATGAAAATGTATTTTATTTACATATATTGAGTTCTTTATAGAAATTCTCTACTTCTTCATTTTATATAACTAATGCTGGTACATAACTTGCAAATATTATCATGGCCGTCTTTTTGTAAATAACTATTATGAGAACTGCAACATGAACCAATAAAATGCCTCATGGGCATTTGGTGCCTTTGGGCATAAAATAAGACCAATTCAGCAACATCCTTCTTTTCTTCTACACAGAGTACTAACGAATTAGTCTTACATTTATCTTCTTCCCCCACGCCCCACCCCATGCCACAGATATGTATAGTCAAGCAAAACAAATTCAAACACTGGACATTTCTGGGGAAAAATGTATTTTTTGAATATTGAGAATATTACTCCTTTGCCAAGAGGTAGATAATGTTCTTCATCATCTGTCCTCTGAAATAATAGCAGGTCATTGCATTAATCAGTTATCAAATCTAATATGCTTTTCTTTATAATATTCTTATTGCATAAATGGTTTTTCTGATTCTGTTGATTTCATTCTGCATCAGTTCATAAAATGTTTTCCAAGTTTCTCTGAAATCATCACTTCTGTAATTTCTTACAGTGCAATAATATTCTGTTATGTACATATACCACAATCTATTTAGCCATTCCTTGGTTCATAGGTACCCACCACTCCACCATTTATTTCTAGTTCTTTGCATTACATTAATAGTTGACATAAAATGTTTTGTCTATGTGGGTTCCTTTTATCTTTCTCTGATCTCTTAGCATGTCTAAGCATAGTAGTCATATTGCTTACATTTATCACTAATTCCTCCTTCTGGTTTTACTTATATTGGGAATATCAAGATTGATATGATTCAATTACTCCAGCAGCAAGTATGGTTGATCACTGAATAATGATCTAACTTTTGATAAAGGCAACATCTAAGTTAAAGTTTATGAATGGTCTTTATACTGTGCAAGTTTTAGCACCATCTTCCTTCTTTTCTGCCACCACATGAGAATTCTGACATTATATTCATGGATAGGCTTAGAGAGGAGGTAGGAACAGTACTAAAGAGAAAAACAGAGAAAGATTAGCCCAAGACCATTAGACCAAAAGATAATGAGATTAGACCAAGTTTATATAGAAGATAAATAAGTTGGAGGAGATACAAATGCCAGGGCATTGAGGGATCAAATATAAAATATCTGAAGGTATCTGAATTGTAAGGCAGTTAGGTGGTACAATGGATAGAGCATGAGGCCAGGAGTCAGGAAGATCCAGTCTCAGACACTTCCTAGTTGTGTGACCCTAGGCAAGTCATGTAACATCTATTACCTCCATTTTCTCCATTTTAAAATGATGATAACAATACCACCTACCTCCCAGAGTTGTCATGAGGATCAAATGAGATAGTATTTATAAAGTGTTTAGCATAGTTGCTGGCACATTATAGGGACTTAATAAATGTTAGTCCCTTTTATTCTATCGGAAGTAGAAAAAGATACTAACAGAAAAGGAAAAAAAAAATTGAGGGCTTAATTAACAAGAAAAAAAGTGACCAAGAAAAAATAACACATAAATATGTATCAATCTATATAAAATCTTTATAATCCTCATCCACATAAGTATCTCATATAGCCTCATTGAGGGTATTAATAGTGGAGAGGTAGGTATTTGCAAATGGCCTTCTACAATGGGCCGCATTTTTCTTGTTCAATCATTTTCCTTTGTGTTCTACTCTTTGTGACCCCATTTGGAGTTTTCTTGGCAGAGACATTGAAGTAATCTTCCATCTACTTCTTCAGATCATTCTATAGATGAAGATACTGAGACAAATGGGGTTAAGTGACTTGCACAGGATCACATGGCTAATAAATGTCTGAGTCTTCTTTGAAGTCACAATGTACATTTTTACCATCATTGAATTTGATGAAAGATGTACAGCATATAATATCAAAACTGTGCTTGGTTGATGATTAAGATCTAGAAAAGTGAAATGCTAACTAAAAAACTTCCCTTGGGAATGGGGAGTGGTCTCCCTTCCATCAAAATCATTCAAGAATCCTTGAAAGATTAAAAATATATATATACTGCTCAATGACCTTTTGATCATTAGCATAAGTTAAAGTATAAAACAAGGAGACATAAACTTTCTCAAGTATCTGTCAATGTGATATAGGAGATCCAGCACAAGTAAAAGTTGAGAGATTCAACACAGGTAGTAAAGTTCTTTATATATGACATTATGCTGTTTGCATCAATCCCAGAATACTGCTGAACTCTTGGGAGGGATCCATATACACTGAACTGAATTTTATCTTTGCTATCCACACAGGAAAGACAAAATGGATGAAGGATGACTAATACCCAGATTGCAACATACAATAGGGCACACAACCTAATAAACTTGTCCATTAATGTGTTCATACATACATATATACATATATATCACATAAGCATGTGTATATATGTATATTTGCATGTATGCATGCATGCATGTATACAATTATTCAGAATTAAACAGAAGGATTTTGTACTGCTTTCTATCTAGGAATACATTTATGTTTATCTCTGAAACAAAGTCTCATCTTTTTTTAATACCAATATTCTACCAGTGTTGTACAGTTGCAAGAAATTAAACACTGGAGGTTTAAAAGTGAGTATCACACAGAGGACAATAAGAAAAATATTATGAGTATCAGCAGAATGCAATACATAACCAAGGAGAATCTTTGAAGAAGAATAAAAGATGATAATATCAAAATTCATAACAAGAAAAGAAAATTGACTGATCATGTGTTGAGGGCACAAATGACAGATATTGATTTCTAAGATTTCAGTGGCATCTTTCTTACATCAGGATAAAGTAAAGATATTGATTAGAACCTTGGATTGACTCTTGTTGTAGTGTACTTTGGGGTGGAGAGGCACAAGAATTATGCAGGATAACTAGGTATGAATTGGTTGTGATCATAACCAATGGAGACAATATCCAAACTGATGAAATAATAGATCAATTTTAATGTTTATATTTTCTGAATCTCTTTATGTGTTTTCTCTTTCAATTTTTCCAGCAATTCTCAGAGTTGCGTAGGTACAAATCTGATGCTTTATTTTTTCCCCATCATCATCTTTTTGGACCTATCAACTCACTAGACACTGATGATCACCATGATATCCTGAATACTTTCTCCTTTCTTGGCTTTAGTGATACCACTTTATCCTGGTCTTCTCTTCACTTCTACCTCCCCACCAGCAACCTGACCCCATCCCTTAGTACCTGGCTTAGACAGTAAGATTTACCCCTATCTTATCAAGTCTCAATTCTACTTTCTTATCCATGACATGCTTCCTTTCAGGAACCTCATCCCTGCCAACAACTCATCCTGCTTTTCAGCTCCCTTGCTTTCTTTGAAATTTTACCCCATTAAAAAGTAAGATCCTTGAGGGCAGGGGCTAACCCTTAGCACACTGCCCTAGAACATATTTGTTGCTGTTGCTTGTCTTTTGTTTTCAAAGAGGAGCAATGACGTCATGGGATGATGTCTTGACTTGATCATGAATTGGATTTAAGTAAGGTAGAGTTGAACAAAGTCATCAGTCTTACTCTCTCTTCCAGTCATCAAACACAGTAATAGTACAAAAGTCAATATGACTGGCTATGACTCAGGATGCAGTGGATAACCTTGCTGTTTTTAATGTCTGACCAAGCTCTAAGTGCTCCACAGTGGTTGTTTCAGCTGCCTTCATGGCCCTTGGAAAATAATTTTCTCATTTGCCCATTGTACTGGGGAAAGTCTTCACACTCTTGACATTGACATCTCCCTACCTCACCAATGGGTTTAAGATTTGTTGATTACCCTCTAGCTGGTTTAGCCCATCTTCCAAGACAGTTTTACTGGGGTGCAACCACTGAGCATGCAACAGCTTCTTGGAGTCACAGATGGGAGTTGGGTGACAGGTGGACACCAAAGGTGCTTGCACAGCCTTGAAAGGGGCTCAACAAGCTCTCACACCAGTGATATTAGTCTAGGAAATAGTAAGGGATTTAATGAAGGGTTAACTATCTAGCACTCTCCTTTCTAACTTCTTATTAGTTTCTTTTGCTAGTTCATCATCCAGATCTCATCATGCAACTAAGTATTTTCCCAAGGCACTATTCTACATACCTACCCTTCTCTCCTTCTGCTGTTTCAGTGAAATCATCAGTTCTAGTGGTTTAATCATCATCTTTATACTGATAACTCTTCTATCTAGAGCCAGCCGCAGTCCTTCCCCAGCTTCAATTCTATATCAGTTGCCTATTAGACATTTCAAACTGGATGTCTAGGAGGCATTTTGAAAATAAAACTTTATAAAACTGAATTCATTGTATTTCCCCACAATCCTCCTCTCTTCCAAATGTTCCTTTTTCTGTTGAAGGAAAAACTTCCAGTGTTTCAGGTTCATATTCTTACCTTCAACTCCTCATTCTATCTCACCACCTAGTTGTCAAATATGGTCTATCTCCACAAGATCCTTTATATCTGACTTTACTCACATATCCACCACCATCACTTGTCCATATCTCTCTTCACTCCAGCTTTTTCTTTACACTGATTCAAACAGGATTTCCCTTAAGTGCAGTTTGGCTGAATTGCTGGATGTGGGAGGGGATAGCAAAGTATGAGCAATGAAACTGAAAAGATCAGTTGGTATTTAAAAGCTAAAAATGTAAGTTTATACTTGATTATAGAGATAATAGGAAGCCACTGGAATGGATTAAGTAGGGAACTAACATAATCACATCTAAGCTTAACAATTTTGAAGCAGTGTGGAGGATGGATTGGCTAAGGAGAGAGGCTTGGTGTAGGGAAACCACTAGGAGGCTATTGTAATAATCTAGGTGAGATGTGGTGAAGGTGTAAACTATAGTGATAGTTTGCTAGCAGGAAAAGAGGGGAGGATGAAAGAGATATGGACATAGAAATGACAAAACATGGCAACTGCATAAATGTGTGGGATGAGAGAAAGAGGAGTTAGGAAACTTGGAGACTTGAAGATCTATGGTTCTTCCAACATAAATGGAGGGGACATTTGTGACCTTGGAATCACTTAACCTCTCAGTGACCTTGGCAACTCTAAGAGACTATAAGTAGAAGAGAAAGTGTTGAATTATAAGGATGAAGAAGTTTCTTTATCCAAAATTTCCCCATACAAATGAAATCATAGATCCAGTCACTATATTCTAAGCGTATGTAAAATCCAAGAGTAAAAAGGGATTATTTTATCAATTATGGAATGTCTCAGGTTCTGCATGTGATAATGATTAATAATAACAAATGTTTAGATATCTTTTTTATAGTTTGCAAAGTGCTTTACATCCATCTCAAAATGCAAATTGTGATGTCTATATAGACCATAGGATAAGAGTTTTACAGATGGGGGCAGCTAGGTGGCGTAGTGAGTAGAGTACCAGCCCTGGAGTCAGGAGGACCTGAGTTCAAATCCAACCTTAGACACTTAACACAAAACTAGCCATGTAACCTTGGGCAAGTCACTTTACCCCAATTGCCCCACCTTTCCCCCTCCAAAAAGCCAAACAAAATTATTTCAAAAAAGAGTTTTAGAGATGGAAGAGACCTCAGGGTTCATCTAGCCCATCCCCTTTTACAGAAAAGGAAATTGAGGCACAAAGAGTCGATATAACTTGCTCATGATCTTTCATTGCATTCAATTCTAATTTCTCTGAATCTTAGCTTCAAAATCTATACATTACATTCCCTTTCATAACTCTCTAGCCTTCTCCATTTCCTAGACAGATAGCTCATAATTCCTTTAGGAACACACTAGTTGTGCTCACAACAATAAAATAAAATAAAATAAGCTTTTGAATTTGACTTTTCACTGTGTTTCTTTTGAAAAGGTATTTCTTATAGTTATATATGAAACATTTGGCTACTAGCTGTCTTATCAGTGAAAGAAGAATGAAAAAGGTGAAAACAATAACACTGAAGAAAATATCCCTTCTGATCATCCTTTGGGTATGATTTTAGGAACCGAAACTTGCTTAAACACTGGCTCCTTCTGTTATGGTACAGGAAGTCAGGAAGTTGGGTGATAGCAGTTTGGATCTTGAAAGGACCTTTTGCTCATGATATATGCTGAACAGTAGAGTAACAAAAATATAGAACTCCCCATCTGAATGAATGAAACATATACACTGAAGTTGTAGTATCTGGTGCCAGATATTGATCAGAGAGAATATAATGAATTGTATGATCTATAACACCATAATCCTGCTATTAATCTGCCTTTCAGATCATAATCACATACACTTCTAAAAGCTAAATGAAACAGTAGGAGTCATCCAATTGAGTTCAAATGATTGAAATTACATACACATTAGTGTCCTCCATTACTAAATAAAAATACTTTGTGTCTTAAATATTGGGTACTAGCTAGAATGCAAATGAACAAGTATACCACTTATTTTCTGCACTAATCATTGCTTTATGTATAATAGTAGAATATCATGCTAGGATTTCAAAAGTCCTGTACACATCAGTTATACATGCCACCATGACAGATGTTAAAAATACATAAATTTGAATCCTATGACATGTTTCCATTATGCCATTTTCTGTGTATTGCTTTTATTTTTTTCTCCTGGAAGAAGCCTAAAATTGCTAAAATATTTATTTATGGCAGTATTCGTTACTAGAAAGATGAGAATGTATTTAGCAGTCCTTTGATCATCACTGCTTATTTTTTAAAAATGGATGACTTGATCATAGGGAGGCATGGGATTTTCTTAGTGTCCACTGAAGTCGTCAGCAGGTTTACATTCAGACCATTCCAGAGAGGTGGCCATCCATTCCATATGTAAGGATATCCAGAGGAAATTCCATTTCCTCTGATATTTGCCCATAGTTACAAAGGAATGACCTTTTAAGACAAATTTGCAATATTTCATTCTGAAATGCAAATTGACTGCCCTAACTACAAACATAGAACAAAATACATTTGCAAAAAATATTCTGTAATAATAGTGGCTCACACATGTTTTAAAGACTGCAAAATACTGTCCTAACAATAGCAATCCTATCAGATAAATAGTGCTAGCCTTGTTAGTCTCATTTTCTAGAGAAGGAAACTGGACCTTATAGTGATCAAGTGACTTGCCCAGAGTCTCTTAGCTAATAAGGAGCAGAGCTCAGGTTATCACTCTCTTCTCCAAAGCACAAGAGCATTACTTTGTCCGTGACACTAAACTGTGAATATCTTTTGTCTTTATGCATATATCTTCCAATAGAAACTAGCTTTCTTTTTTCTTTTTCCCCCCTTTTCTTTTCTTTGCATTGCTCTTATCAGTATTGCATCTTTATCAGTATTCATAATTTGGCAGCACCAAACTTCTGCCATCTCAGAAGATCTTGATTAAAATTATAGCCAATAGCATGCCATCTTCCCTTACTTCCAGTTTTGGAACACATTTTTTCTTTATTTGTAATTTTAATTTTTTTCCTGTTGCTGTATTTCCTATTTTCTTGCATGAATCTTTTCTAATGCCCTTCAAGTTTTCCCTTAACTTTCTTGGTATATTTAAAAAAACAAAACAAAATCTTTCTCTTGTTCTGTCTGCAATAGATGAGAAATACTGTAAGTGAGGATAACAGAATTCTATACATTTGGAAAGCTAATATGGTATAGTGGCTTGAACCTTAAACTTAGAATCAGGAAGACCTGGGTTGAAGTCTTACCTTTGATAGATACAAGTTCAAGTTCTGTAACTCTGGGTAAATCTTTTAAACTCTCTAAACCTCCATTTTCTTGACTTTAAAAGTGAGAAAGATAATATCATCTACCTCACAGATGTGTCTGTGTGTGTCTGTGTGTGTGTGTGTGTGTGTGAAGATAGCTAAGTCTTGTCTGTGACCCAGGCCTTCCTGACTCCATCTCTACCATTGTATCCACTGTGCCAGAGTGTTTCCTAAATGTGTGGGAGTCATTTATTGAAAAAATAATTTAAAAAAAAACCTTAAAATGAAGGCATTGGTCTAAATGATGTTCACAATAAAGAGAATCAGAAGAAAGGTAATATAACTTTGCAAAACCATAAAATGCTATATAAATATGAGCAATTTGAATATAATAATAGCCTCCCCTCAGCCTTCATGTTACCACTCTAAATAATTTGTCTTCATCTATTTGTATACTCCACTTTCTTCAGTCACTTATTCCCCTCCAAATTTTCCATCTCTTTCATACAATGGGCATGGAACAGCACAGAGAACTTTTCGAAGGGTCAAACAAGTGCTGAGTACACTGTGAGGATTATAATGGGATTCTTACCAATGATTCTTCTATTTATACGGCATAGTATTACGCTTTCTTTTTTAAAAAAAGAGTAAGTATTGATGGATCTATTTAGGTGTTAAGTACAAATTTAATTACAAAATGAATTAAAGGGGAAATAACACACTTTATTATTGGAATGTATATAAAATACTCTTTGGCATGCTATTGGTGACCACACTATTTCCGTGGAGATTTCAAGTCATGAATAACTTTGAATACAATTAGCATCAATAAAAGATAAATGGAGAGGAGAGGAAATCTATTGATATGTGGGGAACATAACCAAAATAATATGATAATTGCCATAGTAATGGGTCATTGATTCGATAGTTTGTTTTTCAGAAAATAAATAAATACATATCAAGGATCATCTACGTCAAACACAAAATATTCTCCCATAAAACCTAAATATGCTATCTTTATTGCTAATTCTGCACCATCAGAAATTTAGATAGGACTCCCCAAAAATCAAAGAAAAAAAGTAAAGATATGTATAAAAAACAAAAAATTAATGACTATTGTCAATAGCATTCTCTCATTTTTCTGTATCACTTCTCCATTATCCTTTAATGTCCAACTTAAATTCTACATCATGTGAGTTTTGCCTGACCATCTCAGTCTGAGATGATTTCCCAGCCCTGAGATTTTTTTATTATCTATACAATTCAATTGGAACATGTAATCATTAATGCAAAGTTGTATATGGGCTTGTAACTAATCCATACCATGATACCATGGTCACAACCAGGTTCTCTCTATGTATAAAGCAATGAGGATGTAAATAGGAAAATAAGATAGTCTCCATGAATTATGATACAGAAGACAATATCAATCTATAAAAGGATTCAGCTGCAAATTATATAGTAGGGTCTTATGGTACAGCAGGAAAGCAGATGCTAATGCCTGCTCTATAATGTCATTTCCATTTATAAAGTCATATTCATTTTTTATGCTAAACCATTTAACTGTGCAAAGAATATTGATGACAATAACTTTCTTTTTGGGGTCTTCAGTAGCTGCTAGGACAGTACCTACAAAAGAAGTTGCCAAGCCACAACTTTACAGGATGTTGGATATGAACATTTGGCTGGATGCAGGAGCAATGGAGAGGGGGTGTTGCTACTCTCAAGGCTCTTGGGCTTACCTATCCATAGATGACAAGTGGCTAACATTTGAATGTACCATGGTTCGATACCAATGTTCTCCATGTTAGGAAACTTCATTATTCAGAATTCATCAATTATCAAGTCACAATTTGCATCAGAAATAGACTACCTCACAGAAAGGATCCACAAGAATAAAATGGTGAAATAAAATGCTTTTGCATAGAAAATATAAATTCAAATGAATACCACTTGTTAGGAGATTCACCACCATTGAATGAACCCCTTTAGGTTTCCTGAAGTTAAAACTCCACTGAGCTTTACAAACTTGATGACATGGCACTCATATTGACTTGTTAATATATGTGGGAAGGAGGTGGAGGGCATATGTTAAAGAAGGAGAAAGGGGAGAAAAAGGTTATGGTGATCTAGTGATCTTTTGAACTCAGTCAATAAACGTTTATTTAGTACCTACTTTGTGTCAGGCCCCGTACTAAATATGTGGAATAAAAATATGAAAAGGAAAAACAATACCTGTTCTCAAAGATCTCACAGGATAAAGGGGGAAGACAACACTTAAAAGGAAGCTGAAAAGTAGAAGAGATGGGAGAGGAAAGGTACCCAACTCAGGGACATGATGAAGAAATATAAGCAGTGTAGCAGAATGGAAGTGATAGAATGAGACAGTATGGTAGCAAGTCCTGGAGGCAAGAACAAGGCCAGGAAGGGAATGAAGGCTGGCCTCTGTAAAGGAAGAAGAGGAGGAAAAGTAGATAACAGGAACTGAAGACATTTGAGAACTCAAAGAGAAGGACTAAAGCAGAAGAGCATCAAGGTATGCTTGAAAGACTAGTTGAGTTTAGTATTCACAGGAAATGCATGTTTAGTGGGGATATGGAGAAAGCATTTTATTTCACCATTTTATTCTTGTGGATCCTTTCTGTGAGGTAGTCTATTTCTGATGCAAATTGTGACTTGATAATTGATGAATTCTGAATAATGAATTAAGACTGCAATTGAGGAGTACCACAAGCAGTTTTCTATAGAGCAAGAATAAGGGATTGAGGATCTTACTTCAGACTAGTATGGAATGCAGGAAGAATTTTTTATTCTCCTGCAGAGGGGATGCAAGATTTATCTTTTGGTTGTGGTCAAGACAATGTTATCTGTGTTCAAGGTACAGGATGTATTCCATTCAGAAGAGAAGGTAAGGGGGTGGCTAGGTGGTGCAGTGAATAGAGCACTGGCCCTGGAGTCAGGAGGACCTGAGTTCAAATCCAGCCCTCAGACACTTAACACTTACTAGCCATGTGACCTTGGGCAAGTCACTTAACCCCAATTGCCCTGCCCTCCCCCCTCCAAAAAGCAAAAAAAAAAAAAAAGTTAAAAAAAAAAGAGACAGAAGAGTAAAGGTTTAAAACACATGCATATAACAAATTATGATACTTTTGCTCATTGGACAAATGTTTAAAAAGCACACATACACATATAAATATTCATTGTAACATTTTTGCTTACCAGTTACTTTTCTGAATCTTTTTGGGGGGTATCACGGATATGGGCCTCTTGCCAATGCACCAGATTATCAAGGAGAACCATCTCTTTCTTAAAAAAAAAATGGAAGAAGACATTTAATGTAAAAAAAATTTTAGGTGAAAATCTATCTAAAGTGGCAGGAGTAAATATTGACTAGAAGAGGTAAAAATGTAACACAAAATGTAAGGGGAAAAAGCAAGACTAATTAACACTTGATGTTAAGTAGTAGATATGAGGTCCTCCCCAAAGCCTATGTAGATGAACTGGCTGAAGAGGAAGTACTTGCTTTCCCTCAAAAGAATGACAATGTGGATTCACACCTGGTCTTAAGTGGGTAATACAAGAAGAAAAGAAGTGCTTGTTGACTATTGAGGAGTGCTTAAGCAGCTATCTGCCATACTGATAACAGCCAACTTCACAACAAAAGGGTCTGCTTTCTTCACTTTCATGTATATAAATGAAAGTCTTAAGACTGACAGATACCACCTACGGCTTATATACTGTAGGACTACTACACTAGGCCTTTCCTGATTAGTGAAATCTTGTGAAGTGGCTACATGTATTTGAATGAGGTTCCAGCAACATGAAGTTTGAATTAAAATTATGTGACAAGCTTAGCTATACCTACTTCTGGTGATTCAAATGGGCACAAATGACTTCTGTAGAAAGGAAGAGAGAAAACATTGCTAAAGATTATTTAGTCTTGGGAAATATACTGAATGTTTTAGGGTCTTAGGTAGAATTTTGAACATTATTTTTGGTCAAAGGAAGGGCTTCAGGAGAGAAGGAAAAGATATTAATGTGAACAGCTGCTTCAAACAATGGTGTCCAAGAATGTGATTTTGATTTCTGGACTATAGCTTAATATATAGGAATGATGGGCTTTGTGCCTAATGAAGACTTGTAAAATCCTATTTGCCCACAAAACAACAACAGAAACTAAGTTAATTTACTTATTCAGTACCATACCAAACAAAATATCAGTAGAGAGTTTGAAAAAATAAAATAAAATTTAGGTGGAGGAACAAAAGGTCAAGACTTTAAAGTGAAGGAAGTGGTGGGGAGAAGTGAGAAGGAAAGGAGCTTAGAAGTATCCGATTTCAAACTATGTTACATTGCTATAAGCCTCAAAACTATTTAGTACTGGCTAAAAAAAGAGAGAAGTCAATCCATGAAACAGATTAGGTATATAATCTACTTTTAAGCAAACAAATCTGGCTGTGTTATATTTGAAGAACTCAAAATCACCAGGTACTCGGATAAGGACTCAATATTTGACAAAAATTCTTAGGAAAACTGGAAAGCAGTATAGCAGAAATTATTAAACTAACCAATACCTTATACAGGTATTCAAAAAAGCTTTACACGGGTATCTCATGATAAGTATTTAGAGGAATAGGGACCACTCCATATAAATGAAGAATTCATGCTCAGTAGAAGAATCAAGAGGATCCCATTTTTTAGAGGAAAACTTTCCTAATTCATCTTAATTCTAGTGCCTTCCTTCTGCTAATCATTTACTTCTTATCATGTATATAGCTTGCTTTGTAGATATTTGTTAGAATGTTGTCTCCCCTTTCAGACTGTAAGCTCCTTGAGGGCAGAGACTGTCTTTTGCCTCTTTTCATATCCTTAGCATTTAGCAAAGTGTCTGGCACTTAGTAGACACTTAATAAATGTCATTTGATTTATTGATCACAGAAGATAAAATAGATCATTTTGATCATATACAATTAGAAAGTTTTTACACAAACAAAATCAACAGAGTTAAAATTAGAAGGAAAGCCGTTAATTGTAGAGGAAATCTTTGCAACAATTTCTACGATAAAGGTTTCATATCCAACGTATATAAGGAGCAGATTTCAAATATATAACAAAAGCAGCCATACTTTCAATAGAGAAATTGTCAAAGGATCTAAATAGGACTATCTGACAGGAAGAAATTCAAATGATCATCAATCATATTAAAAGAAAGTTTGCTCCAGATCATTACAGAAAGGCAAATTAAAGCAACTCTGAAGTTCTACCTCACATATACCGGATTTGCAGAGATGATAAAAAGATAGTTGTTTTATGGGGTTACAGAAACACAGGCATACCCCATTTGTGGAGTTGGAAATTAGTCCAGTAATTCTGGAAAGCAAGTTAGAACTATGACCAAAAATTCACAAAATTGTGAACATCATTTGATACAGTAACACATTTAATGAATCTGTACCTCAAAACAATAAAAGGAAAAGGAAAACAACTTCTATGTACATAGATATTTATACCAGCTTTTTTGTTGTAGCAAAGACCTAAAAACTAAGGTGTAGGAGTATGCATTGATTGAGGAATTATGAATTAGTGGTAAGAATTTTTAAGCACTTACAACGTACCAGAATAAATGATGGTCACAGTGATGTGCTAGAGTCAGTCTATGCTAGCTTGCAAAAGCCAATTGTAAAAACAAACAAAAAAGCCAATTAAATTTCCAACACAAACATTTACACCTCTGAACAACCTCTGGCAAACACTACCAACCAGAAATGTATTTATTGCTTTGTTGATTGTCCAGATTTAAGAAAAGGAGAGACAACATGTTAATAATGCCGATTAAATTTAAATATGCATTGTCCCTACCTTTTTTTTTGAGGGCTTGTTGCTAAACATTTACCAGCACAGCCCTTATTTAATGTAATGTTATTGTGCCCTGAGAAATGATAAAATGGACAGTTTTAGAGAAATCTAAAATTAGGGAAAAATTGTAAAAAAACAAAATGGATGCCCAGTGAAGTAAGGAAAACTAGGAGACTATTTTAGATATCTGTGAAGAACAACTTTGAAAGACTTTAGAACTTTAATCAATGTAATTACCAACCATAATTCTAGGGACCAATGATAAGTTCTGGATATTCATTCCTCCTCATAAAGAGGCATTAGAGCCATAGTACAGAATAAGACTTAAATTTTTGGAATGGGAAATGGGTGGATTTTCCAAACTATTAAAATATTCTAAATAATTAATAATTAGAGAATTGTAAATTAAAGCAACTTTAAGTTTCCACCCAATAGCTATCAGACTGGCAAAGATTACAAAAGAGGAAAATGGCAAAATATTGAAGGGGATGTGGATCGACAGGTACACAACTGTAGTGCCGTGTTGGCAAATTGGCCCACTCATTCTAAAAAGCAATTTTCCTAGAAAGTTATCAAGCTATGCATAACCTTTGACCCAGAAAGTTACTAGGCCTATACTCCCAAAATAATCAAAGAAACAAGAAAAAGGATCTATGTGAATGACAACATTTATAGCAGTTCTCTTTGTGGTAGCCAAAAAATGGAAAGTAAAGGGATGTGCTTTTATTGGGATATGATAAAATAATCTGTAGTATATGAATGCGATGGATTATCATTGTGTCATAAGAAATAATAAATTGTGCAGTTTTTGAGAAAACTGGAAAGATCTTTATGAACTGATGATTAATGAAATGAACAAAAGTAGGAGAAAAATTTATACAATGCTAATAACAAAAACATGGTAACAAAAACTTACTTTGAAAGACTTTAGAACTCTGATCAATGCAATGATAAATCATCAGTCTAAAGGAATGAAAATAAAATAAATAAGTCACTGGCCTCCAGCCAGAAAGGTGATAAACTTAAGATGAAAAAAGCAAAATACTTTTTTTTTGAGGTGGCTAATATAGTGATTTGTTTTGCTAGATGATGTAGATAAATCAGAGTGGGAGTGGAAAAGGAACTAGTAAGCCCCTACTCTGTGTCAGGTGCTATGCTAACTGCTAGCGGTACAAAACAATTCTCAAGATAGTCACTGCCCTCAAAGAGCTCACAATCTAATGAAAAGGACAACACATAAAAAGAACCTGAAAAGTTGGAGAGGGGGTGGGTAAGTGTTCCCTGCTCTGCTGCAGTATAATGAAATCCTCTATCCTGAGTTGAAAGGATTTGAGGAAGTGTGAGTTGATTTCATCTTGAGGCATAATGACTATTTGGAGATCATAAAGTCCAAGATAGCAGCCAGGTTAATTAATTAAGTTAATTAATAAGGTTAATGTTCTGGGTACCTTCCTTAAATAGTGGATAATCTCAGAGGAGTTCTTCAATGTACAACCTCTAATCTCTCCAATGAGAGGAAGGGAATGGGTCTTAGGTGGTACTGATGAGACATAGCTTTCATTTTCTATTGAAAGATTGTTTTTGATTTTTTTTTTTAAGTTGTGCAATACGGGGGGAGTGTGGTAATGGAAAGGACAGATTAAGCAAAATAGCTGTAAAAATATTTTAAAATGTGTGGATTTGAGTTTTTTCTTTAAATTCTGTTTATCATAATGGAAAAATAAAATTTAGTTAATTCAAAAATTAAAAAATAGCTGTTTGGATTAATCAATTTGATCATAATAGCTTTGCAATAAAAAAGGAAGAAAGAGCTAATGTGCCATGCTAAATGCAATAGAGACTAGTAACGATGTTGATAGAAGAATAATAGCTAGCCCCCTAAATTAAAAAAGATAAAATCCAAGAAAGTTGACAATAATAAAATGACTGAGAGAAGATGCCTAAACACAAATATGGGGTTAAAAAGTAAGAGTGAATTAGAGATCCAAACACAAGGATATAAACTTGATTTTTAGTTTTGTGACATTTAATATGAGATGCAAAATTTAAACTTGGTTTTGGAAGGGCAATACCCTATTCAAAATCAACAGAATAGTCATATTGGTGTGTGTGTGTGTGTGTGTGTGTGTGTGTGTGTGTGTGTGTGTGTGTGTGTAAAGAACAGCATGGTATATAATAAAGATGAACTCGCATGAGAAAATGTAGGAAATGAAATAGAAAATGGTTAAAAAACATTTTGGGCAAGGATCAAAAAATAAAAGCAATATGAGAGGTTACCATAGATAAACTGGACCAAAAAGGGACAACACTCAAATTGCTTCCCAGAAATAAAAGAAGTACTAGATGGCATGTTTATCAAATCAATGTTAAGACTATACAGTACTGTGAGGGAATGCTGCTAACATTGGCTGTTGGTAATTATAGTTAGCACCCATATATTATCTCATTTTATCCTGGGATATAGGTGTTATTATTATCCACATTTTACACATGAAGAAAGTGAAAAGAACAGAGGGTAAGTAACTTGTCTAGATTGTATGCATGAAGCTCATATATAAAGCTGGATTTGGATTTGGACTCAGGTTCACTTGATTCCAGGCCCAATCCTTTATTCATTGTGTAACGTGGTTGGCTAAAAGGATCTTGAAAGATTGTGAGAGACAAGAGTAGTAAGTTGACTCTAACAAAATAAAATTTAGTAAAGAAAAAAGTAAAATTTTATATTGGATTTAAAAATTCAATTTGACATGTACATAGTGTGACAAGTAAGACAAAAAAAAAAAAGAATTTACCCATAAATGATCTGGAGATTTTATTGAACTATAAGCTCAATATCAGTAAACAGTCTGACTTTTTCTCTCTTCCTATATCATCTTCTTTGTTCTACCCCCTAATTTTGTGTGTAACCCAAGGTTCTATCCTAGGCTCTCTTCTCTTCTCTCTCTACATTCTTACTTGGTGTTCTCTTCAGCTTCCATGGATGACCACTTGAAAAGAATAAGTAAGGAGAAATTCTGCTTCAGTTTATAACAGACTAGACGATTTCTAAGGTTCCTTCCAACCCTGTGTTTCCATGATTCTTTCAGTCTTTGACTAATCTTAACGAAAATAGGATTCTGGCTCTTTACTTTAGAATCAGACTCCATAAAATTTGTTACATTTATGGCATGAAAGTATTAATTCCTTCTAAAAGTATGCACTTTCACTCAACAGTGGGGTTAGGACAATTATCCTATCAGCAGTTGCAAGTTAATTTGAAAATTAGGAAAATTATGATTGAAAAAGAGTAAGCCACTTATCTAAGATTGCACAGACCAAGTTTGCAGAATCACAATATCAAAAGGAAAGAGGAAGATGGTAGGAATACTACTGAGTTGGGGCATGGAAAGAACAGCAGAAAGTGTCAAGGGGCAAGGGATTTAAAGGCCAAAGTCAGCGTAAGTTTGAATGGACTAAGTAAAAAGCAACACTTTTGAAGGAATGAGAATGAGGCCAGAGTAAGAATGATGATGTAGGAAAAGAGTTACAAATATAATTTTCCAACAACTCATCCTATAAAATGTTTATGTCTTTCCATAAACCCTTCATAGTTTATTTATCCAACATATTAGTTTCCTTGTGTCTGTTTGGCTCAATAAACAAAATAGCATTAATTATTTCCTGTATGTCTGTCACTATGCTAAGATTTGAGGATATAAAGAATAATAAAAACAGTCCCTGACTTCAAGGAGCTTATATTCTAATGGAGGAATATATACACAAATATGTACATAAATAGAGATATACAAGATACATAAAGGACAGGTGAAAGGCAGTCTCAGTGGGGAAGACACTAACAGTTGATCAGTTAAAGACAGGTTTTCTTTATGAGATTGGAGACGTCGTGTTTCCTCAAAATCTGTGGAATTTCTCCCTCTGGAACATATCTTCACTCTGTAAGCCCCTTCTCCCATTGAGAGTCCCTTCTGGAATCTGTTTTGAAGGATTCAGGACAACCATCTTTCATTCTTCTCCTAGCTATGTTTCTGAGTTTCCAGACTTTATTTATTACCATGCTTTCTTTGTGGTTATGATAGGGTGCTTGGGTGTCTGTACTTGTACCCCAATTCCAAAATCACATTTCTCCCTAGCCTCAAAACACCATCCCTGGCAGCTTTTCCCCAGCCCAAGGACACCATGCCTAGCAATTACTCATGAGTGGGCCCCAGCCAAATACTTATCTCTTTCCCTGGTACAGTAACAAGCTGTGCCCATAAGAATTCCACCTGATTATCTATACCACCTGCCCACCTCATTATATTTATCTTAAACTCCTCATTATGTATACCTTAGGCTTTATACATATGTATATTACGCAAGACACTGATGTGTGCCAGTCTGGGCATTCCTCAATCAGCCTTGACCACCAGTTGACTTAGTGACAAAGCAGGCCTAAAAACCATACTTCCTTGTGCCCCTCCCCCCTTCTCACTTTTGGGCTTTTCCCAGTGAACTCTGGGTAAAACACCTGCACAGTAGATACAAAAAATGGGCGTTCCTTTAAGAACCGACCACTCCTTAACCACTCCCTAATCCCATCCTGAATCGCCTAGTTAGCTTATTTGGCACAAGTTTCACTACAGTTTATCCTGTGTAAATTTTAACTATACCCCTGTAAGGTCACAGCGTCTTTAGGAACTTTTGCCCACTAGAAAGAGTAATACTAAAGTTTTGCCAATTTGACTTAAAGATTGCTTGAGTCGGTAAATTCATTCCAGATGACCCTGTCCTGTACTCCCATCCAAGAGGGGTCCCAGAATCTCTCAAACCGCATCAGGTACATTCCCCTTCCTCTGCTCCTCCCTTTTCATTTCCCTTTGATGTGTGTCTTCCTCATAAAAATATAAGCTGTTGAGGGCAGGAACTGTCTCTTGTATTTGTATCCTTGAGGCTTAGTATAGTGCTTGACACATAGCAAGTGTTCAGTAAATGCTTCTCGTTATAATATGACAGAAACT
>CM053586.1:120303224-120335039 GCA_028646515.1 Pseudochirops corinnae
GAAGAAGGAGAAGGAGAAGGAGAAGGAGAAGGAGAAGGAGAGGGACCCAGAACTGGTGTCAGGAAAACCTCAGTTCAAATCCAGCCTCAGTCACTTACTAGCTGTGTGAACTTGGGCAAGTCACTTAATACTGTTTGCCTCAGTTTCCTCATCTATAAAATGAGCTGGAGAAGGAAATGCAAACTACTCCCATATCTTTGCCAAGGGCTCATGAAGAGTCGGACGTGAAGGAAACAACTAACCACCACCTACAAACCTTATTAAGATCTACCCACCTGAGCAAGTGGGCAACAACTCAGCTTCTCTTGCTTTCAAATTTCCTCTTCTATAAAATGAGATTTGACTAAATGATATCCTTTGAAGTTCCTACTAGCTAGGTAGAAAAAAAAAATAGAACACTGGACCTGGAATCAGGAAGACCTCAGTTCAAAAAATGCAGCCTCAGGTATTTTCTAGCTATTTTACCCTGGACAGATAACTGCTTTCTACCTCAGTTTCCCCAACAATAAAGTAGGAATAACAATGGCACCTCTAAGCCAGTGTTGTTGTGACTATCAAATGAGATAACACTTTTAAAATGATTTACGAACCTTAAAGCTCTGTATAAAGGCCACTTTCACTCGCTCCTACTCCTCTTACTATTATACACTTACTAGCTCTCGATCTGTGATTATCACTGGAGTATAATGAAGATGTGTGGCCATATTTGAAAGAAACAATCAACTTTTTTAAAGTCACCATTGCTGTACTTTTATAGTTATGAGATTATGACTAATTTTTTTAAAAGAATTTTGGATAATACAAAGTGAGATTCAAAGTACCACTTATTCAGAGTCAGGAGTGAAATAGGCAATTGTAAAGCAAACTCCTCACCCTGCCCTATTAATGTGTTTTAAACTTCTCTAAAGGTCAATGAAGGATTAGGAAGTCCACATTCGTTCATTCTTAGCCCCCAGGCTGAGAAGGGCAACTTAAGTGCCAATTTATGATTATTGAGATAGTGGTGCCCTGTGATATGGAATAATATCTTGACAATTGGACAGAGATCAACCAATTCCCTTCTCCCTAGGCAGCAAACTGTCGTTGGATGATGATAACTTTTAGGCACTACCTACACGAGCTAAGTTTATCCCAATAGCTAGAGAGGTAAATTTCCCCAAACTGTCTGTTCTTCCCAGAAATCTCATTTTGTGACTCCCTACTCTCCTGGGATAGGATGAGATAAATGCCATATCTTCATTTACCACTATACTTGACTAAATCTGATAGAAACTTTCAATCCTTACTAACTTTAAAATGACAGATTTTAGTTATTAAAATGAAAACAAGCCAGAATGAAATTAAAATGCTTACAAGTATCAAATTATCTTCATTCAGTCAGGGGGAAATTGCTGTTTGAGTCACCCACAGGGAAAAAGCATTGACATTTTTGTTTTCATAAAGGTTGAATGATATGCGCTTTAGCTAGGTGGAACTCAGGGACAAATACAACGTAGTGGAGATGACAGAATAGAAGAATGAAAGCAAGCTGTCCTGTTTCACTCCTATACTGGGAAAGTTATTTAACATTTCTCAGCCTCAACTTCCTTACCTGCAAAATGGAAAGAATGATGCCTAACCTAATCTAACCTCATTTAATTATTCTGAGGATCAAATGAAAACAGAGAAAGTAAAGTATTATATATATATGAGATGAATGCTGTTATTGGGTGCATATGATCTTTGTGATAATATGGTATTGCTGTTGGTATTTTTTTTTTTTACTATGGAATTCATCTCCTACATCTAAAAGGATTTGAAACAGTCGGCAAGATTAAGCTTGATGCAAGACAAGGAAATTTCACCTTATGAGAACATAACATTAAATTGTGTCTCAGGAAAGGAATTCCTTGAGAGGTCAGAGAAAATGTAGCCCAGTTATTTCACTTTTTTATGACTTTAGTAAAAGGTCAGGACCTAGAGAATCTATATGAATGAATTAGCAATATAATGTTACTACTCTTTCAGGCTACTTTCCACAAATTCCCACTGATATTGATGAGTCAGGTCCCTAGATTGCACCTAACTATTTCTCCTCTCAGGATTCCAGGATTATAAATAGTGCTATAAATCTATCATGCATGAGCCCCCACCAATGAACTCACCATTGATTATCCCTTTGATACAAATCAGATTGTTAATTAGCTTTTAGTGAGGAGTATATAATAAGATAATATAATAAGAACAATTGGCATAAAATATCCCTATCTATAGTATGAAACACACACGCATATATAGAGGGTCTAGGGAGAGTTTGGTTCCTTCCAGCTAAAAATTGAAGGGTCTGGCTTCTCAAATCTTTATGAAGTTGACCTCCAAAAACAGGTACTGGAGGGATACTCCTGTTGATATTTCCTTCTTTGATCTAAGTAGGCACAGAGAAATACCTACTTATTTTAATCAATCCCATTATATGTTATCCTCTAATTGAATGCAGTGACTCAAAGGAATTCCATCCTTCCTAACTTTACTAAATAGGTAGTTCACATCTAGTTTGTGCTTTTGATTAACTCAACAGAGATAACTAGGAATTATTCATATCTGTTTATACTATTGATGGATTCTGAATCTTTCTTAATGGATAAAGATATCAAGGTATCGTTATACTAATCAGGGTTAGGATTTAGTAAATACCTCTTACTATGACACCAATTTTGTGATTACTTCCTTAATTCATTTCAACAAATGTATACAGAAGAATATGTGTATATATATATATATATATGTATATATACATATATATACACACACATATATACACATACACACACATATATATACATACACATATATTACATACACACACATATATATACATTCATACATACATATATTACAGACTAATATACAGGTGCTGGAACATCAGAAATACTAAATTTAGATGAGATACTAACCCTAGAATTTTAACTTATAATGTAGTAGATGGATAAGGTACAGACAAAAATAACAATATATGATGCTTGACATACAGGATAAGTAAATAAGCATTTTTAAAAGTGTTATTCAAAGTTCAAAAAAAAAAGCATTAATCATTCCTGACAGTAAGAGATGAGTTTGTTGGAAAAGGGGCAAAGGCAGGATATAGATTAGTGGACACATCATGGAAGACAAGTCATTTGAATTGACCTTTACAGACTAGCAAATAGAAGCAAGAAAAGGAATTCTGGACATAGGGAACTCTCATGTGAAGAAATACAGAAATAAGAGAGTAGGGAGCCTATTTGTGTGCTGTGGAAGAAACAAGATTGAGTATACAATGGAGTGTTTGTTGGGGGGTAGCATGAGATAAAGCTAGAACAGTTGACTAGTATCAGATTGGAGAGGGTATTGAATACTGCTAAAGGGGTATGATCTATAAGTAATAGGTAGTAAAGAACCACCAAAATTTGTTTTAAGCAGAGTAATAACATGGCAATATTTATATATAGATGAAAGGTTGCCCTGGAATTAATATAAATGCTATATGGAACGAATAAGGCAGTGGAGGTGAGAAGTGCGCTACAATTATACTTTGAGAGGAGGCAGTGTGGGCCTCTATTTGGATTATGTTAATGGAAATAGGGGCTGTGTAAATAAGAATACAAAAGTCAGACTCATATTTTAACCTAGACAGAAGCCAACAAAGAATGCTTTCTAGAAGAAGCAATATTTTCCTCAAAAAAAAAAAAAAGAAAAAAAAAAGATCTTTGAATCTCCTTAAGCACTTATACAAGAGCATACTTGAGGCCGCCAAATTTCATGATGATGATGGAAGAACAAAGAGTTAGACAATCAAATTAGCTGTTTACTTTTGAACATTTTACTATTTATATTAAAAGAAAACAGAACCACTCTCCTTCCTACCCTGACAAAAACATATCCTGCTTTTGGTACCTGAAGAATTCCCTGTACTGACTGGAAACTTTTTTCCCTTCTAAAAGCTTTCTGGCCATAACTTTTATCTTAGCGTGTCAAATCTGAATACAGTTGAACATACAAATGAGTGACTTTTTAGCTTAGTACTTTCCTATATTTCTGCTCCTTCAAGCATTATCCCTGTAGGCATGCTGGCATCAACTATGAGTTAAATTTTCAATGGGGTATTTATGCAGTGGAAATCAGGAAATGCTACAAATTGGGGTTTATTTTTTATTGATTGTCTAGACCCAAGAAAGTAATGGAGAGAATGTTAATAATGCACCTAAAATATAAAAGTGTATCATAGATATATTTTCCCCCCTAGAGAGCCAGTTGTGAAATACTGAATAACAGACTCCCACCTACATGGGATCATTACAGTAAACTGACTCTTACAAAAATTCTATGAAATAAAAGTAAATGTTAACACCCCCCCCCCAAAAAAATCTTTAAAACTCCTAAACAGTACTCAGAAGTCCCACTGTTGCACTTAAAATTGAGGAAGTACAGGTATTCCTTCACATTTTTCTGGTGCCATAAGTTTTTATTAGACCTCATGAGGTCACCTTATCTATCCTCCATCTTTAGGATGAATCAACCTTAAGAAAATATGGTATTGAAGAACATATTTTAATGTTTATGTATGATTCACTATCTTTTGAGAAAAAAAATTCATATAGAGTCTCCATAATTTGACTTGAAAGGATAACCAATAATTTTTATGGTGCATTAATATTTGTACTATGTTATTTAAGCCAGTTATTTACAGCACCAGCATATGCGATACCCAAACCAGTTAGATGTCCCATGAGTAGGAACAGAAGTTCTAAGGGCTTTTTATATGGTTCCTGTTGCTAAGGAAACCACATCCTTGATATCCATGTGTTCAACATGTCATTCTCATTTTCTTTCTGGTTCTGAGAGAGCCAGCATTGACACTTGCACCAAATAAATTTAAAAAAACAACAACAACACAAAACACCTAGCTGTTTCTTTACAAAAATGTTTCATATACTGACTTAATTTACTTCTGGAATTCATAGATTTGGTATAAGATAGGAGAAATAAATGCCTATATGTATCAATATCTACAGCAGATTAAGAAATGTTATTTTAAACAGCAAAACAATAGTTGGTCAAAGATTGGAGCCTATTATAATCGTCTATTAATAGCAACTAAATTACAATGACACAACTTTAGGGAATATCAGTGGAAAAGGTACTGATATCAATAAGTTAATAAAACGGGAATAGCAAGTCAGAGTATGAATAACTCGATAAATTCCATGAATTTTCAATAACTTTATAAGATATCTAAATGTATATAAAATAAATACCAAATCAAAGGCAGAAGGAAAAGTTCTGTATATATCAAAATATTCAAGCAGCATTTTTTGTGATAGCAAAGAATGGAAAACAAAGTAGTTGCCCATCATTTGGGAAATGGCTAAACAAATTATGATGCCTGAACATAATAGAATATCATTGTACCATAGGAAACGATAGAACTAACCACCAGAGCCATTTTAACCATGAAAACTTTGATTACTAGAAGACATATCTAAGAGGAACACAAATAATTTATTCCTGTGTATTAAATACATTTTCTCCTCTCAGGGATTTTCCCTTCAGAAATACATTGTGTGTTAAAGAGGCTCTTTAGTTTAATGATACACATTTTGGGTTAGTTCAATGAAAATGAACATATTTGTCAAAGTAATTTTTCAATCAGTTCATTTATTCAATACCCTTGAAAATTTTAAAGTGGTACTCTGATGTGTCCATTTAATAAAAAAGCTTTTGTGCAATTCTTAACCATGGGTTTAGGTTTGTATTATGAACAATGCTTGAAATGAGAGCTGATTGATTTAAAGACACGGGACTTGTTTCAATGGGTTTCGCTCTATGACTGCTTTTATTCTTCCAGGTTTTCATCTCTACATTTCAATAAATAATGAAATTCTCAGGCATATAACTATTTTCTGTTTTCAGCATGAATTTGTTAAAAACCTTGTGGATCTCCTACTTCTGTGTAGGGGTCAGGAATAGTGTCAGCATCAGCTTTGGATTTAACCTAACCCTCAACTTGCAACAAGAGTAGCTGCCCAGGCTTCATCTTTTTCTCCTTCCCTTAAAGCCCCCTCCCCCATCAACCATGATCACCTGCTGGCTCTCTCTAGACATTGACTATAAAGACGGTGGCACAACTCAAGTTATTGAATATGGAGTGGAAAAAGGGCTCTGGTGTCACACAGCAATGCTAATGTATGGACAAATGGTCCCAAAGTGAATTGCATTACAGAGGACACTTCTCAATACAATATAAATATTGTAACATCATTTTAGCATCTTGGCAAGCGACTATTGAATGTAACCTTTCCTTTACAGAGAAAGGTTATTTAAAAGCTTATTCCTGCACAACTCCAATCAAAATGTTTCATTTTGGAGTCAAATTACCATAGAACTTAAGAACAGCTCTTATCAGTGGAAAGATTCTTTTCTCCTTGATGCAAAGGTAAATTTCACCTACCAACTTAGCTACAGGAAAGGACAGTTGACTCATTTTATCGATAGAAAAAATGCAATGCACTGGTCATCACAATTCTTATTTAAAGGCCATTTTTGTCACCATAGAGTATTGGTAACTTTTAATTTTATTGTGCTTTGTAGGACAAATGTGATGAATAAAAAATAAGTTATAGCAGACAGAGAGATTTACTTAAAATATAAGAAAGGGGAATTGAGGGTCTGGGATTTAGTCCTGATTCCTCCCTTGGTTTAGGAAGAAAAGGATTTTTAGAAGTTCTATAAAAGATAGCCTTTACTTCAATATTTACCTACAACACTAGAGACTTTTAAGGAACATTAATGAAAGAAAAAAGGACAATTCATTCACAGACATTGATTGGTATAATTTAGCATTTGAAATATAAGCCTCTTCCAATGTGGAGTCAGGTTTTTTTCATCTCACCATCTTTTCAGTGTTCTCATAGTATACTATGAAAAATTAGAGGCCCAGATGATTTATAATTTGCTTCTTATTCTCACATAGGGACACATAACTTTAGTTGATTAGAAACCATCCCACTTTGGTGTGGAATTCATTATAGAAAGCTTCCTTTCTGAAAAATCACTGATAATCCTTATGGCAAGAGGGACATTTAGAAGAAAAATATAAACTCCTTAAGGGTAAGGATTTGTTTATATTTTTTAACCCCAGAGCCAAGTACTATGTAGCCAAGCACATAATAGCTACTTGTTGATTGGTTAATGGTTTGATTTATCCATACATTCATTTAATATAACTGTCCAAAGTAATTTACTGGGATAAACAGCTCTGGGTTAGAATCTCCAGCCTTTGTTGATCAACATAAAACCTATTTAACAGACAAACGATCCTTTCTATAAACCATCTCAAGGGTATACCTGGAGTAAGGAAGGTTAGAGTTCAAATTTGGTCTCAGATGGTTGACAACTTTGTGACCCTGGTCAACTAACTCACTTAGCCTCTCTCTGCCCCAGTTTTCTTATCTATAAAATGGGGATAGCAATAGCATTTACCTCCCAAGGTTGCCATGAGGATAAAAACAAGATTATTTTTGTAAATCATTATGTAATTACTAAAGTACTATATGTTTATTATTATAATTATTTTGGTTGTTGTTATTGTCTGATACAATACAAAGCACAATGCGGGGCACTGAGAGAGATAGCTTTGCTGCTGGAGTTTAAGTATAATAGGCATCAAGTGAACACAGATTTTTATTCATAGGATAATCATGTGGGTACCAATGTAAAGCTACTTCCTAGAAGCCCTACTCCCAGAAGCACTACTAATCAACATGACACCACATGTAGATTTAGTGAACCTAAAGGTAAAACTATTGCTTTGATGCATGTCCATAATTAGAAATCATCTAAAGCCAGGGTTGACAAGTTATGGGCCTCCGGCCAAATCTAACAATGTCTTTTTTTTTTTTTTTGTATGGCCTGAAAGCTAAGGGGAAAACACATGCGCACACATACATACATACACACACACACACACACACACACGAGCTTTATTGTATTTTTAATATGTAAAAGCAAACATTTTTCACTCATGGCCCTTCTAAAAATAGCTAGCCAGGCTTATTTGGCCCATGGTCCTAGTGTGCCAATCCTTGATTTAGTATAGAGCACTCTAGTTCATCTCAGCAAGACTTAGTAATTTGTTGATAATTTCCTTTCAAATTCCCTACAATAAATGATCCAAGTATTTGTCACTCTCCACAAATTCCAAACTTCATCCTTACCTCTCAGACTCAGTAGGTAGTTTCAATTCCATTTTTTACTGAGATTAAGTCTATCATTACTTTTTTCTTTTTTCATAATCTCCAGTCTCTTAAACTACTTCTCAGTGAAAGAGATGACTCTCCTCTTTGTGAAGATTAACTACTTCAACTTAGTCTTTCCAGTCTTCCTTGGAACTCTCCTCCATGATGAATTTTCTCTTTTTTATTTCTTCAGTATTTCTCACTCACTGCCTAAAACATCCCACCCTCTCCAATCTCTATGTCTTTCCTCATTTATTACTCCATATAGTTATTTTCCCAGGATCCTCTTTCTCCAGTCTCTACCCATTGATATCCTTCCCTTCCTTTATGATCCATTGGAACATCCATAAAGGACCCCCTGATTTCCTTCTTTGGAATTCTGTCACTATACTTATCATGTGTGCATTTCTAATCTGTTTTAGTATATTTTAAACTTTTTGAGGGCATGGACTAGTTATTAATTTATATTGGTATCCTTAGTACTTGATTTATTGTTGTGCACATAGTAACACAAAAATGTGAATTGAGATGAACTGAAATTCACTTTGAAAAAATTTTGAACCTTGAACTCAAATATCTTGTAGGCCAAGGGTCATGCCAATGTATAAAATTCAGTGATTGTTTTTTAACCAAAAATCAATATCAAAAGAAAAAGTACCATTTATATAAGTGAATCTAGTGCCAAATCAAAATAAATGATTTTTATACCCCATTTCTAGTGTTTCTTTCCTTTCCATGACTGGAATTAGTTAGAAGAGCTATTAGAGGTCTTCAAATATAATTCCTTCAATTAATGATGAAGACACTTGGGCCCAGAAAAGTCAAGTCATTTTCCCAAGGTTGTCTAGCTATTGTCTGAGAAAAGATCTAACCCAAGTCTTCTGACCTGAAAATTGAGTACTCTTTTAATGACACTAAGTTTCCTCTAGGAACCCATTATACTGCTACATAAAGCAAATCAAGTATTAAATGTATATAAATTGGATAAATTCCAAATCAATAGAAATAAAAAGAAAACAAATAATTAGAAATGAAATAATTAGGTACAAATAAAAATATTCATTGAAATAAGACCTGGAATAGATATAAAAAATCAAGTGGTTTATCTGTAGGCCTCTCTATTGGAAGCAAAATATTATTTATTCTAGTAAACTAGAAGAAGTAAAGTATCATCAGTAAACTCTCTGCAATCTGACATTCTATTAACCAGATCACAATATTAACCAGCTTTTCACTACATCTACAATGCAATGATTGCTAGAAATCACAATGACGTACTGGGGCATTGCAAGACCCTGAAACACCTTATGACTGATCAAAAAGAGATTATGTGTATTTTCATTGTAATTTTAATATGAAATAAATGTTAGTTGTTCACATTTTGAAAATGAGTAACCATGGTTGGCATATAAGTTAACTCTGAATTAAATGGAATACTTGATTAAATAAAGCATTATACTCTCCTTGACAAAGATAATAAGAATCTCATAGTAATCTGAAACGACCCAAATAAGAAATAAACAAAATTGTATTTAAAAACATTTTTAATGATTCCAAGATGAGATAGAAGCAATGAAGTAAAGGTATGATTCAAAGACTCATCTTGACTATCAGAGCAGAAAGAGGATGGGAAGTATAAACTATGATACCAGTCATATAATAGATACCACTTAAGTACTAATGACATGAGAAAAGCAAGAATATGATTCCATAAACAAAAGAGAAAGAAGAAAAATAATTGCACATAGTCTCAGCATGGAGAATGAGTAGATGGACATTAGTATGATTGCAAAAAATCTTGGAAGTTAAAAGACTTGGCTTCTACTTCCAGCTTTGTCACTAATTTGTTGTATGAATTAGTAGGTCACTTAATTATTCTAGTTCTAAGGTTCCTTGTCTGTAGAGCAAGGGGCTTAGGCCAGCGTTCCTTTATGTTCTATAGTTCACCACAAATAGTGAGATATAATGTACCTTTCAGGAAAGCAAAAAGTCACATTAACCATTGTGTCCTTTACCTTTGGATAAACACAGTGCAAAATCTCAGGTTGCAAGAAGTCTAGGGGGGGAAAATGATAAGAGTGTAAAGAAAAATAACGAAATGATTAAGGAAGTTAAAAAAGGAGGTTTTTTGAGTGTTGTTAGTTTTAGATCAGTTGTTCTCAACCTGTGGGTTATGATCAATTTAAATACAGCCTGCATATCAGATATTTACATTATGATTCATAACAGTAGCAAAATTACAGTTATGAAGTAGCAACGAAAATAATTTTGTGGTTGGGGGTCACCACAACATGAGGAATTGTATTAAAGGGTCGCAGCATTAGGAAGGTTGAGAACCACTGCTTTAGATCATAAAGAGCATCCAAGAGAATATTTCCTACAAGGCATAAGAAATAAGTTCTTGGGTAAGACTTTTACACCCCCCCCACAATCTTACTGACTTACATATTTAAAAAATGGCCTGAACTCAAAGGCATATTTACAACATTGGTATTTTCTAAAGTTTGGTATAGATTCAGTTTTCACAGCAATACCCAGATATGGGAGGGGTGAAGTTTGTTGTTGTCGTTTTGTATTTTGTTTTCCATTTTAGGAATTGCAGAGAGAGACTGCTGCGAAGTTCACCTCACCAAGTGGAATCTCTCTTTTTTCCCTCCCATCTAAATAACAGTGAAAAATAATTAACAGTTCTATCACTTGGCTGTCAGAAATAGAATACTTTCCCACAGAACAAAAGGGTTTTTCAGGTAAGAGTAACTTTCTCCTTTACCAATTCCTCCTGAAGTGAAGGCCTTGAGGTCAAAGTGCTGTCATTTAATTTGTATTTTCAGCACCAGCCAAAAAGAACCTTTTTTTGTTCCATTGCCACCCACACACTGATGCATCCTTCCCCCCTTTATTTTTGTGCTCCCAGATTCTTAAAGGGCTGCTTTGACAGCTAAAGAAGTGCAAAGCAGCCCAGGGGACGTCTAAGTATCCTACTTCCAGAAACAGGGGTTTTAATATAAATGTGCCAAAATTTAATGGAACATCACTAATTATATGTTGTATCTGAGGAAAATGCTCCCAAATGATGCATTTCTAACAAATGCCTGGGTACAATGGTGACATACTCACTAGCAATGAATGAATATAACTCAATGAATGAATAAACTTAATTAATTTCAAAAATTTGGGGGAAAAGTTTTTATATCTGATCCACACTTCCCTCTTATGCTTTTGTCAGAGCCTGATCAGAAATTGCGTTCTCTATGCCTTCTCTTCTTAGTTCCATATATTCTAATATGTCAATGAGTTTTTTTTCTAGCATACATCATTCCCTTGAAGCCTGAAGTACTCATATTTAAAAAAAAAAAAAAAAGGATTGCTTGCAGGCACGCAGATGACTTCAAATATTTCTGCACTTCACAGTGAATTGCTCATTCACCTGAGTGTTTAACTGTGTCAATGTGCTCAACATTATCATATTTAATTGAATAGTTCAACAAGATAATATGCCAGTGCACACATCATCCTGAGAAACTGTTCAATGCATTATTGGCTCACAATAAATAAGGCAACTCTCACATGCAACTATGAGAAAGGAAGGGAAAAATATATGAAAAGGAAAGTGATGGAGAGGGAGGAGAAAGAGAGGGAGAGAGAAAGAAAAAGAGAGAGAGAGAGAGAGAAGAGAAAGGATAAGGGAGAGATTTCTAAAGGCTGATAACATCAATTCTTGCACCTTATCTTCCTTAATGAAACCAAGATGAGGCCAAAGTGGCAATGAAAAAGGTGTTTGAATATCATGAACGTGATGAATACGTATTGTAGCCAGTCCTAGAAGTAAATGTAGCTTAGACTTGCATTGTATAAAATGATATGGAAAGCAGAAGAAGAGAACAAGGCATCAGTCTTTCCATTCAGTGAATGTCCACTGAATTATCTGGAGAGGTCACTAACTTCCTTTCACAGGGTGGCCAAGAGCATCCAAGACATCAGCAGGGGTATAATTGCTTTCTGTCCTATCTTAACAACTCTGAAGGTTTTGGAGACTTTTCCTCCTCACACTTATTGCATGGCAGATATCACCCAATCTTAGTTTCTACATCTTCTTTGGTGTTGTTGGGAAAGAATATTCAAGGTTGGGTTTTGTTTTGCTTTACTTCCCCCATTATGTTTATGAACAATTTGGTTCCAAGTATGTATGAGCTTTGCTTATACACTAAAATAGCCTCATTTTTCTAATGCAGATTTCAGGATTTACAAAGACGTTAGGAAATGCCTTTCTTTTGGAAAATATCCAGTTTTTTTCCCAGTCAAGTAACAAACCATATTACATTTTAGTTATTTTCCAGAAATATATCAGTAGATGATCTGATTTGTTCTACTAATTCTCTGACTGGTGACATGAGGCACTAGTCTTCTCTACCAATGCTTCAAACCAGATAACTAACTCCAAAGACTCAAATCTACATTCTTTGGATTAAAAGAGCCCTGCTTCTCAAATTTAGGCACTTGTTAAATAGTACTGAACCAGAGAGAAATAGTACTATTTCTGTCTCTGTGATTTCTAAAATAGGGATCCAATTTTTCAAGGTCTTCATGTTTTCTAAGTTCAAAGATTCATAACAAATGGCCCCAGAAGAAAAAGAAAAGATGTACCAAAAAGTATAACATGATACTGTTATTAAGAGCATCATTCACAATGAATGTAGAAATGAAATGCTAGATGTATGTAGGAAATCGATTAAATTCAATATCAAAATGCAAAAGGCATGATCTAGAGGGCTGACGACAGAAAAATGAGAGGGAGGAAGATTTAGAACAAGATTAATTTGAAACTATCCTGACATGGAATCTAGTGCTCTTTCTACCATACCATATTGCTTCCAAAGTCACGAGTCACACATATATAGTTACACCTGCAGGGGTGATATAATGGCTTAACTATAATAACTGAAATTCATATAGTGCTTTAAGTCTGCAAAATTCATCTGAATATAGCAATATCTCTGTGTGGTAGCTTTTACAGGTATTGTTAGTCCCATTTTATAAATGAGTAAATTGAGTCTCAGAGAAGTTTAGTGGCTTACCCAAGGTCACACAGCTAGTAACTCAGCATTGGGATTTGAACCTAGGAATTTCTGACTCTTAAATCCAGTACTCTATCCACTATGTTTTGTGGCTAGATTACAATTTCCGTGTGGTCAGGGAGCATGTTTTATTTATCCTTAATTAATTTCAATAATTTAAATTAATTTAACTAAATGAACCACAGTGCTCTGCCCATATAGCACATGCCTCAATAAATGTATATTGAATTGAATCAAGATGGAGACTGAAGGAGCTGATTGAACTAGTCATTGCCAATTTTAATGTTTTAGTCAGGGAGTTATGAGATTTCTGGCTGAGGGCATTTGAGTAGCAGTGTATAAAGTTCTCTAAGGCTACATCACAAGGCTTTGAAGAAGCCTTTTACATTTCTATTCCCATGTAATACTCACTTAAATTCGTCCTGCCCATATCTTTTGCGGTGGTTGCACCATATGAATATTTAGTTGTAGGCTTCGTTCCTGCTATTTATTTCCCTTCCCTCTTCCTGATCCTCTGTATTTTCTCTGAAGTATCACAAAATGGAGATAGATCAGACTTTGCTTCAAGTTTACATATGTATTTAGGATTAAAATACTTTCTTCTCTTGCTGCAGTTTAATCTGACCACAATTTAACCACTCCTGGTTTTGTGTCTGCTGAGCACAATTGTTTTGGTGAAACTGGCATATTCTGAGAACCGCACTGTACATCACTAATTCTATCTACAAGGAAGCCAGACTGGGAAAAAAACAAAACAAAATAAAATAAAATAAAAAACAAACCAAAAAGACTCTCACTGTGATATGGTATCATTATCACCTGAGATCATCCATGACTTCAGTAGATGCATTAAGTGAACTGGTTCTTTACTTAGGCAGTTCATTAAAATGATTTTTCACTTAAAAAACAAAAATGTTCATCTAATTTTAGAAAGTAGGAGGCAGCTATGTGGCTCACTGGATAGAGCTGTGGGCCTGGAATCATGAAGACCTGAGTTCAAATTTAACCCCAGATACTTAGTACTTGTGTGACCCTGAGCAAGTCACTTAACCTATTTACCTTAATCCACTGGAGAAAGAAATGGCAAACCACTCCAGGATCTTTGCCAAGAAAACCCCAGAGACAGTATGGTCCATGGGATTGTGAAGAGTTGGACATGAATGAACAGTAACAACAATAACAATTTTAGAAACTGCTCAAACACTTATTAAGAGATTATGGTAGGAGTAGCTAGGTAGCAGCGCAGTGAGTAGAACACCGGCCCTGACTGGAGTCAGGAAAACCTGAGTTCAAATACGGCCTCAGACACTTAACACAAAACCTAGTCCTGTGACCTTGGGTAAGTCACTTAACCCCAACTGCCCTCCAAAAAAAAAAAAAAAAGAAAAATAGAGATTATGGTAAAAGAATATATATACACACGTTATATATATGCATAGGTACATATATGTGCACACATGTATACAAACATATTTGTGTGTGTGTGTGTGTATATATAGCTAGCAATAGCAGTAGCATTTATACAATGTGTTAAGATTTGCTACTTTTAGACTGAGAGTCATATGAGGCACTGATAGGTTAAGTAGGTTACATAGTCAAATTCATTTGTGGCAGAAGCCATGTCCTCCTGACTACACACGCACACACACACACACACAAATATGTATACACCTATAAATGCTATATATTTCTTTCTATGTATTTCTTTTTATAGCTATGTCTATGAATATCATCTATATCCATATCTATCTGTAACTATATTTATATGTATATCTATATTTCTCAACATATACTATAAACACTTGGAATAATCAGTTCAAATGAAAAGCAGTTCAAAACATGGACCTAACTTTTTTTTTTTTTACACTGAATTCATTTATTTTTGGTTAAGATTAAAATCATTAGGCAGTGACTACAGAGTGAAGAAATGATCAGATGACTTTGCAAGAGGAAAAATTCAGTTAAGCCATTTGGCTTCAGATATTTTTTCCTCATCAACACCTTTACGCTTTTGCAATTTTTCCTTCTAGACTCTTATAAAAGATTCCTTCTCATCATAATTTTCTGGAAATATCTCCCATTACATCAACCTTTCTGCGATTCCCATTAGTCACAACTGTAATTCTTGCTGTGAAGCCCCGCTACCTTCAGTGTCTCCTTATGATGCCACCTTCCTCCACTACTTTAATCAAACCAGTATTTACTGGTCTTCTATTGTGAGATGGAGCCAAGTACTGTAGGACAGAACAATAAAACTAGCCAATAGGGAGATTACAGTTGAGCTGTGCACACAAGAAGCAAATGATGAAACAGGTTTGCCTCCTACTGGTAAAGAGGGAGGGAACTATTCAAGCAGAATGTTATATGTGCTATCAAATATGTCCTTGACTGTTACTGGGTTGTTGTTGTTTGAGGAAAGTTAATAATGAGCACTTTATTATTTCTATCTTTGTATCTTTATTTGGCTTAACTGTTGTTGTTGTCAGTTAGTTAGTTGGTGGTTGGTTGTTGTCTTTCATTCTCAAAGAGGATCAAAATAACATCACTATGCTAAAGTCGAGTTTCAATGTGTCCAACTGTGGTTGAATAGATCAATACGAGCTCGGAATTGCTCTACTACAGGTCGGGCATGAATAGCTCGTGTAAGCATTTGGGGTGGATTCTCCCAGTTTGTGCACCCTGCGTTTCCTTTCAATTGTTTCAGTTCTGCTTTGCTCATAGAGCACAGCACCTTCTCTGATGTGGGCACACCATACTGAGTGGTCTTGTGCCAGGGTCTCCCATGTCACACAATCAGTTCCAAAGTTCTTAAGAGAGACCTTGAGAGTGTCCTTGTATCTTTTCTCTTGACCACCATGTGAATGCTGGCCTTGTGTAAGTTCTCCATAAAATAGTCTTTTTGGTAAGCACATATTTTGCATTCAAACACTGTGGCCAGCCATCAGAGTTATGCTCTCTGAGGCAGAGTTTGAATGCTTGGCAGTTTAATTCGAGTAAGAACCTCAGTCTCTGGTACCTTATCCTGCCAGGTGATCTTCAAATCTTCCTAAGATAATTCAAATGGAAGCAATTCAGTTTCCTGGCATGGCACTGGTATACTGTCCAGGTTTCACAGGCATGCAACAATGAGGTCAGCACAATGGCTCTGTAGACCTTCAGTCTGATAGTCAGTCTAATACCTCTTCTCTCTCATACTTTCCATCAGAGCCTCCCAAACACTGGGCTAGCTAGTTAGTTATAAGAGCAAATTCAATGGGGATTAGATATGAAGACATGGGTTGTTGGGAAATGACCAGTGTATAAAACAAAAAATCATCAATAAAGGTATTTTAAAGAGTATATTTTAATGTCAATATAATGAAAGCATGCTTTGTGTTGATAATTTTAATCTAAAATATTATGCACAATTACCTGTATCAAACAGTCCCAGCACTCACTATACCTCATAATGCATTTTTATGTACTACTGAAGTTGAAGGAACTTGAAATGTTTATCCTGGAGAAGAAAAGACCCAGGCAAAACTCAGTGGTTGTCTTTAAGTGAAGTTCTACTGTACAGATGAAGGATTACGCTTGTTCTATCTAGCCCCAGAAGCTGGAACTTACTTCTGCTTGGTGTGAGGAAAAACAAAACAAACAACAACATTAAATCCTCCTCCTAAGAATTAGAGTTGTACAGAAGTGAAAGGAATGACCTATTTCTGGAGGTGGTAGCTTTCCCCTGCAATTGAAGTATTCAAGCAGAAGCTGGGCAAATACTTGCCACATGTGTTACAACAGGAATTTCTTTCAGGTAGGACTTGTATTAAATGACTGTCAACTTCTGTGATTCTTCATTTTTAAAATGTTAATTGTTTGCATTTTAATTGAAAAAACTTGTTATTATAAACACATTAATTATTTGTCATGTTCAAGGCATTTTGCAAAGTTTAGGGACAAAAATAAAATCTATAGAAAAATTTAAAAGTGTCTTAGAGATACTGTCTTAAGAGACAGTCTTTAATACTATCTTAGAGAATGCACAGTAAATAGAGAACACATAATAAACTGCTAATTCCACTGTTTAGGTAATAACTGTGAAAGAGACAGAAAGCTAGATATATTTCCAGAGATGATGAGGGGAAAAGGGAAAGAATCTATCTGTTTTAAAATGTTTATAGCAGCACTCTTTGTGGTAGCAAAGTAATGGAAATTGCAGGGATGCCCATCAAGAAGGGAATGGCTGACCAAGTTGTAGCATATTATTGTGATGGAATACCACTGTACTATAAGAAACAATGAGTTCAATGATCTTAGAAAACATAAAGAATACTTGCATAAAATAATGAAGAGCAAAGTGAACTGAACCAATATAACACTATACATAGTAACAACAATATTGTTTTAAAAATGACTTTGAGCAATAAGTAATTTTGACCCAAATTAACTATAAAGGACATATGATGAAAGATGCTATCTGCATCCAGAGAAAGAACTGATAAATAGAAGTGTGTGTGTGTGTGTATTTGTGTCTAATGATAGCTAGCTACCTGGTGGGAGGGAGTAGAAGAAAAAAGGGAACAAAAGGCATTTACATGATAACTTTATTGTATATTTAAAAGTAATAACAAGTTGTACATAATAGATTTACAGTTTCACATGAAATCATGTTTTTATGTTATGGTAACGCTTGTTTTGTTCCATAAATTTAAAAAAAATTAAAGAATGAGCAAATAAATGGATAGATACAAGGAGGGAAAAAAGGGGATAGATGCAAGTTTGTCACTCCTAATGAAAGATTAAGGGTAGGGTCACAAATCATGCAATAAGAGAAGAAGCCCTGGACCATATGTTATGTGACTTGTTTGTCCCAGGTTCCCAGTGTTCATAGAATTCCCTGCAATAAATCAATTCTGATCTAGTTCATGCATGTTTGACCTTAGTGGTTTCAGAAGCATGCTAAGTCCTTTAATTTTTTTTTAATATGTACTTTTAAATCTCTGCTCAACTAAGGTTTAGAATTTGGGAAACATTTAAATTCTTCTTTATAATCATTCATAAATGTAATCTCTTCCTCTCCAACTCCCATAGCACTCTATACCTCTCTTATTGCATGTTTACTTTCTATCTTGTATTATGATTACTTTTGTATAAATCTTACCTCTACTTGTGAAATTTAGGCCATTCATATTTTGGTATAGTTATTAAACTCAAAGATTCATGGGGACTCTAATTCAGATACACAAATAACTATAGTTCAACATGTTTATTTGTGAGGTGGGATGACTGAAAGGATACCACTATCCTCCTAGTTACTCAGGTTTACAAACTAGATATCATGCATATGAAAGTTTCTCTCTCTCTCTCTCTCTCTCTCTCTCTCTCTCTCTCTGTCTCTCTCTCAGTCTCTCTCTGTCTCTCTCTCAGTCTCTCTCTGTCTCTCTCTCTCTCTGTCTCTCTCTCTCACACACACACACACACACACACACACACACGCACAAACACACACACACGCACACACACACACACAATCTGTTACCAAGCTCTGTGGGTTCTATTTTTATAAAATATATAATATTTGTCCAGTTTTCTCCTCTGACACTGCTACTACCCTGGTGTAGGCCCTCACCAACCCACACTTAAACTATTGCAAAATCCTGCTGATAGGTCTTCTTGCTTCATCTCTTTCCCCACTCTAGTCTATCTACTGAGCTGTCAATATGATCTTCCTAAAGTTCAAGGATGACCATTTCACCCACCTACTCAATATACTCAGTGGTTCTTTATTGTCTCTAAGATCAAATACAAAATCCTCTGTTTGGCTTTCAAAGTCCTTTATAACTTGACCCTTTTCTACTTTGACTTTCTTCTTAAACCTTATTCCCTTCCACTAAGATCCCATGACAGTGGCCTCTTTGAAGTACCTCTCACATTACATTCAGTCTCCATATCCTATGCATTTTCACTCTCTATACCTGATGCCTAGGATGCTCTCCCTTCATCCCTGCCCTATGCAGCTTCCTTCAAGTCTCAAGTAAAGTCCCACCTTCCACAGAAGGTACCTCTCAATTCCAGGAGAGTCTCTATTGTTTTATTTTCACAAACATATAAATACAAACACATAATAGGTGTGTGTGTGAGAATTTACATATATCTTTAGCAAAATCAGACACATTCATCTGTCCCTGCTATCAATACAGATGGATAGATGGATGGATGTATAGATAGATAGATAGATAGATAGATAGATAGATAGATAGATAGATAGATAGACAGACAGACAGACAGACAGACAGACATGATAGATCGGTTTGCCTTGGAAAGGAGGTTTACCTTTTCATGCGAGACAGGAGCAAAGGAGGAAAAAGTAGCAGCAAGTATCTGAAGGAATGAGATGAAAAAATGGTACATTCATGAAAGCCCTCATATTCCTAGTCTTTCAGCCTAGAGGCAAGCACAAGCAGTGACTCAGTCATATAGTATGATGCACACTCCAGTTAAGAGCTCAGAACCTTTGGTATCTGTCTTTTATCTGATTGCTATTTCTCAGTAGATTAACAAGGACTAAGTGGGAAGCTTTCCCATGACAGCTGGACTAGAACCCTCTTCCCTACACACACACACACATACACACACACACACACACACACACACACATGCACGCACGCACGCACGCACTCACGCACTGTGATTACAAAGGTTGTTAAAATGATTATTAGGAAACTGCATATTTAGCATATTTAGCTTATATGAAGATGGCTGAACCAGTTATTGGGTGGTATTTAGGAACTTCCTCTTACATAGGCATTTCAATGATCAATATTCAATGATGGAAATACTTATGTTAACTAGCAATAGGCCAGTCTTTACAGTAATCTGACTAGAAGATGGTATTTGGAGTATAAAGAAGGAAATCCTACAACCTAAATTTGAAGGAAAAGGAGAAAAACATTCAGTCATAAAGGGAGTTTGTGATATTTGAAATATTCTCAACTTAACAAAGAGAATATATAAGTCTGATATCTAAGAGAAATCTCTGTTATGCATTGCATTGATACTGTATCATTAAGCTCCCCAGTTTCTTCTGGGTTTTAATAATCTGCCACTGACTGTGTTTTTTTTTTTTTTAATTTTACATTTATTTTTAGTTTACAACATTCATTTCCACAAGGTTGTGAGTTACAAATTTTCTCATCATCTTTCCCCTACCCATCACCCCAAAACAGTGATCCTACTGAATACACCCTCCCCCAATCTGCTCTCTCCTATATCTTCCCCCATTCCTCCTCCAACTTTCCAGTAGGGCAAGATGGATCTCCATACCCCAGTGCCTGTGTATCTTATTTCCCAGTTCATGTAAAAAATAATAATAATAATAATAAGTTTTTTAAACATTTGATTTTAAAACTTTGAGTTCCAGATTCTTTCTCTTCTTCGATTATTACCCACTCTTACTGGGAAGATAAGCAATTCAATATAGATTGCACACGTGTAGTTATGCAAAACATTTCCATAGTGGATGTATTATGAAAGACTGTATTTCCCTCCATCCTGTCCCACTCTCAACTTATTCTATTTTCTACTTTGACCCTGTCACTTTTCAAAAGTGTGTGCTTTTAACTACCCTCCCCCTCAATCTGTCCTCCCTTCTATCATCACCCCCTTGTCCCCTTCCCCTCTACTTTCCAGTATGATAAGATACCCAATTTAGTGTGTAAGTTATTCCCTCCTTAAGCCAAATTCAATGACAGTAAGGTTGAGCCATTCCCTGTTGTCTTCCTGTTCTTCCTCTCCATTGTAACAGTTTTCCCTTGACTCTTTTATATGAGATAATTTACCCTATTCTGTCTCTCCCTATTTCTTCTCATTATATTCCTCTCTTACCTCTTAATTTTATTTTTTAAATATCATCGCTTCCTATTCAATTGATCCTATGTCCTTTGTCTATTTATACCTGTAAACACATATACACATACTCATATATGTATTCATATGCACATATACCCTACAATATAGACGTATATATGTGTATACTCCTCCACACACACACACACAAACATATTCCCTTCAACTATCCTCATACTGAGAAAAGTTTCATAAGTTACAATTATTGTTTTTCCATGTAGGCATGTAAATAGTTCAACTTTGATAAGTTCCTTATGATTTCTTTTCCCTGTTTACCTTCTCATGATACTCTTGATTCTTGTATTTGAATGTCAAATTGTCTATTCAACTCTGTTTTTTTCATCAAGAATGCTTGAAAGTCCTCTATTTCATTGAATGATCATATTTGAAACATACTCAGTTTTGCTGGGTAGGTGATTCTTGGTTTGTATCCTAGCTCCTTTGACCTCTGGAATATCATATTCCAAGCCCTTCAATCCCTTAATGTAAAAGCTGCTAGATCCTGTGTTATCTTGATTGTGTTTCCACAATATTCAAATTGTTTCTTCTTCACTACTTGTAATATTTTCTCCTTGATCTGGGAACTTTGGAATCTGGCTATAATATTCCTAGGAGTTTTCTTTTAGGGATCTTTTTCAAGAGGTGATTGGTGAATTCTTTCAATTTCCATTTTGCCCTCTGCTTCTAAAATATCAAGTCAATTTTCCTTGAGAATTTCTCAAAGGATGATTTGTAGGTTCTTTTTTTGAGCATGGCTTTCAGGTAGTCCAATAATTTTTAAATTTTCTCTCCTGCATCTATTTCCAGGTCAGTGGTTTTTCCAATGAGATATTTCACATTGCCTTCTATTTTTCCATTTGTTTGGATCTGTTTAATAATATCTTGATGTCTCATAAAGTCATTAGCTTCCATTTGCTCCAATCTACTTCTGAAAGAATTATTCTCTTCAGTGAGCTTTTGAAATTCTTTTACCATCTGGCAAATTCAGTTTTTTAAGGCATTCTTCTCCTCATTGACTTTGTGGGCCTCTTTTGCCATTTGAGTTACTCTGATTTTTAAGGCATTATTTTCTTCAGTCAGGTTGTTGACTCTCTTTGCATAATTTTCTTGAATCATTCTCATTTCTCTTCCCAATTTTTCCTTTACTTCTCTTACTTGATTTTCAAAATTTTTCTTGAGCTCCTCCACGGCCTATAACCAATTCATATTTTTCTTAGAAGCTTTTGGTGCAGGAGTTCTGACATTGTTGTTTTCCTCCCATTCCATGCTTTGATCCTTTTTGTCCCCAAAAAGGGATTCTAAGGTTTGACTGCTGTGCTTGCTTTGCTTCCTTTGCTTGCTCATGTTGCCACTCAATTACTTGAATTTTGAGCTTTTTGCCACAGTAGAATTCTGTTTCTAGAGAGGAGAGCTAGGTCCCAAATCACTGGGATTTTTGCAGCTGCTGGAGCTATTAGTTGGATGCCCTCTCTACAGCCCCCACATGCTCTGGAATCCAGTCACACATACCAGGACCTCCAGCCAAGACAGGGATCCAGATTCAAGCAGATTAAAGCAAGAGTGATTACCCCTCTAAATGGCTGCTTAGTTCCCCTACAATCTGCAGGCCAGGAGCTCTGAAGCAGTGATGAGGTGGTGGCTGCAAACCCCCAGCACCTTTGATTCTTGCCTTCTCACCCTGGGGGCAGGGGGCAGACCACACTCTCTGTCCCCCTGCTCCCTCAAAGTCAACACTGACCTTTTACTTTGCCTTTGGTATTTATAGGTTAATAATTCTGGAAAATGCCACAGCTGCTTGTGATCCACTCTCCTGAAGTCCCCTCCAGCTGTTGCTGGGCGGGGCTGCCCTGGGACTAAAACCACAGGCTCACGTTGGGGCTGGGCTCCGCTCCCAGTGCTCTGCATTGGACCCTTCCTATCTACCTACCAGGCTGCCTTCAGTGATAGATTTGTTTCTCTCTGCCACTTTGTGGGTCCTGTAGCTCTAAAGTTTGTTTAGAGTCATATTTTAAAGGTATTTGAGGTGGTTATGGGGGGAGCTCAAAGAGTTTTCCTGCCTCTACACCACCATCTTAGCTCTGCCTCTGACTGTCAGTCTTTTAAATTCATAAAAAATATAATTCTATTTTTGCTGAATTGGAATAGTTTGTGTCTTATCAAAACAAAAAAGAAGGTTTTTTATTATTATTTAAGTTAATTGCTTTTTATAAAATAATATAGTCTAGCTTACCAAATCTAGGAAGTGAGGTAAGTCAATGATTTTATTACATCTACCTCAAACTTGGAGTCAAGTTTCAAGATATGATCACTAGAATAGGTTGCTAATCAAATAAATTTCTACCTCTAAAGAGATTTAATTTCTATCAAAAAACTAAAGTAATTTGCCATCTGTCATTCATTCAGTTTGTTGTGAAAGGATTATGAATAATGGGGTACAAATATCCACAAATAAAAAAAATAAGTATCATATTATCCCCTTTCTCCTTTGGTTTTTTGTGTTTTTTATGTCTAGGATTTACCAAGCCTAGACTCCTCAGAACTGGAGTAATTTCAAATGTCTAATAATACAGTAACACGTGTATGCTATGGTTCCTGCTCTGACCCAAAACAGATGTGGACATTTGAAATAGTGATTTGCATAACATCATGGTTAAGCATTAAATTTTCTTTTCTTTTATTCACTATTTTTGTTATTCTTTTCAAGAACTTTTTAAATACTCATTTTTTTCTTTTTATATACCACACCACATAAACTTTGATACATTCTAAAAAGAACAAGAAACTACTTGCTGTCATAATGAATAATTAGTTAAACAAAACTGGAGTATTTATTTAGACATTAAATCAGTCCTTCCCCAATGCAATGAAAATTCAGTTACATTTAAATGAACAATTTAGGTGATCCTTTTTTATTGCTACGTCTTAAGTAGGAATGTATAAAGACCTTAAAGGAACATAGCCTTCTAAAATTGGAAGACTCTACATTTTGTAGTAAACATCTTGGACACATTCTAAATTAATGAATCAGCCAACAAATATCTATTAAGCTCCTATTAGGTAGAAGGCACTATACTAAAGAAACACACATAAGTAAAACAATCCTTGCCGTCAAGAAAAAAATTCTGACAAAGGGGAAAAAAGTATAAGTATATAGAAAACAAATTAGAGAACAGACACAAAGTAATGACAGTGGAGACAGGGTATGAAGGAACTGGAAGCTATGGGAACTAGGAAAGACTTCATAAAAAGTAACACTTGAGCTGAGTAGGAAATGAAATCCAGGATTCCAAGAGACAGGTGTGAAAAAAGAGTGCATCCCAGGCATGGAGGACAGTCACTGTAAAGGCATGGTGATGAGGGATAGGGTGTCACACATAAGGAATGTCAAGAAGTTCAGCTTAGCTAGATCAAAGGATTCACAGAAGAGAGTAATATGTAAAAGGTCCAGAAAAGCAGGGTAGGATCAACATTGGAGTACTGGTCCATTCGAGGTAATGCTGGCTAAGACTGTAACAACAAAACATCAAAATGATGCTTTATTGTGTGCAAAGATACAGCAAAAACCAATGTTTACATATGGAAACAGAAAATTTTTGGAAGTACATTAGTGCTGTTAAATCCAACTATTTATAAAGGATTTTTTTTTAAAGCCATACACAGGAGTTATAGGGAACCAGTGATGTTTATTGAATACCAGAATGACAAGGTAAGACTTACGCATGAGGAAAATTACCTTTGACAGATATTTTGGAGATGATCTGAAGTTGGGAGATATTTGCAGCGAGAAGAAAAATTTGCATTTGACTAGGACAGTGGTAAGGAGCACCCAACTTGATTAGTGGTTATGAAATTGGTGAGGAAGAGATGTTATGGAAGTAGAAATGACAAAATTGAGCTTCTTGTACCAATAATTAATGTCCCCATCAGACACTGATATAGAAATTGCAATAAGAAAAAAAATCAACAACATTGCCCCCCTCCCTAAACTATGATCATAGAGAAGTTAACCATGCTCTTGTAACTTCATATGCACAACAGTAATTATAAAATTCACTGTGTGGCTTTCAAAAAGTCAATCGTAAGAAATCAGAAACATCACTTGCAAATGCATATTACAATGACACGTCAAACTATATTGTTTGGGTCCTCCCTGAGTATTTCAATAAAAGGTGAGCTGTCAAGTGGAAGAAAAAATCCTCAGTGAGATTGACATAATAATTGTCAAAAAGCTAATTATATCACACAATGCATACATACTGTGATCAGAAAAAAATAATATTTACTTTGAAAATGGTTATAAGGGTACTAGAGAAATTTCATTTAAGAGGCTAAAGGAAATTTCTATATATTGACAGAAAATGTATATTTTAATAGGAGAATCACTGACTTAGGGTTTGGGTTCAGGTTCAAGTGAGGCTCTGATGCTGATGAAACTTAGGTTATAAATCAATTAAAGAGCACTTATTTAAGTTACATGCTCTGAGCTAATGGTACAAAGACAATAATGCAAGTTCCATGTTCTCAAGGAACTTTTATTCTATTGAAGGAATAACAGGTGCAATCAATCAACAAGCAAGTATTTTTTTAAAAAAAATATGTACCAGATACTGGGCAGAGATGCAGGGATATTAAAAAAAAAGCAGTGCCAGCCCCAAAGTTGTTTATACTCTAATGGAGGTGTGAGTTGAGTCATAGTCATTCTCTCTCTCTCTCTCTCTCTCTCTCTCTCTCTCTCTCTCTCTCTCTAATATATAATGTATATGTGATGTCATATATATCTGATTATTTAGATAAGCAAATATATAAAATATATCTATATATTACATGTCTATATATAGACATCAATAAATACTATTTCTAATATTATTGCTAATGAAAAAAAATTAATATATAATGGCTAATTAGTATTAAATGCCAATTGATTTTTTTTGAAATCCACACAGTGAATTTTATAATATATCTATATTCAATAGAGCTATTGACATATATATATTACACTTAAACGTGTGTACACATGTAGGTATCTAAATACATTTATTAAGTTGGTATATCCACAAGAAATATAGACTATTTATTTTGTACAGAAATAAGTGTATAAAAATCCAGAATAAATAAAAGACAATGTGAGAGTGCATTAGAAACTCAGATAATCAGGAAAATATTCATGTAAAATATTGTATATGACCAAAGTTTTGAAGGAAAAAAAGATGATAAGATGTACAGGTAAGGAGGAAGTACATTCCCACCATTGGATATCATTACACTTAAGTTATCTTGAACTAGTTTCCTCCTTTATAAAACAGAGGAATTGAATTATATGGTCCCTAAATCCTATGAGTTGCTTACAACTGAATGTCACTACTCTCTGACAATAATTCACAAAATGTCAGGTCAGTTAATATTTGAAGTGATCCAATCAAGGTCATGCAGGATGAGGCTATGACACCAAAACATCAAATTGATGTTTTTCTACATACAAATATACAGCAAAACAAATATTTCTGTAGGAACATGAAAAATTATGCTGAAATGCCTCAGTGTTTCTAAATATACAAATATTGGTTGCTACAGATATATTCAATTCACTACCTGGAGAGGACATCCATGGGGTGCTTTGCAGATAGATATTTGGAAACACTCCAAAGACTGGCTGCACTCTTTGCTTTTCTCCAGAATGTTTGAGTTGCATTGATAGAACTATTCCATTACTATGCCAGCATTCTGCCACAGAAAGGGCAACATGGGTTTAAACATTTTGGGGATTCTTTCAGCTGTGAAGAATCAGAGAGCATCCCTGAAAGGCTCTTTTTAATATATTGCATTTTTATTGGACCAAATCATTTTCCCTGGTGGAAACTAGTTGTCTTTCATCTTTAAGGCATCAAGATTGTTATGCTCTATGCTCTATGGCTTATAGGAATTAAATAATAGCCAATTGGGGCAGCACTGGTCTGGAGTCAGGAGGACCTGAATTCAAATGTGGCCTCAGACACATAACACTTACTAGCCATGTGATGTTGGGCTAGTCACTTAAACCCAATTGCCCTACCTTCCCCTTCCAAAAAATAAAAAATACCCAATATTTTGCTTTTCTTTCACTACTGATTTTCCTCTACCTAATAACCTCATGTTTATGTAGCTTTTTAAAGAATGCAAAGTTCTTTCCTCACAATAACCTTGCAAAGTAAAAGAGACAAGTATAAGAAACAGCATGGCATCATTGACAGCATCATCTGACATCAGGAAAACCTGGGTTTGAATTCTACCTTACACACATACTTTCTGTGTGGCCCTGGGTAAAACATTCCACTTTACCCAGTCTCAGTTTTTTTTCAGCTACTAAATGGGGGAATAATAATTGCACCAACTTCAGAGGTCTAGTTTGAAGATTAAATAAGATACATGGAAAGTACACTTCAAATATTAAAGTACTACATAGATGTGAAGCCAATACCATCCCTCAATTATATAAATAAATGTAGAAACATAACTGTAGCTTTAATGACATGGGGGGAGAGGGTTATTGTATAATAAATTGATTTAACTTCCCTAGACCTCAGTTTTCTCATCTGTCAAATGAAGACATTTGATTTGATAACCTCTGCAATCCCTTCCAGCTCCAAAATTCTGATCCTCTGATCTCTTCAACAATTGAAAAGCTTCCCATATTGCTAACATATAGTTGGGACTATAAGCCTCTTGAAGGCAGGACGAAATCTTAATTTACTTAATAGACTATCAGAGTATTTGTGTATGATACCTAGTGAAAATATGAATATGGGAATAGCTAATACATTATTATGGTGAATCTAATATCCTACAAGCCTAGTAACTATAAATTCATGTTTGTGTCTACCTATATATTATTGAATGTTATCTTTTGAACCAATAAACTTCAATGTCAAATCAGCACAGATGATACCTATGCCTGCTTCCAGTCCCCATGGACCCTATGATGGGTTTCTCTGTGCTGTATAACTGCCTTTGTGACATTCAGGCTTGGATGGTATCCAACTTTCAAAGCAAAATATAAGACAAGACTAAATTATGGCTCATAGGGTCTTTTCAACATCAATCTTTATATTTTTTCTTAGTTGCTCCTTTGACATCTACTATATCTATCCTGATGTCTCAGGGCTCATAACACTGAACACTGATTTTTGATTCGGAGCTTTGTTTTTGATGTCCATATTAATCAGATTGCAAACTCATCTTATTATCATCTGAGGAAGCTTTCTCAGCTTCCTCTCACCCCGTCTCCAAGGGACAGAGAAATGCTCAGATGTGCTTCCGTTATTTCTTGCCTGGATTACCGTCATTCATTATTTTCTGGTCTTCCTGTCACCTCTCATCGTAGTCACTTACAGCCAGTACAGACTCAGGCTGGTTGATTGTGTAAAGAACTAAGGTTTCTAATGCCATTTCTTCCATGGTGAGGGGACTCTACTGGCTTCTAAGGAAAGCTGCACATGAATTTTAAGTTCCTGTTCTTTCTGAATACATAAGCAAGGTAATTATCCACCGCAGCATTATATCTACACAATCTGTTTCCATTCATTCACTCTATAAAGATGAAAAGGATACATCTTAAATTATTTCCCCTAAAACAAATACACCTTATATAAAAGCAAGCAGATGAATCCTTATATAGATATCTGTAAATGACAGATATTTTTCTATAAATTAATTTCATTTAAACTGAATTGATGGGGTAGAATTCCATATTTAAAAGCATACTGTAAGTGAGCCCCATTATAGTGAATATTTTTTGGAATACAAATAATTCTTAATTTATGTCTTTTTTTTTTCCAAATTTGGATGTTAATAGTTATTATGTTTTCATAAAGTAACTCATACCTTTATATAGCCTGTGATTTCAGCATTGTGGTAACTCTTTCCACTGGTACAGAACACAATCCATATATAATTTGCCTCAGTTTCCTGAGAATCAGAGACATTAAGTGACTTGACCATAGTCACACAGCTAACAAGTTTCAGAGGCAATTTTTGAATACTTCCTCCTGGTCCTATGCTAACAGTTCCATCCAAGAAGCCACTATGCCTCTCTACTAATATTACACGGAGAAAAATTTAGAATAAACAAATTATGCCAGGTTGTACAGAATAATAATGCAGGTTTGGGAGTTAGGACTCAAGGTAGTCTTAGTGCTACTACCAATTGTTTGACATTAGGAAAAATATTCTTAACTTTCTAGGCCATAGTTTGTTTTTGTTTTTGTTTTTTTATTTTTGCTTTTTGGAGGGCAATTGGGGTTAAGTGACTCACCCAAAGTCACATGACTAGTTTTTGTGTTGTGTCTGAGGCCGGATTTGAACTCAGATCCTCCTGACTCCAGAGCTGGTGCTCTATTCACTGTGCCACCTAGCCGCCCCCCCACCCCCGCCCATAGTTTGTTTAGTTTTAAAATCAGCATCACAATAAACGATTTAAAAGTCTCTTCCAGGTCCCTGAATTTGCCAATTTCTGAAATGATTTATGAAATCAGTATTTAAGAAGGAAGGAAACATAATGACTTATAAGTTCTTACTCTGTTCCAGGCTCTGTCATAAGTGCTTTACAAATTTTTCTCATTCAGTCCTCACAACAATCCTGGGAGGTAGGTGCTATCATTACTCCCATTTTACTGTTAAGGAAACAGAGGTAGGCAGAGGTTAATTGACTTGCCCAAGATCACAAGGCTAGTAAGAGTATGAGGGCGAGCTTTAATATTTTGGTACTATGTTGTTTACTGTGAATATGTTTTCCTCTACTATTAAAAAATGCTTAAAATTATTAAACAATTGTCACATACAGGGATGCATACATAATACATACATACACCCACCTAATGTTCACTTGCTTTATCTAATTTTTATTTCTGTTGTTATTCCTAAATTGAGAAACAACATGGCAGAGAATACAAAGGAGTAATCTTGGAGCCAAGAAGATATGGATGAAGTACATGCCTCTGATATATCCTGGATATATAAACATGGGCATGTTATTTAACCTCTCAGTGGTCTAGGCAATTCTCTAAGCCTGCAAGCTCCAAAGAAAGTGACAAGCTGCATCAAGAGAGCAAGTTCTCATTTAGGTCAGTCCCCATCCCTAATCCTAAATTATCTGATATCTTTTTTAAATGGAATCCCCTTTATTTTCATTGTACTAACTTTATTTAGATGACCTTTTAAAATAATTTTCTTCCATCAATGCCTTTTCTTAGAAATATTTGTGTGATTATTCTTGATCTATTATTTTTGTTAAGGATTAATTAAATAGCCAAGATGGGGCACAGGAGCAGCAAGGTATGGCAGCTGCCATATAGCCACCTCAAATACCCATAAAATATTACTCTAAACAAATTTTAGGGCTCCAAAACTCACAAAAATACACCCCTCACTGAAGGCAGCTTGGCAGGAAGGGATCATCCAAAACCAGTACAGCCTGAAACCGCACCTTGGACCCAGGGCAGCCAGGACAAGCTGCAACTGAAGCCTTGAAGAGAGTAGATCAGTGGCAGCTGTGGCAGTTTCCAGAATTATCAAGCCATAAGAAACAAGGACTAAGTGAAAGGTCAGTGGAACTCAGCTAAACTTGGGGGAGAAAAGTGGTCTGGCCAAACTGCCTCCAGGGCAAGGAAGCAGCAGAAGCAGCAGCCCTGCAGCCGCCTCCATGTGGCTGCTTCAGAGCTCCCGGCTTGCAGACTGCAGGGGGGCCAAGTGATAGTTTGGAGGCCAAGTGCTCTTGTGTTGAGTGGTCTGGATCTGGATCGTGGTCTTGGGTGGTAGTCCTGGGGCGCGTTTTCAGTGAGCCAAAGCTGGTGGAGGCTGCAAAAAAATGACAGCCCCCTAATACCTCCAGGAGCTGGGAAAACTCCAGCGATTTGGGACAGAGCTTTCCCCTCTGGAAGCAGAGTTCCACAAAGCTAAAAAATCATTGATTGGCCAACATGAGCAGGCAAAGGAAGCAAAGTAAGAACAGCAACCAAACTCTAGATTCCTTCCTTGGGGACAAGAAGGATCAAAGCATGGAATGGGAAGAAGACAACAATGTCAGAACACCTGCACCAAAAGCTTCCAAGAAACATGAAGACTACCTAAAAGCCAGATCAGCTTTAAAAGGATTTTGAAAACTAAATAAGAGAAGTGGAAGAAAACTTGGGAAGAGAAATAAGAATGATGCAAGAAAATCATGAAAAGAGAGTCAACAATCTTATTGAAGAAAATAATGCCTTAAAAATCAGACTAACTCAAATGGCAAAAGAGGCCCAAAAAGCCAATGAGGAGAAGAACGCCTTAAAAAGCCAAATTTGCCAGATGGTAAAAGAATCTCAAAAGCTTTCTGAAGAGAATAATTCCTTCAGAATTAGAGTGGAGCAAATGGAAGCAAATGACTTTATGAGAAATCAAGATACTATTAAACAGATCCAAACAAATGAAAAAAATAGAAGGCAATGTGAAATACCTCCTTGAAAAAACCACTGCCCTGGAAAACAGATCCGGGAGAGACAATTTAAAAATTATTGGACTACCTGAAAGCCATGATCAAAAACAAAACTTAGAAAGCATCCTTCAAGAAATTCTCAAGGAAAATTGCCCTGATA